>CM056053.1:323771902-323988855 GCA_029574335.1 Rana kukunoris
AGCCGCCCAGTATTTTGACATGGCAGCGCCAGTGACAGGGTGGGGAGGCCTGGTCAGTGTCCGCTCCATAAGATGCACAGACATTTCCCTCCATTTTTGAGGGAAGTGCATCTTATGGAGCGAAATATATGGTAAGTCATGACAATTCTGTTCCTGATGAGTTGTTGCTAATGTACTGTAACATAGACCTTATAGACCCAACTCTCTAAAACCTTATAGGCTACTTGTGTTTCAATATGGACTCTTTTTAATTTATGAGTAAAAATGACGTTTACAAAGAACAAAAATGCCATTTAGAATGTTGGTAAATGACAACTTTCAGTTGTTTCATTTGCTTTGTAAACAAAGGAGCCAGGGATTCTCTTCACCTATATCAGTAATAGGGATGAGCCGAACACCCGCGCATTCGGTTCGCACCAGAACCTTCGAACGGACCGAACGTTTGCGCGAACATTTAGAACCCCATTGACGTCTATGGGACTCGAACGTTCAAATTCAAAAGTGTTCATTTTAAAGCCCAATATTCAAGTTATTGTTGGAAAACGTCTTTAAGAACCCGGGTCTTGCCCCAGGGAACATGTATTAATGGAAAAAAAAGTTTCTTCAGGAGCAGCGATTTTAATGATGCTTAAAGTGAAAAAAAATCATGAAAAATTCCTTTAAATATCGTACCTGCTGGGTGTCTATAGTATGCCTGTGAGGTGGCACATGTTTAGAATTGTCCCTGCACAAAATGAGATTACTATAAGAAAAAGGTAATTTAATACTGCTTGCGGCTTTAATGTAATGCTTGGTCCGTGGCCCTGCAAAATGGATGTAAATCACTGAAAAAAATAGCATGGGTTTCCCTGCCACCACTCCTCCAGGTCATTACAAGACCCTTTGGCCCTATATACTTTGAACAGCAGTATACAGGCGGTGCAAACAAGACAAGGACTGTAGGTTTGTTAAGTAGGATCTGAACCATGTCATACTTTGCTGCTGCATATTGCACAATTTCCTAAAGAAAGTAATTAGCACACTTGCACTATGCACCAAGTGGGTTTAGTTGCAAAGCAATGAGCACACTTGCACTATTCACCAAGTGGG
Organism: Rana kukunoris; assembly: GCA_029574335.1. NCBI lineage: Eukaryota > Metazoa > Chordata > Amphibia > Anura > Ranidae > Rana > Rana kukunoris. The sequence goes on from CM056053.1 coordinate 323,772,992, forward strand.
TTTAGTTGCAAAGCACTATGCACCACCAAGTGGGTTCAATTGCAAAGTAATGAGCACACTTGCACTATGCACCACCAAGTGGGTTCAGTTGCAAAGTAATGAGCACACTTGCACTATGCACCACCAAGTGGGTTCAGTTGCAAAGTAATGAGCACACTTGCACTATGCACCACCAAGTGGGTTTAGTTGCAAAGTAATGATCACACTTGCACTATGCACCACCAAGTGGGTTCAGTTTCAAAGTAATGAGCACACTTGCACTATGCACCACCAAGTGGGTCCAGTTGCAAAGTAATGAGCACACTTGCACTATGCACCACCAAGTGGGTTTAGTTGCAAAGTAATGCGCAAATTTGCAGTATACAGCAAGTTGGTTTAGGTGCACTGAGCACACGGGCAATACAACATGTGAGATCACTGCAGCTAGTACAATCAACTGCCTGACAGATTAAGAAGAAGTTATCTAACTAAACTATACAGTGTATAAATATATGTACAACTCCTGGGATGTATATATATCCTCGACACATTGTAAATTTAACTGACTAGCCTGCCTGCTCTATCTAGCTAGAAAAAAAGACAATCTCTCCCTCTCTCTCTCTGTCTGATCTGTAACCAGCGCTGGAACACACTACATGAAGCCGCCCAGCAGGCAGCCTTTAATAGTGTGGGGCGTGTGCTAAAGCCCTGAGCCATTATTGGCCAAAGCCACCCTGGCTTTGGCCAATTATGTCTCTCCGTTTTTTGCGCGCTGTAATTGGCCAAGCATGCGGGTCATAGTGCATGCTTGGCCAATCATCAGCGCGCAATGCCCACAAAAAAAGGCATGGGGTTCCCTCTATAAATACACGCCAGACCCTTAAATTGTGACGAGGGTTTGGTATGGGTGTTAAGAGACAACCCACAAAAAAATTCAAAAAACAAAACAGCGTGGGGTCCTTGCCAAAATTCATGCCAGACCCATCTGGTTTGTTATGGATTTAAAGCGGGAACCCTGCCAAAGAACATTAACCACTTAAGGACCTTGGGTGTTTTTCAGATTTGGCGTTTACAAGACTAAAACAGTTTTTTTGCTAGAAAACCCCCAAACATTATATATTTTTTTTTCTAACACCCTAGATAAAGAAATGGCGGTCATTGCAATACTTTTTGTCGCACCGTATTTGTGCAGCAGTCTTACAAGCGCACTTTTTTTGGAAAAAAAACACTTTTTTGAATAAAAAAATAAGACAACCGTAAAGTTAGCCCATTTTTTTTATATATTGTGAAAGATAATGTTACGCCATGTAAAATGATACCCAACATGTCACGCTTAAAACTTTTAGGCCGCGTACACACCACTAAATTAATCCGATCAAATCAGTCTGACAGACCGTTTTGATCGGATTTGTCTGCTGGGATATATTAGTTTGATCGTGTACACACGATCAAACCAAAATCCCCGCCGGCAGACAGCGCGGTGACGTGGCGGTGACGTTGACGCCGCCACGTCACGTCACCAGAAAGTAAAAAAACGTCCATGCATGCGTCGAATCCATTCGACGCATGTGCGGGCAGATATGTCCGCTGGTTAGTGTACTAACCAGCAGACATGTCGGACGGACGGGTTCCCAGCAGACAGATTTTAAAGCATGCTTTAAAATTTGTCTGCTGGAAAAACCTGTCTGTCCGCCCATACACACAATCGAATTTGTTTGCTGAAACGGTCCGTTGGACCGTTTCCAGCAGATTAATTTGATCGTGTGTACTAGGGTTGTCCCGATGCCTCTTTTTTAGGACCGAGTACAAGTACCGATACTTTTTTTCATGTACTCGCCGATACCGAATACCGATACTTTTTTTAATGTGTCCCCAAATGCAGCCATGTCCCCCCACATATTGCAGCCATGTCTTGTCCCCCACATATTGCAGCCATGTCATGTCCCCCACATATTGCAGCCATGTCATGTCCCCCACATATTGCAGCCATGTCATGTCCCCCACATATTGCAGCCATGTCATGTCCCCCACATATTGCAGCCATGTCCTGTCAGCCACATATTGCAGCCATGTCCTGTCAGCCACATATTGCAGCCATGTCCTGTCCCCCACATATTGCAGCCATGTATGTCCCCCACATATTGCAGCCATGTATGTCCCCCACATATTGCAGCCATGTATGTCCCCCACATATGCAGCCATGTATGTCCCCCACATATGCAGCCATGTATGTCCCCCACATATTGCAGCCATGTATGTCCCCCATATTGCAGCCATGTCATGTCCCCCATATTGCAGCCATGTCATGTCCCCCATATTGCAGCCATGTCATGTCCCCCATATTGCAACCATGTTGTGGTAAACCTAGCCACTTCTGGAACGCTGGACGTTACATGTCAAAAGGTTGTCTGTATTATATGCTATGTATTCTGCTGGGTCTTATGTGGGCATAGTAATTTGTATGCTGGCAGCCGTAAGCCACTAACATTCAAGTATTTTGTTTTATATTGCCCAATCGGTGTTCGGCATTTTTAAACCGAACTCCCACAATACATAACCCCAAACCCCAGCTATCAACCGACTTTTCCCTCGTGCAGCAATGCCTGATGGGAGAATTATCCAAAAGGTTAAGTTCCCCATCTGGTCCTCCCTGTATTACCCCTGTTAAATCTATTTGGCTGTTTGGAAACCTCTTGCATGGGGAATTATATAAATATGGAAGCCTGTGAATAAAAAGTCAGTTGACTCTCAGAGCTGTGTTTCGTCCGGTTACTGGGGGGAATTTGGGACATTGCCTTACTTTTCAATGCTGACTGTGGATTTACCCTGGTTACCAACGGAGATCGTGGAGTTTAATATTGTACTCCGCTACAATTGGTGGCAAGTGACGGGATCCAACCTTACAGCCGATAAGCGCAATTCGTACAATGTGAACTACCGATGTAAATGGAGACGGATTATTCTAGGCTAAAGCGGCAGACATTAAAGGAACTGCTAGAAGCCAGGGGTAAGGTAGCCAGCAACAAATCCAAAGCTGTACTAACTGCCGAGCTGATGGAGGGAGACAGAGCCCGCAGCGCTACACCACCAGCAGCCATGGAAGAAACCCTCTACCAGAGAGAAATGAGGACCAGGCTGGAATTTTTGCCACAGCCTATATCAGATGCCATGCTGCATATGGTAATGGCGAATGTGCATGAGTACGTGATGGCACACAGTCCGCAGTATACACAGTCTCAAGCAGAATCCACTACTGGGTCACTCTACAACCAGGTAAAACCCAAAATTCCCTATCATGCCTTTAAAATGTTTTGCGAGGAGAAGGATGAGATTGATGGGTATTTACAGGATTTTGAGAGACTGTGTGATATACATGACTTGGAACGGACAGTATGGGTCCCATTGCTAGCAGGCAAGCTGGCAGGTCGGGCAGCAGAAGCATATCGCGCTGTACCCAGTGAGGACAGCAAGGATTATGATAAAGTGAAGCGAGCGATATTAGAGAGATACGCCATTACTCCAGAGGCATACCGGCGCAAGTTTAGAAACCTGCGCAAACCAGAGAAGGATTCACATACTGAATGGGCACACAAGCTGAACCAAGCTTCCCAAGGGTGGATACAAGCCTGCCAAGCCACTACTATGGAGGAATTGCGACAGTTAATGCTGTTGGAGCAATTCTTCAACGGTTTGCCCCAGAGGCACAAGAATGGGTGCGAGACAGGAAACCTCTCACCCTAACCGAAGCGGCTCGATTAGCGGATCAGCATTTTGATACGAGGAGACATCATGGGCCCCTAACCAAGAGTTATCCTCGAACCGCGGGACCACCCAGTACTCTACCACCCCCCGCTCTCACAGTCTCCCCTTTTCGTCAATCCCAAGGGACTTTACCACCACCCTCCAGATATAACGGACGTCCCAACATCCAATCCCACACCTGCAAACAGTGGGGACATATGGCAGGCGAGTGCACGCAAAACCGGGGCAGACCCGCCTGGAACCAAGGCCGACCGAACCCAGCACCAAGGGCTGCTGCCCATCATTTTCAACGGGAGCCGGCCACTCAAGAGATGTTGAGCATTCCAGCGGAAGAACCCCTGGGAATCTTGCATGAGGTGATGACAGTCCGAGCCACGGATAACCAGCAGCATCATCGACAGCCAGTGACCTTGGAGGGGAAAGAAGTCCAGGGGCTTCGGGATTCAGGAGCTACTTTAACCTTGCTAGCACCCCATTTGGTCCCTGACTCGGCACACACTGTCGGATCTGTGGCAGTAAGAGTGGCAGGGGGAGCAGTGTACCGACTACCCATTGCCAAAGTACATTTGGATTGGGGTGTGGGGGGGGGAACGGTAGAAGTGGGCCTCATGCAAAATTTACCAGCAGATGTTGTGCTGGGAAATGACTTGGGCCAGATGACCTCTGCTTTTGTACCCCAGGCCCCATACCAGGAAGCCCATCCAGTGACCACACGGCAACAGGCTCGCACCACGGTTCCACTAACACACTGAGGCTCCGGTAAGAGACCATGACCCCCACACGACACGTATGTCCTGGGATACCCCGACTAAGTTTGAGGCCGAGGTGAGGTCAGACCCCACGCTACAGGTATACAGGGACAGGGTACACGCTGACCAGGCTGGGCTAGAGGGGGAGCGGTACACCTGGGAGAAAGGGCTACTTTACCGCATTGCTGAAAGAGGAGTGGGAGGGTCGGCCACAGTGACGACTAAACAGTTAGTGGTTCCCCAGAAGTATAGGCAAGAACTGCTTCGGATTGCCCACGACATTCCCCTGTCTGGGCATCTGGGGATGACACGTACCCGATACAGGTTGACCCACGCTTTCTTCTGGCCTGGGATCTCCAAGGATGTGAGGCAATACTGCACCTCCTGTGACATTTGCCAGCGAGTAGGCAAGCGAGGTGACCGCCACAAAGCCAGTAGGGTGGCCGTAGATATGTGTGGGCCCTCAAAAAGTTGCAGCCGTTCGACTGGACAGAGGTTGCAACCACCGCATGTCACTACAGTCCCACACCCCTCTGGTAGTTTTTTCTTGACCGAGCAATACCTATATTGTGCACGCTAATGTTTACTGTTTGTTTTTTTTCTTGCTGTTGTTTTCTTATCTGCTACCCGGCATACCGGTTCCGCTAAAACACGAATATATCACACAGTGGTTTTCCGTTATATATCCCCTCCCCTCTCACGCAGCACTAATGCTCCCAAGTGGGGTGCTGCGACAGGGGACAGGACTAGACAAGTGTTTATATCCGCTGTATACCTTACTTTAAGTTTATATGTCTGAACTACTGTTTATTGCTCAGCATAGTAAGTCTGTCATTACATATGCCAAACGTCGTTGCACGACGTACGAGCTTGACTTGTACCTTGTATTACTGTTAAAACCCAATAAAATCATTGAATCAAAAAAGTTGCAGCCGTATTTGTATGGACAACCTTTGTCGCTACTCACAGATCACAACCCGTTGGTGTGGCTAAACAGTGTGGCGGGAGACAATGCCCGGCTGCTGTGCTGCAGTTTGGCGCTGCAGCCGTTTGACTTTACAATCCACTACCGACCAGGGAAGCAAAACGGTATCGCCGACGGGTTATCTAGACAAACTGAACTTGAAAAGTGATCTGTGAGTACTTCCCCGGACATCCCCAAGCCGATCCGTTGGGATCAGACTGTGTATGCCAGGTTGGTTCTGGGGGAGCATTGTGGTAAACCTAGCCACTTCTGGAACGCTGGACGTTACATGTCAAAAGGTTGTCTGTATTATATGCTATGTATTCTGCTGGGTCTTATGTGGGCATAGTAATTTGTATGCTGGCAGCCGTAAGCCACTAACATTCAAGTATTTTGTTTTATATTGCCCAATCGGTGTTCGGCATTTTTAAACCGAACTCCCACAATACATAACCCCAGACCCCAGCTATCAACCGACTTTTCCCTCGTGCAGCAATGCCTGATGGGATAATTATCCAAAATGTTAAGTTCCCCATCTGGTCCTCCCTGTATTACCCCTGTTAAATCTATTTGGCTGTTTGGAAACCCCTTGCATGGGGAATTATATAAATATGGAAGCCTGTGAATAAAAAGTCAGTTGACTCTCAGAGCTGTGTTTCGTCCGGTTACTGGGGGGGATTTGGGACATTGCCTTACTTTTCAACGCTGACTGTGGATTTACCCTGGTTACCAGCGGAGATCATGGAGTTTAATATTGTACTCCGCTACACATGTCATGTCCCCCATATTGCAACCATGTCCTGTCCCCCATATTGCAGCCATGTCATGTCCCCCATATTGCAATCATGTCCTGTCCCCCATATTGCAACCATGTCCTGTCCCCCATATTGCAACCATGTCATGTCCCCCATATTGCAACCATGTCATGTCCCCCATAATGCAGCCATGTCATGTCCCCCATATTGCAACCATGTCCTGTCCCCCATATTGCAACCATGTCCTGTCCCCCATATTGCAACCATGTCCTGTCCCCCATATTGTAACCATGTCCTGTCCCCCATATTGCAACCATGTCCTGCCCCCCATATTGCAACCATGTCATGTCCCCCATATTGCAGCCATGTCCTGCATACAGAATACTTTGGGACATTGCCTTACTTTTCAACGCTGACTGTGGATTTACCCTGGTTACCAGCGGAGATCGTGGAGTTTAATATGGTACTCCGCTACACATGTCATGTCCCCCATATTGCAACCATGTCCTGTCCCCCATATTGCAGCCATGTCATGTCCCCCATATTGCAATCATGTCCTGTCCCCCATATTGCAACCATGTCCTGTCCCCCATATTGCAACCATGTCATGTCCCCCATATTGCAACCATGTCATGTCCCCCATATTGCAGCCATGTCATGTCCCCCATATTGCAGCCATGTCCTGTCCCCCATATTGCAACCACGTCCTGTCCCCCATATTGCAACCATGTCCTGTCCCCCATATTGCAACCATGTCCTGTCCCCCATATTGCAACCATGTCCTGTCCCCCATATTGCAACCATGTCATGTCCCCCATATTGCAGCCATGTCATGTCCCCCATATTGCAGCCATGCCCCCCATATTGCAGCCATGTCATGTCCCTCATATTGCAGCCATGTCATGTCCCCCATATTGCAACCATGTCCTGTCCCCCATATTGCAACCATGTCATGTCCCCCATATTGCAACCATGTCCTGTCCCCCATATTGCAACCATGTCCTGTCCCCCATATTGCAACCATGTCATGTCCCCCATATTGCAGCCATGTCATGTCCCCCATATTGCAGCCATGTCATGTCCCCCATATTGCAGCCATGTCCTGTCCCCCATATTGCAACCATGTCATGTCCCCCATATTGCAGCCATGTCATGTCCCCCATATTGCAGCCATGTCATGTCCCCCATATTGCAGCCATGTCCTGTCCCCCATACCTGTAGATATGATGATGCCGCCGCCGCTGCCGCATACCGCCGTTAATCTCCCTGCATATAGCGCAGCGCGCATTACATGCTTTCATTCTAAATACTTGTAAATGGCCACACCGCCATGTATAGACACTCCCCTTCTCGGGATTGGAGGGATCCGTCCAATCCCACGCAAGGGGGAGTGTCTATATGCGGATTCGTGCATATACACTCCCCCTTGCTCGGGGTTGAACAGATCCATCCAATCCCAAGAAGGGGAGTGTCAATACACGGCGGCGCGGGCATTTACAAGTATTCAGAACGAAAGCTTGTAATGCGCACTAGCTATAATGAAGGGGGATTAACGGCGGTATGCGGCAGCGGCGGCATATCTACAAATATGAGGGACAGGACATTGCTGCAATAGGGGGGGGAAGTATTCTATTTTAGTATCGGGGGTATTTTCGGGAGTACAAGTACTCCCGCAAATACTCGGCATCGGTCCCAAAACCGATACTAGTATCGGTATCGGGACAACCCTAGTGTGTACGCGGCCTTACCCTTAAAAATCTCGATAGGCGACGTTTAATAAATTCTATAGGTTGCATCTTTTGAGCTACAGAGGAGGTCTAGGGCTAGAATTATTGCTCTTGTTCTAACGATCGCGGTGATACCTCACTTATGTGGGCGCTACTCACGTATGCGTTCACTTCTGCGCACGGGCTCGTAGGGACGGGGCGCTTTAAAAAAAAGTTTTTTTGTTTTCTTATTTATTTTTATTTATTTTATTATTTTTTACACTGAAAAAAAAAATGGATCACTTTTATTCCTATTACAAGGAATGTAAACATCCCTTGTAATAGAAAAAAGCATGACAGGTCCTCTTAAATATAAGATCTGGGGTCAAAAAACCTCAGATCTCAGCCCGAATTCACAAAGGCTTTACGCCGGCGTATCAAAAGATACACCGTCGTAGGTACAAATGTGGGCCATCACATCTTTGCGCCGATTCACAAAGCAAGATACGCCGAAAAACATGGCTTCCTGCCTACGCCGGCGTATCGTGGGCGCATAGTTACGCTGGACGCATTCGGTGTTCCCATTATAACTATGCAAATGAGTAAGATATGTCGATTCACAAACGTAGATGCGCCCGGCCGCTTCATATATACGTGATTTGCCTAAGGTTACCCCTGCTGTATGAGGCGCAGCTAATGCAAAGGTATGGGCCAGGGAACAATGCCGTCAAATTTTACGTTGTTTACGCCGTTTACGTAGTATGTGAATAGGGCTGGGCATAGGTTACGTTCACACGTCGTAGGCATTGCGCCGACGTCTCTTTAGGGAGTATATGCAACGTGATTCTGAGAATATGCGCGCATGCCCAGTTCGACCCGCCTTTCATTAGCATGGGGTCACGCTTAATTTAAATAGATGACGCCCACCTCCTTCCTACTTTGAATTAGGCGGGCTTACGCCGGCCAATTTACGCTACGCCGCCGCAACTTACGGAGCAAGTGCTTTGTGAAGTTGCGGCAGCGTAGCGTAAAGAAGATATGCTATGCCTGCACAAAGATACGCCTCTCTACGTGAATCTGGGCCCTTATATTTAGACTTAAATGCAAAAAAAAAAAAAAAATTGTCATTTGAAAAAATGACATTTAGAAAATATTGCTTTAAGAAGAATGGGCGGAAGTGACGTCTTGCCCTCGCTCGAATCCCCACACAGCAGGAGACAGCACCTGATCACCTCCGCCGCTCCCGGTAAGCGGTGGAGGGCGTGACTGGGATCTGACTAAGGCCGCGTACACACGACCAAATGAATCTGTTCAAATCGGTCGGACAGACCGATTTGAACAGATTTGTCTGCTGGCTGTTTTGGTTTGATCGCTGTACACACGATCAAACCAAAATCCCCGCCAGCAGACAGCGCGGTGACGTGGTGATGACGTTGACGCCGCAACGTCACCGCACCAGGAAGTAAATCACTTCCGCGCATGCGTCAAATCCATTCGACGCATGTGTGGGCAGATATGTCTGCTGGTTAGCGTACTAACCAGCAGACATGTCGGGCGGACGGATTCCCAGCAGACAGATTTTAAAGCAGGCTTTAAGGCGGCGTACACACGATCGGATATATCCGATGAAAACGGTCCGCGGACCATTTCCATCGGATATGTCCGATCGGGAGTTTGATCCGATGGCGTGTACACACCATCGGATCAAATTCCCCGCCGCCGGAAGGCGCGGTGACGTGGCGGTGACGCGGCGGTGACGTTGACGCCGCCGCGTCACCGCAACGTCACCGCACCAGGAAGTAAAACACTTCCGCGCATGCGCCGAATCCATTCGGCAGCGGCGCGGCGGCGGTGGGGGCCGACATGTCTGCTGGTAAGTGTACTAACCAGCAGACATGTCGGGCGGACAGATCCCCACCGGATAGATTTCAAAGCATGCTTTGAAATCTGTCGGGTGGACAAATCTGTCCGCTAGCCCATACACACGAGCGGAGATGTCTGCTGAAACGGTCCATCGGACCGTTTTCAGCGGACATATCCCCTCGTGTGTACGAGGCCTAAAATCTGTCTGCTGGGAAAATCCGTTGGCTCGCCCGTACACACGATCGAATCTGTCTGCTGGGACGGTCTGTCAGACCGTTTCCAGCAGACAGATTTGATCGTGTGTACGAGGCCTAATTCCGCGTACACACGGTCGTTTTTTGCGATGAAAAAAAACGACGTTTTTTAAAACGTCATTTAAATTGATCGTGTGTGGGCAAAACGTCGTTTTTGTCTTAAAAAAAACGACCAAAAAAAAATTCCAACATGCTTGAATTTTTTGTGTCGTTTTTCAAAACGTCGTTTTTTGTTTCACAAAAAGTCACCGTGTGTAGCAAAAACGTCTTTTAAAACGATGTTTTTCAACCCGCGCATGCCCAGAAGCTAGTTATCCCTTTCATGACTAAGCCTATTTATAACATTTGGTGTTTACAAGTTAAAATCTGTATTTTTTGCTAGAAAATTACCTAGAACCCCCAAACATTATATATATTTTTTTAGCAGAGAATCTAGAGAATAAAATGACGATTGTTGTAATATTTTATGTCACACGGTATTTGTGCGGCGGTGTTTTAAACGCAACTTTTTGGGAAAAATTTACTTTAATGAATTTTAAAAAAATGAAAAAGTAAAGTTAGCCCAATTTTTTTGCATAATGTGAAAGATGAAGTTGTGCCGAGTAAATAGATACCAAGCATGTCACGCTTTATAATTGCACGCACTCGTGGAATGGCGTCAAACTACGGTACCTAAAAATCTCCATAGGCAACGCTTTAAATTTTTTTTACAGTTACCAGGTTATCGGAACAGAGGAGGTCTAGTGCTAGAATTATTGCTCTCGCTCTCGCGATCGCGGCGATACCTCACATGTGTGATTTGAACACCGTTTTCATACGCGGGCGCGACTTCCGTATGCGTTTTCTTTGTTACGCAAGCTCGCGGGGAGGGGGGCGCTTTAAAAAATTTTTTTTTTTTTTTTCTTATTTATTTTATTTATTTTTATAATATTAAATTGTGTTTTTTTTTTTTTTTTTACATTTTGATTACTTTTATTGCTGTCACAAGGAATGTAAACATCCCTTGTGACAGTAATAGGTGGTGACAGGTACTCTTTATGGAGGGATCGGGAGTCTAAAAGACCCCCGGTCCCTCCTTTACACTTCAAAGTATTCAGATCGCCGAAAACGGCGATTCTGAATACTGTTTACTTTTTTAAATCCGGCGCCGTTGACAGGTGAGAAACCCGGAAGTGACGTCATGACGTCGCTTCCGCGTTTACACATTGCAGGCTGAATCGAAGCCGCGTACGGCTTTCATTCAGTCTGCGCCCGGACACAGGACACGTCGGATCGAGGATCGGGTCTCCCGGTGGGACGGGAGGCCCGGTCAGAGCGGCGAGAGGCGGCGGGAGGGGCTTTTAGCCGCATCGGTTGTTATGTTTGGAAAGCCAATCGCCGGCTCTAAACAACGGTACCGGGATGATGCCTGCAGCTGCGGGCATCATCCCGGTATAACCCCTGAAACCCGAGGACGCATATCTGCGTCCGGTCGGCGTGAAAGGGTTAAGAAGCGAGCTTCAATGGAAAAGAGTGGTGAACGTAACCTTGCTTTTTGTGAAAAAACGATGGTGTGTATGCAAAATTGTCTTTGAAAAGTGACGTTTCAAAAACGTCGTTTTTTACTTCACAGAAAACGTCGTTTTTTTTCATCTCAAAAAAACGACCGTTTGTACGCGGCATTAGAGTATTACTGTTTACCATAAGTCTGCCAACATGAAACCCAAGTCTGTATAGCCTATGGGGTATAGAGTCAATCAGCAGCCCCCATAACAAAGAAACCATGTTTACTGGAGTTCCATTTTAATCTGCCAGTGGGGCAGTAACAGCAAGGTAGCTAGAATTAGTAATAGCCTCCATATATTTCCCATGACAAGTTATTTATTTTCAAAAATTAGTTCACGATTTGCTGTTAAAATGACACTAAACTCACATATTTTTTCATTAATTGTTTAACACTATCAAGTATTTCATTGTGTTCAGGCTTCTTTCTGTCCTGTGCACTCCAAATTGTTTGCTGATGTGCCTCGCTGCTCCCAGTGTAGAGTGAGCAATGCCTGTTATTTCTGGTCTCATGCTGTGCTCTATGCATACAATATTTTGCATAGCATTGAATGAACCAGCACATAGATGAGCAGTCAATCTCAGGGGTGAGCATTAAAGGGCAGCTACATTCATTTACACAAGGAGGGCGTAGAGAACAAATGTATCCACCCCTAGAGCAGGGAGTTGAGAATAGCAGAAAAACTTGCATCTGAGACATGAAAAGAACGAAGACAGAGATAACGGATACATTCTATTTTAACATTTAAACATGTTGCCTTGACTTTATTTTATATATATAAAAAAAAGTGGGTTTAGAGTCATTTTAAATCTTTCTGATGAAAATAGTTCTATTTCTAATACTATAAATCCCACTAGAGGGCAACATTGCTTTATTATAAGTTCTATCTAGTAGCCATATACTACTGTTATGCCGCGTACACACGGTCGTTTTTTGCGATGAAAAAAAACAACGTTTTTTAAAACGTCATTTAAATTGATCGTGTGTGGGCAAAACGTCGTTTTTTGTCTTCAAAAAAACGACCAAAAAAAAATTCCAACATGTTTGAATTTTTTGTGTCGTTTTTCAAAACGTCGTTTTTTGTTTCACAAAAAGTCACCGTGTGTAGCAAAAACGTCGTTCAAAACGACGTTTTTCAACCCGCGCATGCCCAGAAGCTAGTTATGAAGCGAGCTTCAATGGAAAAGAGTGGTGAACGTAACCTTGCTTTTTGTGAAAAAACAATGGTGTGTATGCAAAATTGTCTTTGAAAAGTGACGTTTCAAAAACGTTGTTTTTTACTTCACAGAAAACGTCGTTTTTTTTCATCGCAAAAAACGACCGTGTGTACGCGGCATAAGACCTAGGTAATCAGACTTTGATTGTGTTGAAGTTTGCAAGAAAATCTAAAGAGAACTACTAAAAAACTGTAATTTATGCAATATAGATTTGACCAAGCTTATGATTCACCCTATATACAAGCTAATGGAGAAAAAAAAATTAAGAAAGAAGTGTATAATTATAATAAACAATATCTTATAGAAATATTTAGATCTTTCAGCAATGTTCTTATTTTTCTTGATCATTTATCTTACAGTGAAATGTTGGTATCTAGGATATGTGTCACAGAAAAGTATAGAAAAGTAAAATTGTTTACGTCAGATTGTTCCATATTGGAATAAAATTCATACAAAATGAAATATAGTTTTGCACTTGTATTTTAGAGCATTTCCAGACAAAAATAATCAATGTGCTACTAATCAATTTCACCAGACATACCGAAATCAGAATGTCCATTTTCTCCAAACTAAGTTCTCTATAACCCTCTAAAGCCAAAGCACCTACAGCAGGAGTTGGCAACTCGTTGATCGCATTCTACCCATCAATCACTGGTAGGTGACGTGTATAGCGTGATTCTTGCTGGCCAACCCCTGGAACCTGGACAGGAGAGGCAGAATTTACTGGTACTGATAATCTGTATTTTGATTCTGCACATGCTAAAAGTTACCTTTTCTCCTCGCCCTCCTGTCGGCATTCAGCGGCTTCAGGAGGAAAGGGGATCAGTACCAGTAAATGTGGCCCATGCCACTCTTCCTCTTCATTTGGCTGCCCAGCCCCTGTGTTTTCTGTTGTCCCCCCCCCCCCAGCAACACTGTTGGCTTCCTTCCCATCCCACCAGCTGCTGTGAGGAATGTTTCAGGATGGAGAACACAGGGAAGAACCTGTAAACATATATTCTGGCCCCTTTGTCTTCTGAATAAACACAGTGTGCAATCATCTGTGGTAGTGAGCCCTTGTAGAACACCAACTCAGGGTCTAAGCCCCAGCCTGCTTCTTCGCCAGAGCCTCTCATAGTGGGAATGGACTTGCAGCAAACTGGAACCAGGTAATGGCCCCCAGATATGCCCAGCTGAGGATGCAGATACCACTCATGTATGCAGAGTACAAACAGCAAGAGAAAACAGGAAATCCAGGAGACAAGCTGAGGTCAGGATGGGCAGCAAACAAGCACAGACTGAACAAAGCCGGAGTCGGTACACAAGCGAAACAGGAGCTCAGAGAACGGTGAAGTTTCTCAGGCAATGTGGGCTTCACTGAGCATGTCTTATATAAGCAAACTAGAAGGCGGGCCAGAAAGTGATGGAAGAGAAAGAAAATAAAAGCCCACAGAATAGCAGATGACGCCCATAGGTGAGCACAGCCAAACATGTATATGGGATCAGGGTAGAAAAGGCACTACAGCAAGGAGGTAAGGATACACTAGCAGGAAACTGCAGGCTAACTTGTGACCAGTGTCACCAACCGCCCGTAGATTGTAAAAACAGGGCATTTTTCAACTACCCGTAAATGTTCGTAGACGCAGATATGTGCCAGTAAAAAAATGGTGGTGATGGCTGGTCACAACTGTACATGCGCAGTTAGCGGAAATTAGCGGAAATTGCAGAGATCCTGCTCCGTGCAATGATGATGTCAGCCGCGCCACCCACCAGACTTAAAAAAACAGGATCTGAGGGAGGATGGACAGAGCCTTCTGATGGAGTCAGTGGACAGAGCTGTCAGAGCAGCAGACAGCAGCTAAGGAGAGTGCGGCAGACTGGTCGGTGTCGGATGGTGAGTGGCTGTGCACTGCAGATTGCACAAAGAGTTTGGGCGTCGGGGAGACACAGGAGGACTCAGATGTTCTAATCGTAAAGTATATTATTACTCCCTCTCTTTGGTAGCAATCCTACCCTACCGCTGGCACTGTACACCCACCTACCTGGCTTGCTGCAACCCTCTTTTTTCTCTCTCTCTCGCCTTTTTCTTTTTTCAGCTCAGTAACTTGATTAATAGGTAAGCTTGTAGTGCCCACCACACACACAAGATAGGGGAAAAAAAGTCAGAGAGAGAAAGAAGCATGAAAGAAAGTCCAGCAATGCAGACAAAGCACAGCTTCACCAAAGGCAGCTCCAGAATTCTGGTATTTCCCTGCCTCGGACAGTCACAGTGCTCTCCTTTGCTGCTCACTCGAGTTAGGGCAGGGAGATAGACAGAGTGACTCTGAGTCAGTCTCAGAGAGAGTCAGATAGGGCCAGAGCCTGGCCCGGGGGAGTATATGAGAGTGAGTGATTCAGTCTCGGAAACAGTCAGGCAGACCCTAGCCAACAATCCCTTCCCAGAACAGGCTGAAGGTGGAGGGGGTGGACTGCAGCAGCACAGTGAAAGCGGCACAGGAGGAAGGACACTGATGTAGAAAAGTATGGTAATATGAAGGGGGACAGAGGAGGAAACTACCATGTCAGCAGCCTCTGAGCATCTCCTGTATCATGTCTACAGCCTCTGAGCATCTCCTGTATCATGTCTACAGCTTCTAAGCATCTCCTGTATCATGTCTACAGCCTCTAAGTATCTCCTTTATCATGTCTACAGCCTCTAACCATCTCCTTTATCATGTCCACAGCCTCTAACCATCTGCTGTATCATCTCTAAAGTCTCTAAGGGAGAGTCTGGAGAGGAATCAAGAGTGGGAGCGCCATCAGGATGGGGGTCACGGGAGAAGTCAGACATGTGGACTATGGAGAGGAGACTATAGGATAAAACCAGAGGCACCAAGCTGGAGCCATCTGACTGAGCCCTGATAGGAGGTCAGTGACAGCTAGTGATGAGCGCAATACGCCATATTCGATTTAGCGATATTTCGCGAATATTTCGAAGAATATTCGCGAATATTCGTTAATATCGAATATTCGTGATATTAAAAAAAAAAAAAAAAAAAATTGCGAATTTTCGCCAATGCGAATTTTCGCTAATGCGAAATTTCACGTTTTTTTTTATTTATTTTTTTATAAAATATCACGAATATTCGATATTTACGAATATTTTATAAAAAAAAAAGCGAAATTTCACATATGCGGTCGCGAATATTCGTAAATATCGAATATTCGTGATATTTTATAAAAAAAAAATAAAAAAAAAATGCGAAATTTCGCTATTGCGAAATTTCGCCATTGCGAAATTCGCGAATGCGAAATTGATTGCGAATTTTTTGCGAAATTTGAAAAATACGAATATTCGAAATAGCGAATATTCGCCGCGATATTCGAGATATTCGCGAATACTCGAATATGCAATATTCGTAGCGAATATTCGCAATGCGAATATTCGTGAGCAACACTAGTGACAGCATCGCCAGGCAAGTCTGAGGGGGAGAGGGGTTGCTGATGTAAGGGGCACTGTGAATACATGAATGTAAGGGGCACTGATATAAGGGTCCCCCTATATTAGTGATCTCCCCTTACTTTAGTGTACTTACTCTACAGAAGGTGGTCTCTGGTCACCTTCCGTAGAGTGGTCACCAGAGTTCCCCCCCACATCAGAGTTTCTGGCATTCTCCTTTACATCAGAGTTTGCAGAATTCCCCCTTACAGTGCAAGGGGGAACTAACTCAGTCTGCAGACCCTGATGTAAGTGTGAACTCTGATGTAAAGATAAAGCAGTAGACTCTCATTTAAGGTGGTCTCTGGTCACCAGAGCTTTCCTCTACATCAGAGTTCCCCCTTAGATCATGATCTGCAGTGTTCCCCTTTACATACGAGTTTCCTTTCACTGTAAGGGGAAATCCTGCAGACTCCAATGTAAGATGGAGCTCTGTGCTGGCTGGGTTATAGTAACCTAACCTTCATGTCAATGAAGAAATATGTTTTTTTACTTGTGTTTAACTTAAACACATTGCAAATAGCATTTGCTATATGTTTATATTTTAAATATTGATATTTGCACTGTTTGGCATGGAAAACTGTAATTTTGGTACTTTTTTTGCAGTGTCAGTAAAAAATTTGATTCTGCTAGTCAATTTCATGTTTTGTGCCAGTAAAAAAATGGTGTTGTTTGTAAATTTTGGCATCCTGCCATTAAATTTCTCTGCGGGGGGTTGGCAATACTGCTTGTGACACAGTGACAAAAAGAATTGTAAAAAAAATAAATAAAATTAAAATACACTGACATCGTTCTCTGCTGTACTGACAAAGTCCACTGCACTAATGACGCCATCCACTGCCCTACTGACAGCAACATCTGCCCTATTGACATTTCCATTGCTTTACTGACACCATCCACTGCTCTACTCACACCAACCTCTGGCCTACTGACACTATCCACTTCTCTACTGACTGACACTGTCCACTTTAATACTGACACTGCCCATTTTTAAGGTTGGGTAAGTTTATATTTTTACAGTAACATTTGTTTTATTAAATGTTTCTACGTTTTTCGTACTACAGTATTTAGTTAGACCTTGCTTGTAAATTAAAAAAAAAATAAAAAATAAAGGAGCTGAAACCGGTGATCTTTGATTTCTTTCTTGTTGTTCAAGTAGATCTCCACCTTTCAAAGCTTGCCTATCCCTGAACTACTACTTTACTGATTACTGGGTTTCTTCCCTAGGCTTTTCAGTGTCTTTTGTTTTGTTGTTGTTCCTCTTTGGATAAAAAATATTTTCAGCAATTATCAATCTGTTCCAATTACAGTCAGGCCCCGTACACATGACCAAGCTTCTCGGCAGAATCCAGCGAGAAGCTCGCTGGGAGACATATTCTGGCGAGAAGCTCGATCGTGTGTAGACTTTCTACGAGTGTCCCGTCGGAAGCTCGTCGAGCCAAAAAAGAGAGTACGTTCTCTTTTTCCTTGTTGTTCAATGAGGACTTTGGCTCGACGAGCTTTTCCGACCGCTCATCGGGAACCTCATCGGGCGGAACGATGAGTTTAGCCCGACGAGGTTCTCGGACGTGTGTACGCGGCCTTAAGGTATATACAGAGCCAACCCCTTTTTTTTTCATTTTGGATGATCTATAGACATCACATTCATAGATCAAAAATATATGGAAACACTTTTAGTGTGCAAAAATGCATAAACACATTAAAAAACACATTAGAAAGGAAAAGAACATGTAAAAAAGAGAAGCCACATACCCATATGTTTACAAAGTGTATTTATATCTGTGAATATTAATTTGACAATACTGTAAATATTCATATAGGGGGTTATTTATGAAAGGCAAATCCACTTTGCACTATAAGTGCAAACTACAGGTGCAAAGTGCACTTGAAATTGCACTTGGAAGTGCAGTCGCTGTAAATCTTAAAGGGTTGATCTGAAATGAGGGGAAACTCTGCTGATTTTATCATCCAATCATGTGCAAGCTAAAATGCTGTTTTTTTTTATTTTCCTTGCATGTCCCCCTCAGATCTACAGCGACTACACTTCCAAGTGCACTTTTAGTGCACTTTGGACTCAAAGGCCCAGATTCACAGAGTGTTGGGCGCACATTACGCCGCCGTAAGGCAAACGCCGTACGCAACGCGGAGAGGCAAGCACTGCATTCAGCAAGCTATTGCTCCCAAAGCTGCGTCGGCGTGGCGTAGGTTTTGAAGGCTGGTGTAGGTGGAAGTGGGCGTGACCCCATGCTAATGATAGGGCGAGCGCCGGACAGGTACGCCGGCGTGGCGCAGTGGTTTACGCCCGGCGTATCACAAATGGCGCATGCGCCGTGACGTGGACACATGCACAGCACCCCTCTGCGCATGCTCACAACTATGCCGATGCAGACCAGCTACTACTGTCAAGTTGACAGCTGAGGAGGAGGTGATCGCCAGCTGCCTGGAGCAGGAGCAGGTGGAGGGCCTGGAGGGTTTTGACTCCAGCGAACAGGACTTGAGGAGAGGTAAGTGTGTTTCATCCCCCATCCAGTGTGGAGCATGTGAGGGGGTGCAAGGGAACATGTGACAAGTGTGTGGGTTCACCAACATGTGAATTCTTTGTTTTATCCACAAATGTGCTGGAGGGAGATGGGCCATCATCTGCCTGTGGACGACCCACGCCATCCCAGGAACATCTTGCTCAGCCTGACCCCCTGGGAAGCCACGATTCATCGGTGGAGGGGAGTGCCCACACCTCTGCTCTTAAGGTCATTGTGGAGGAGCAGGTGGACATCCATCAAGAGGAATACCTGTACCTTGATGAGGAAACCATGTTCGCCGGTCCCTCTGAGATGGTGGACCCCCTAACGGCCTCGACGGTATATGTAGCTGTCGTGGCTGGCCCCGGAGTGTTTGGCACGGACGTGCCATATGAGGCATTGGGCATCGGCTATCACCTGTACGTTGATGGAATGCCACTGCTTACGATTACGGTATATGTGCTCTGTGGCACGGGGGGGGGGGGGGGTTGTAGTGCCACATGTGTGCAATCAATGGCCCCGACGGTGCGTGGGAATCCGGCTATTCTGTAGAAATCCTACATTGCCTTCTGCCGCAGGTGCTCATGGTGTGATGTGGTGGGACATGCATGTGAAGATTGCGGGGACAACCTGGTGCACGGATCTGCTCATGGTGGATTGTGACATCCCAGACACGACTCCACTTGTACGTTGGAAGGATCCACTGGCGAGGAAATGGATTGTTGCCAGTACCTTGACCAGTAGCTGCACTGCATGTGAGCGTCCCGTCTGGCTGGTGATTTCATCATGCAGGGCTGTGGCTAATTCCAGGATGGCATCAGGGCTGAATCGGAAGATGCCATACACCTCCGATTCCCCCATGCCAAAAACGTTCATGTGCGTTCGGTAGATCCTCTCATGTGCCCTATTCTATGCCTGTGGATGCAGTAATGCTAAGAGCATGGCTACCCCGGCATGTTGGCATACAGATGTGTTGTCCTGCAAGTGTGGTTGCTCAGCTCATTGTAACGGAATGACCCGTGACAACCAGAGACTTTGGAAGGATGAGAGATACTCCTGTGCCAGCGGCACTAATAACTCCTGGGTCTAAGTCCACCCTGTGCCCTTTTGGGCGTAGGGTGGCTAATAAAATCATACTTCATGTAATACATGAGATGGGACATTATTGATACTTCATATTGCAGGATGTCTTGAGATATTACAAGTGTTGGTTAAGGTTGACCTGACCAGGTCAACAAGACAGTGACTCATTCCTCTGTGTTTACACTTAAAAGATTGGGTATTCAAGATCACACGTCTCTCTTCAGATGTATTGAATTAGCATGTCAATTATGTTCAATTATGTTTAGCAAAGGAATGTATTGCTGCTC
Source organism: Rana kukunoris (assembly GCA_029574335.1). Classification (NCBI taxonomy): domain Eukaryota; kingdom Metazoa; phylum Chordata; class Amphibia; order Anura; family Ranidae; genus Rana; species Rana kukunoris. The sequence goes on from CM056053.1 coordinate 323,793,130, forward strand.
AGGTGTGGGTCCCTTTCCTTTGGAGACGGTCCATCTGTCTGGAGATGTGGGTTGAAGGGAAAAGCATTGTGTGATTGTATTTTGTTTGAATTCTATTGATAAATGAATATGATGTGTCTCGTCAGTATCAGTGCCGAAATGTCTGCATAGTAATTAGCCATAGTGTGTGATGAGGGGAGTGGAGATTGCATTGTCCTGTGATTAACTTTAATATGCTGTACTGGATATATAAGCAAGCTAAGAAACCAATAAAGTATTCATACATTTTGAAACCAGAGAGAATGGAGCTTGTGTCTTGTCTTTATTCTGGGAAATGGAATGGATCATGTCTGCTGGATTGTGGAGTGTCGGATAAGCTTGTCGTGGGTGGATGGAAGGTCGTAAATGGTGGTGACCGTTACAATTGGTGGCAGCAGTGGGATGATTCAATCGCCAGAAGGACGGCTACAAGGACACAGGACAATGGAGATGGTGTATGTACGGATGAAGCTCTTTTCCCTCAAGGACTTACTGGAGAGCCGGGGCAGACCAGCCAGCAACTGTAAGAAAAGGGACATTATCGCAGAACTTGTCGAAATGGATAGAGCTGAGAGGCCCAGCATAACGGAAAGGCCCAGTGTAACAGACAGGACACCTGAAGAAGCAAGTTTTGAACGGGCTGTTAACATAAGACTGGCACATTATGGTCCTAACCCTCCACCGGAGATCATGGAACGAGTTATAGCGGCTGTGGATGTATATTTGCTACCGCAAAGAGGTTCTGCAGCAGCAGAAGTCACAGCAGCACCAACTGAAGAGCTGGCCACAGAGCAGAGTGTCATGGGCCTCTGCTCCCCACTAACAGAAGAGGGGGACCCTGTGGTAGTGGATGGGACTGTGGTCTCCACTCACAGCAACCCAGCGGAAGGGCTGGCAACAGAGCAGAGTGCCCCGGGCCTCTGCTCTCCACTAATGGAAGAGGGGGTTCCTGGGGTAGTGGATGGGACTGTGGTCTCCACTCACAGCAACCCAGCAGAAGAGCTGGCAACAGAGCAGAGTGCCCCGGGCTTCTGCTCTCCACTAACGGAAGAGGGGGTTCCTGGGGTAGTGGATGGGACTTCGGTCTCCACTGACAAAACCCCAGAAAATGGTACAGGACTGGGACAGGAGGATGTCGGCTTTGCTTTACAAGCACCGGGGGATTTTCACCTAACACCAGTGGGTGGGACTTCAGTCTCCACTGGTATACCCCAGGAATGGGGGGTAGTTGGCCCAGATCCCCAACAGCATGATGGACTGAGCCCAGCCACCCTGTATTCTCCCCAGTGGCTGAAAGGGCTCCATCGAGAAGGGCCAGTCCAGGCCTCTCCCCAGCAGCAGGCATGTTCTCTGAGAAAGGAAAAGGTTGGCGGGGTGAGTAATGCTCAGTTTGAAGCCATTTATTTGGGGTATGGTATGGATACCAGCATTGGAGGACTGGAACTACTGACTGACTTCGGAGTCAACCCGTTTGGGGTTCCCTCCTTTGTCCGTCTCCCACCGAAAGGGGAGAGATGTAATGGAATGACCCGTGACAACCAGAGACTTTGGAAGGATGAGAGATACTCCTGTGCCAGCGACACTAATAACTCCTGGGTCTAAGTCCACCCTGTGCCCTTTTGGGCGTAGGGTGGCTAATAAAATCATACTTCATGTAATACATGAGATGGGACATTATTGATACTTCATATTGCAGGATGTCTTGAGATATTACAAGTGTTGGTTAAGGTTGACCTGACCAGGTCAACAAGACAGTGACTCATTCCTCTGTGTTTACACTTAAAAGATTGGGTATTCAAGATCACACGTCTCTCTTCAGATGTATTGAATTAGCATGTCAATTATGTTCAATTATGTTTAGCAAAGGAATTTATTGCTGCTCAGGTGTGGGTCCCCTTCCTTTGGAGACGGTCCGTCTGTCTGGAGATGTGGGTTGAAGGTAAAAGCATTGTGTGATTGTATTTTGTTTGAATTCTATTGATAAAGGAATGTGATGTGTCTCGTCAGTATCAGTGCCGACATGTCTGCATAGTAATTAGCCATAGTGTGTGATGAGGGGAGTGGAGATTGCATTGTCCTGTGATTAACTTTAATATGCTGTACTGGATATATAAGCAAGCTAAGAAACCAATAAAGTATTCATACATTTTGAAACCAGAGAGAATGGAGCTTGTTTCTTGTCTTTATTCTGGGAAATGGAATGGATCATGTCTGCTGGATTGTGGAGTGTCGGATAAGCTTGTCGTGGGTGGATGGAAGGTCGTAAATGGTGGTGACCGTTACAATTGGTGGCAGCAGTGGGATGATTCAATCGCCAGAAGGACGGCTACAAGGACACAGGACAATGGAAATGGTGTATGAACGGATGAAGCTCTCTTCCCTCAAGGACTTACTGGAGAGCCGGGGCAGACCAGCCAGCAACCGTAAGAAAAGGGACATTATCGCAGAACTTGTCGAAATGGATAGAGCTGAGAGGCCCAGCATAACGGAAAGGCCCAGTGTAACAGACAGGACACCTGAAGAAGCAAGTTTTGATCGGGCTGTTAACATAAGACTGGCACATTATGGTCCTAACCCTCCACCGGAGATCATGGAACGAGTTATAGCGGCTGTGGATGCATATTTGCTACCGCAAAGAGGTTCTGCAGCAGCAGAAGTCACAGCAGCACCAACTGAAGAGCTGGCCACAGAGCAGAGTGTCATGGGCCTCTGCTCCCCACTAACAGAAGAGGGGGACCCTGTGGTAGTGGATGGGACTGTGGTCTCCACTCACAGCAACCCAGCGGAAGGGCTGGCAACAGAGCAGAGTGCCCCGGGCCTCTGCTCTCCACTAATGGAAGAGGGGGTTCCTGGGGTAGTGGATGGGACTGTGGTCTCCACTCACAGCAACCCAGCAGAAGAGCTGGCAACAGAGCAGAGTGCCCCGGGCTTCTGCTCCCCACTAACGGAAGAGGGGGTTCCTGGGGTAGTGGATGGGACTTCGGTCTCCACTGACAAAACCCCAGAAAATGGTACAGGACTGGGACAGGAGGATGTCGGCTTTGCTTTACAAGCACCGGGGGATTTTCACCTAACACCAGTGGGTGGGACTTCAGTCTCCACTGGTATACCCCAGGAATGGGGGGTAGTTGTCCCAGATCCCCAACAGCATGATGGACTGAGCCCAGCCACCCTGTCTTCTCCCCAGTGGCTGAAAGGGCTCCAGGGAGAAGGGCCAGTCCAGGCCTCTCCCCAGCAGCAGGCGTGTTCTCTGAGAGAGGCAAAGGTTGGCGGGGTGAGTAATGCTCAGTTTGAAGCCATTTATTTGGGGTATGGTATGGATACCAGCATTGGAGGACTGGAACTACTGACTGACTTCGGAGTCAACCCGTTTGGGGTTCCCTCCTGTGTCCGTCTCCCACCGAAAGGGGAGAGATGTAACAGAATGACGTCTTTATTCTGGGAAATGGAATGGATCATGTCTGCTGGATTGTGGAGTGTCGGATAAGCTTGTCGTAGGTGGATGGAAGGTCGTAAACGGTGGTGACCATTACACTCGTCCGTAACGGTGCTGCTGCAGCTGCTCTTCAGCTGTCATGTGCACGTCTGTTGCCGGGTTGCACCTCCTTTATGGGGAATAACTTTGCGCGGGACATACAACTTACGCGCACCTCGCGCAGCATGCGTCGGGCACACTCACAATTGTGAATCACCGTATTTCCCTCATTTGCATAATTGAATGCCTAATCAATGGGAGCAGCACCATGCGTCCAGCCCAAATGTGTGCCCACGCTACGCCGGCGTATGCAAGCTACGTCGGCGTAAGGTGGCCAGTCTTTAGGCGTATATTGGTTTGTGACTCTGGCGCACACATACGCCGGTGCACATTTGCACTTACATTGGCGTAACGTGATTTACGTCGGCGTAACTGCTTTGTGAATCTGTGCCTTAGTGACTGCCCCACGCACATATACTGCGGGAGGGTGGTCGCTCTTTGCCAGACACTTCCAGGTCTGGGGCGCATGATTGCACACAGCTGGAGCCAATCAGGGGATCCAACGGACGCGATGTCTGCCGGGATCCGCCGATCGTTCGGAAAAAAGGTAGAACAGCAGCAAGGCAGACTGCCGTTTTGTACCAAAAATATGTCACAGAATATATATTGGCCTAAATTGATAAAAAAATAAAAATATAGCGCAAAAAATAAAAACCGCAGCAGTGATCAAATACCCCCAAAAAAAACTCTATTTGTAGGAATAAAAGGACATGGGTTTTATTTGGGTACAGTTTTACATGCCTACGCAATTGTCAGTTAAAGTAATGCAATGCTGTATCACAAAAAATATCCTGGTTATAAAGGGGGGTGAACCTTTCAGGACTGAAGTGGTTAAAGAGCCACAATAAATCCTGAGCAGACAGGTATACTTGATGTGAAAAGTCATCTTGCTCTAGCCTATGAGAATAAAAAATACATAGAATACTCTATGTTCCAAATGGGCAAGTTCCACAAAAATTTGAACTCTTGAGAAAGGATAATGCAAAAAAATACACACATGTTAAGGTTGTTTAGTGTTGAGCGGAATACGCCATATTCGATTTCACGATATTGCGCGAATATATAGAAGAATATTCGCGAATATTCGCTAATAACGAATATTCGCGATATTTTATCCAAAAAAATTTTTGCGAAATTTCGCTAATGTGAAAGTGATTGCGAAATTCTCATAAACGGAGATCATTTCCTGTATTACTAAACTAATATGCACTAAACACTAAGGGCCAGATTCAGGTAGAGTGGCGCTGGAGTATTTCGATATGCGCCGCGTAACTGTGAATATGCGCCGTCGTTTCTATGTGGCCGTACCCACCAAACTAGATGCGACAGAAAACGGGCCATTTCCGATCGGCTTAACTTTCCGACGCCAGAGTCTCGTCAGCGCATAATTTCGCTTGGCGCATCAGTCGCGCCTATTGATTTTTCCCTGCAAATATGCAAATGAGGGAGATTTCCCGATTCGCGAACGGATTAGCACCATACACTGACTACATGCGCCGCGCGTATCTCGTCCGTCCGGCGCAAAGTTATTTCTACAAATAGCTGCTTTATCTTTACTCCAGACGGCCACAGGTCAGCAGGAGAGCAGCTACAGCAGCGTTACCGACGATAAGAGCTAGCTGAGCACCCCCACTTGCAGGACAACACCTCTGTCCATGCTTGTCTGTCAACTTTTACAGCCATGGAGGAAGACATCATAGGTCTCCATAGCCAAGATGACGGCTGACAGCTCCTGGCCTTTAGAGTTCAGCTTTCTCCTGTGTGTTTGCGGGGAACGGGACCAGCCATCTCAGAACAAAAGTAACTCCACTGTGGGGAGGGGGAACAGGATATACTTTAGTGCCGGAATGGCGCATCTACGGGCGCATTTAAACGCCCAACAGAACGCATTGCGCTGACGTTTCCCGTGAAGTTGTGCCGACGGAAGTTGTGAGCATGCGCACAAGGGGGCGAGTGAAGCCTCACTTACTGCGCATGCTCCGTGGATGATGCGCTGAACGTAAGCCTCTGCGCTGGGCTCCGCCCATCAGTTACATATGATCACACCCACTTCCACTTGCGTCGGGTTACGCCAGCGCATTATCGTTACTCTGGCGCAAGTTTACGCGCAAGTGCTATGTGAATAACAGTACTTGCGCCGAAAGTGTCGGCGGAGTAACGTAAATGAGAAACGTTACTCCAAAGTAAAGAAACGCCCATCTACCTGAATCTGGCCCTAACTCTACACTAACTCTACTTAAAAGAAAGGAGAATAAGGGGGCAAAAGAAGGGCGGAGAAGATAATCGCGCAATATTCCTATTGCGCGATTATCTTCTCCGCCCTTCTTTTGCATCAGAGCCAATCAGAATAACTCGAATATTCGGCAAAAGGAATATTGCGCAATATTCGGTTTGCCGAATATTCGAGTTATTCTGATTGGCTCTGATGCAAAAGAAGGGCGGAGAAGATAATCGCGCAATATTCCGTTTGCCGAATATTCGAGTTATTCTGATTGGCTCTGATGCAAAAGAAGGGCGCATCAGAGCCAATCAGAATAATTTGAATATTCGGCAAAAGGAATATTGCGCGATTATCTTCTCCGCCCTTCTTTTGCATCAGAGCCAATCAGAATAACTCGAATATTCGGCAAAAGGAATACCGCGCAATATTCCTTTTGCCGAATATTCGAGTTATTCTGATTGGCTCTGATGCAAAAGAAGGGCGGAGAAGATAATCGCGCAATATTCCTTTTGCCGAATATTCGAGTTATTCTGATTGGCTCTGATGCAAAAGAAGGGCGCATCAGAGCCAATCAGAATAAATCGAATATTCGGCAAAAGGAATATTGTGCGATTATCTTCTCCGCCCTTCTTTTGCATCAGAGCCAATCAGAATAACTCGAATATTCGGCAAAAGGAATATCGCGCAATATTCCTTTTGCCGAATATTCGAGTTATTCTGATTGGCTCTGATGCAAAAGAAGGGCGGAGAAGATAATCACGCAATATTCCGTTTGCCGAATATTCAAGTTATTCTGATTGGCTCTGATGCAAAAGAAGGGCGCATCAGAGCCAATCAGAATAACTCGAATATTCGGCAAAAGGAATATTGCGCGATTATCTTCTCCGCCCTTCTTTTGCATCAGAGCCAATCAGAATAACTCGAATATTCGGCAAAAGGAATATCGCGCAATATTCCTTTTGCCGAATATTCGGGTTATTCTGATTGGCTCTGATGCAAAAGAAGGGCGGAGAAGATAATCGCGTAATATTCCTTTTGCCGAATATTCAAGTTATTCTGATTGGCTCTGATGCAAAAGAAGGGCGGAGAAGATAATCGCGCAATATTCCTTTTGCCGAATATTCGAGTTATTCTGATTGGCTCTGATGCAAAATAAGGGCGCATCAGAGCCAATCAGAATAACTCGAATATTCGGCAAAAGGAATATTGTGCGATTATCTTCTCCGCCCTTCTTTTGCATCAGAGCCAATCAGAATAACTCGAATATTCGGCAAAAGGAATATCGCGCAATATTCCTTTTGCCGAATATTCGAGTTATTCTGATTGGCTCTGATGCAAAAGGGGCGGAGAAGATAATCGCGCAATATTCCGTTTGCCGAATATTCAAGTTATTCTGATTGGCTCTGATGCAAAAGAAGGGCGCATCAGAGCCAATCAGAATAACTTGAATATTCGGCAAAAGGAATATTGTGCGATTATCTTCTCCGCCCTTCTTTTGCATCAGAGCCAATCAGAATAACTTGAATATTCGGCAAAAGGAATATCGCGCAATATTCCTTTTGCCGAATATTCGAGTTATTCTGATTGGCTCTGATGCAAAAGAAGGGCGCATGAGAGCCAATCAGAATAACTTGAATATTCGGCAAAAGGAATATTGTGCGATTATCTTCTCCGCCCTTCTTTTGCATCAGAGCCAATCAGAATAACTCGAATATTCGGCAAAAGGAATATCGCGCAATATTCCTTTTGCCGAATATTCAAGTTATTCTGATTGGCTCTGATGCAAAAGAAGGGTGGAGAAGATAATCGTGCAATATTCCTTTTGCCGAATATTCGAGTTATTCTGATTGGCTCTGATGCAAAAGAAGGGCCGAGTAGCTGATGCGATTCTTTTATGTTGCCGAAAATTCGCAATGCGAATTTTCGGCAACATAAAAGAATCGCATCAGCTACTCGGCCCAGGGTCTCTCTCTAATCATACCAGCAATGCTTTTAGACGTCGATGGAGATCACTAGGATGTGATCTGTTTTAAAAATAAATTTGAAAAAATACGAATATTCGCCATAGCGAATATTCGCCGCAATATTCGAGTTATTCGCGAATACTCGAATATGCAATATTCGTAGCGAATATTCGCAATGCGAATATTCGTGAGCAACACTAGTTGTCAGTAGAAATTTTGACTTTCTCTAGCTTAGATAGAAGTACCAATGAGCGCCTGTATATGTTGTTGTTCTCGTTTTTCCCCTTCCCTTGTTCTTTATTCCATCCATGGTTTGGATCGATGTTTTCTTTGCATTCCAGTTTTTAAATATTATTGCTTGTCATGATTTCAATAATGTTAACAGGATCAAATATGTTGATTGTTGTAGAGAAGGCATTTACTTTACATTGCTATAGTTGGCTGTTCTTGTTTAATATTTCTATGACGTGACTCTGAGCAATGTACCAAGGTTTCTTTCATACTCAAGTCAGACTATTTGTATATTCTTCTGTGCTTCTAAAACTAATTAAAAAATGCAATAAAACAAACCAATCCTTTATATAACATGCTTTGGAGATAGCTTAACCTTGCATGTGAAATTGTCGAGTGCACTGTATTCCTTAAAAAATTACTTTTTTTGTTTGCAAATGGCATCCTGGATTCTGTCATTTAGTGGTGTAAACAAACCAGGGCATCTGACAAATGTAGCCACCCTAGAGCAGGAAGTTGAGAATAGCAGAAAACGATTGCATCTGAGACATGAAAAGAATGAAGACAGAGGTAACAGGTACATTCTACGTTAACATTTAAACATTTTGCCCTGACTTTATTTTATATTAAAACAAATTTGGGTTTAGAGTCATTTTAAGCATGTCTGATGAAAATAGTTCTGTTTCTAAAATTATTATTATTATTCGCGATTTATATAGAGCCAACAGTTTACGTAGTGCTTTACAATGTGGAGGGGGGCAGAACAATTACAGTACAGTTCAATACAGAACGTACAGGAGGGCCCTGCTTGTAGTGCTTACATTCCAAAGGTGGTACAAAAGTTAACAGCTGTACAGATTGATTTGATGGGGGTGGCTCTGGGACAGTTATTAAGTGGGTGTGGAATAGGCTTCCCTGGATAAATTCGTTTTCAGGGATCCCCTAAAAGAAGACGTGTAGGGGTAGGGGCTGATCGAACATACCGGGGCAGGAAGTTCCAGATGTGAGAGGCTCTGGAGAAGTCCGTTAAGGCAAGCATGGAAGGGGGTAACAAGTGCGCTGGAGAGCAGGAGGTCCTGGGAGGAGCGGTAGGGATGATTTGGGCGATATCTGCAGATGAGGTTGGTGATGTAAATGGGGGCAATGTTGTGAATGTATCAATCAATAGTACTACTATGTGGCCCTCTAATGTAGTCCAACTCTGCGCTTAGGATGATAACTCAAAATTCTCTGTACAGATGCTTCTGATAAACAATAATACCATATATAGAAAAGCAGCTGCTAAAAGTAAATAACAATTATTAAGAGCAGAAAAAATTCACAGACTAGTATATAGTCCAATCTCAGTTCTGCAGCAGCGCTGCAAACCTTAGGTTTGTTAAAGTCACAATAAGTTGACCGTCCGGGATTGTTTGAAAATTGTGCTTCCAATCACCAACAGTGTTCACCACGTGGGGGGAGAAAGAAAGTCCCCTTTGGGGAAACACTTACCAGATGGTAATGATCAGAAAGCCCATCAATACATCTCCTTTGGTCACCGTCTCGAACTTATTACTCTCCAGGTATATTGGATGAAAATTCGCAAGTGTGTAGGGAAAGAAAAAATATTTACATAGAGCAGTAACGTTTGATGACTTTTAATAGCCCAAAATAGATCCCCCTTACAAGTGCATGCGTACCATAGTTAATAAGTTTCAGGCAAAATACTGATAATCAAAATCAGTGTGTGTGTGTGAACTCTTCACTGGATACCTGAGGACCGCTTGGAAAGATTTCCTGCAGTTTCCTGGTTTCCTCCGTGTGGAGCGCACGCGTCACTTCCGGGTTAGGTGCTGAACCTAACCCGGAAGTGACGTGTGCGCTCCACACGGAGGAAACCAGGAAACTGCAGGAAATCTTTCCAAGCGGTCCTCAGGTATCCAGTGAAGAGTTCACACACACACACTGATTTTGATTATCAGTATTTTGCCTGAAACTTATTAACTATGGTACGCATGCACTTGTAAGGGGGATCTATTTTGGGCTATTAAAAGTCATCAAACGTTACTGCTCTATGTAGATATTTTTTCTTTCCCTACACACTTGCGAATTTTCATCCAATATACCTGGAGAGTAATAAGTTCGAGACGGTGACCAAAGGAAATGTTGTGAATGGCCTTGTATGCCATGATTAACATTTTGAATTTTACACAGCACTGTAGGGGAAGCCAGTGAAGGGATTGGCAGAGAGGAGCAGCAGTTACAGATTGGTTAGTAAAAAGGTTGCTTTGTGGTGTCATTAGTCAGGAAGGGTCCAATTCTGGAGATGTTGCAGAGGTTAAGGTGGCACAATTTAGCCAGCGATTGGATGTGGGGGCTGAAGGAGAGGTAAGAGTCAAGGATTACACCAAGCACCCAGGCATGCGTGGAGGGTCCAATGGTTGTGTTGTTGATATTAATGGTAGAGTCATGGGGGGGGGGCATGAAAGAGGAAATATAACAAGCTCAGTTTTAGAAAAAGAGAGTAACAGCTCAGTAGTAGTCAAAGAACCTCCTCACTCAGTTTTAAAAAGATTGAGTTTGAGGAAGTGGTGTGACATCCAGGGCCGTCTCTACCATAGGGCAAACAGGGGCAGCTGCCCAGGGCCCTGTCACTGTTGGGGGCCCAAAGCAACCCCCTTTGAAAAAGCAACCCCCCCTTTTTTTATTTATTTTTAAATAAAAAAAATGTTTTATTTTATATATTTTTATTTTTATTTTTTAAAAAAAATTATTTTATTTTTTTATTAAAGGGCCATTTTTTTTAAATATATTTTTTTTTAAAGGGCCAATTTTTTTTTAGGGGTCCCCAGGGACCCGAAGGCCCCCAGGGCCCCAGATGACAACCCCCTTTTTTTATTTATTTTTAAATAAAAATATATATTTATTTTATATATTTTTATTTAATTGTTTATTAAAGGGACAATTTTTTTAGAGGTCTGGTGGTCCCCAGGAGCCCGTAGTTCCCCAGGGCCCCGGATGACAACCCCCCTTTTTTATAAAGAAAAACTATTTTTATATATTTCTTTTAATATATATATATATATATATATATACATATTATATACTATAAATGTTATTATTATTAAAGGACCCAGAGGTCCCCAGGGCCCTGGATGGCAACCCCCCTTTTTTTATAAATTTTTTTTTTTCTTTTAATTTATTTTTATATATATATATATATATATATATATATATATATATATATATATATATATATATATATATATAATTATTAAAGGGCTCAGATGTCCCCAGGGCCCCATGTGGCAAACACCCTTTTTTATTTTTTTTATAAATGTTTATTTTTTTATTTTTGTTTATATATATATTTTATTAAAGGGCCCAGAGGTCCCCAGGGCCCTGGATGGCAACCCCACTTTTTTTTTTATAAGTGTTTATTTTTAATATATTTTTTTTATTTTATTTTTTATTAAAGGGTCCAGAGGTCCCGGATGGCAACCCCCCTTTTTTTGTAATTTATTTTTATAAAAAAAAAAAAAAATATTAAAGGGCCCAGAGGTCCCCAGATGGCAACCCCCTTTTAAAAAAAATATATATATATTTTAGATATATTTTTTATTTTTTATTTATTTTTATTAAAGGGCCCAGAGGTCTCCAGGGCCCCAGGTGTTTACACCCCTTTGTTATATATATTTTTCTTTATTAAATCTTTTTTTTGTAAAGGGCCTCCCACTTCTAAATTCGCGGCAGCCCCGCCCCCCCGCATCTCAATTTAAGGGGGCAGCACGCCCCCCCGTTCTCTGCTCCAGGGGGCCCATGCCTGAAGCTGTGTAAGGGGCCCCATAATTCCTGATGGCAGCCCTGCCGCCCGTTAAGCCCCTGTGCTGCCCACAAATCAGGCTGAAAATCATCAGCGGCACACAGCCAGGTGACAGTACTGCTTCCCTTCCCAGTGTTTTAAAATGTGCAGTACCCCTGGCTTCCCTTTAGACGTGCACTTCTCCCTTCCTGCCACTGGGTGCTGCTTGTATATAAAAGTGAATTAGAATGTGATTTTATAACATCCCCAGTTTGCTCTTCCCGAGGCTGACTTCCTAATGTCCTGCTCCTCAATTTATGTCACTGTTTGCTATATTGTAAATAGAAGTTTTCTGTAGAGTGTGCCCAAAGTCTTTATAATATTTGATGATTCACTGCAGGTCTGGTCAGTGTTTTAAAAAGTTCCTGTATTTTACACATGGCATGGCATGGGGTCACAGCACCGTCTGTCCATTCTGCTTTAGAACCATGGGACCCGAGGCCATGCCATGTGTAAAATAGAGGAACTCTTTAAGTCACAGACCAGACCTGCAGTCCAGGCTGAGTAAGGCATTACTGTCTTTATTTAACTGCTTGATGGGCTTATTTTGGGCCTGGCTGGTTCACATGTATGTGTTTTGGCGGCCCACATTTGTGCAGGCACAGCAGCCCATTCATTTGATGCCTCATGTAATAGGCTGCGCACACAGCACACCTATGCCCATCAAGCAATGAAATACAGCACTGTCTGTCCATTCTGCTGTCTGCTGTGACTTATCTGCAGTTCCCGCACTGTCAAACTTGCTGCATTTTTAGACGTTTAGGTCACGCTTTTAAAAACAAGTGCGTTTGTGTGTGCAAGAGCTGCAGGTAAGCAGCACGGTGCAAAAGCAGAATGGATTTCAAGGCAACTGTATTTTTAAAAATGCTGAATGCACCTTTTTTCTGCAGGAAACAAAGGCATGGCAGCCCATTCAAATCAATGCTGTGCCTGCACAAATGAGGGCCGCCAAAACACATACATGTGAACCAGCCAGGCCCAAAATAAGCTGAAGGGGGGCCCAAAAAAAATGTTTGCCCAGGGCCCAAACCATATTAAAGACGGCCCTGGTGACATCCATACCTATATGTCATTCAGTAAATTTGAGATCCGTGAGGAGATTGAGGGGGTGAGTTGATAAATGGAGAGGTAGATCTGGGTGTTGTCGGCATAGAGGTGCTATTGGAAGCCATGGGAGGTTATCAACTGGCCAAGGGAAGAGGTATAAAGTGAGAATAGGAGGGGCCAAAGGACGGAGTCTTGGGGTACCCCAACAGAATGAGAAAGAGGAGTGGAGGAGATGGAGTTGTAAGTGACACTGAAAGTGTGATGAGATAGGTAGGAGGCCAAGAGAGTGTAGTTTTTCTGAGGAGGAGCAGGTGGTCAACTGTGTCAAAGGCAAAAGAGAGGTCTAGGACTATGAGTATGGAGTAATGGCTATTGGTTTTAGCAGTTAGTAGGTCATTGCTGAGTTTTTGTAGGGCAGTTTCAGTAGGATGTTTTGGGCAGAAGCCGGACTGTAGGGGGTGAAGAAGGTTGTTGTCAGTGAGGTAGAGACTCATTCAGTCATGGACAAGGCGTTCAATGAGCTTGGAGGCAAATGGGAGCAGGGAGATGGGTCTTAAGTTTTTAAAACAGGTGGGGTCTAGTGAGGATTTTTTAAGTATGGGGGTAACCAGTGTATGTTTGAGCAGGGAAGAAAAGGTGCCAGAGGAGAGGAAGAGGTTGAAGATGTGGGTTAAGGAGATAAGGATAGAGCGGGAAGGTGGTCGCAGTAATAGAGAGGGAACAGGGTCCATGGGACAGTTATATAGGTAGGCCATGGAGAGGAGTTTATCAACTTCATCTGTGGTAAGTGGGCAAAAGGAGGAGAGTATTGAGTATGGTGTTGGACCTGATGTGTTGTGTATGGGAGGAATTTAAAAGCTGGATATCTCCTTGCGAATTGTGTCGATTTCACTTTTGAAATGGTTGGCAATCTGTTGAGCGGTAAGCAAGTTGGTGGGTGGGAACAGTGGGGGTTGAACTAAAGAACTTAAGGGTAGAAAAGAGTTTACAAGGTTTGGATGAGAGGCTTTGATGAGTGTTGTAGTAGATTTGTTTAGCAGTGTGGAGGCAGGAGTTGTATTTGAGAAGGGCAGATTTGTAGAGGGTAAAGTCTTGCAGAGATTTAGATTTACACCATGCTCGCTCAAGAGCATGGCTGCATCTCTTGAGACTTCTGGTGTCATCTATTTGCCAGGGTTGTGGCACATGGGGCCTGGTTCTGCATGTAGAAAGAGGAGCAAGAACATCTAGGGTGGATGAAAATGTGTTGTTATAGACAGAAGCTAGTTTGTTGAAGACTGAGTGGGAATTCCAGAGGGCACATGAAAGAGGGGGACTGACTTGTGGAATCAGGGGAATTGGGATGAGAAGGTGGAAGTTACGACTACTGTTGGAGGAGGAGGAGGTAGACGGACAATGTTGGCGTTGGGAATTGGGTGTGGGATGGCCGGGGTTTGGGGCAATGTCCCTAGACATTAGGAGTAGTAGGAGGATGAGGGTGGTAAGGTGGGAGTGGGATTTATAGGAGGGCAGATGATGTGGTGGAGTGGAAGTGGTGGGCTTAAAATGAGCAGGAGGTGGTAAGTGCAGTAATATTGAGTGGGCAGAAGAGAGGGAGATATGTACAGGTTGCAGGCTGGAAGGGGGGGTGAGAGTTTGAGAAGAGAGGACGTTATAACAAAGATTAGTGTGAGCATGTTAGAGGGTGGGGAAGAGGGGAATCGAAGTAAGGCTAAGGAAAGTTAGAGAATGAAGAGGAACTTCCTGTAAAATAGGTGTGGAACACTAATGTCTGTACTTACTGTGCCAAACACTTGTTGCCGGTGTGACACTTTGTGCAAGGAGTGACCAGCCCAAACCCTCGCCAGCCATCCCAAGAAATGAACTACATTTATACTGGTACTGGGATGGTGTGGGGGGAAGATTCAAAATCATTCAATTAGGAGCTGATAAAACCAACACTTTCAAAAATAAACAAGCAAGTATAGACAACAGTTTCAATTTCTTAATAAGGCAGAATTAAAGTTCAGTTAGGCAATGTAGTCAATTGTTTAAGAGAAGAGTGGAGTCTGTGCAGTTACCAGAGGGTATGAAGAGTCAGGTGGGAAATCACAGACAGGTAATACTATAAATCCCACTAGATGGCAACATTGCTTTATTATAAGTTCTATTTAGTAGCCATATACTACTGTAAGACCTAGGTAATTTAAAGTCAGAAGTTTATTGTGTTGAAGTTTGCAAGAAAATCTAAAGAGAACTACCAGAAAAGTGTAATTTATGCAATATAGATCGGACCAAGCTTATGATTCACTCCTATATACAAGCTAAAGGAGAAAAACAGTTTAAGAAAGAAGTGTATAATTATAATAAACAATATCTTATAGAAATATTCAAATCTTTCAGCAATGTTTTTATTTTTCTTGATCATTTATCTTACAGTGACATGTTGTTATCTAGGATATGCGTCACAGAAAAGTATAGAAAAGTAAAATTGTTTATGCCTTCTTGTTCCATATTAGAATAAAATTCATACAACATGAAATATAGGTTTGCACTTGTATTTTAGAGCATTTCCAGACAAGGAATAATAATCAATGTGCTACTAATCAATTTCTCCAGACATGCCGAAATCAGAATGTCCATTAATTTTCTGTAGTCTGAATTCTCTATAACCCTCTGAAGCCAAAGCACCTGCAGCAGGGGTTGGCAACTTGTCAATCGCATTCTACCCATCAATCACTGGTAGGTGACGTGTATACCGTGATTCTTGCTGGCCAACCCCTGGAACCTGGACAGGAGAAGCAGGATTTACTAGTACTGATCACCTGTATTTTGGTTCTACACATGCGAAAAGTTGCCTCTTCTCCTCTCCCTCCTGTCGGCTTCCATCGGCTACAGGAGGAAAGGGGATCAGTAAATGTGGCCCCATACCACTCTTCCTGTTCCTCTTCTTTAGTAAGGCACGTAGCAATGGCAAAGCCATTAAGTGGAGTGCCGGCCATGACAGGGTTAACTAAGCCCTGGTCTGGTCGGTGGGAGTGGTTTTGTGTGTAGCTGAGGGAGGGGAGGGGAGGTTTTAAATTCCCCTCCTCCTCCTTCCCGGGCTAACACACATGGAGGAAAGTTTCCCACCCACCCTCCCCTTTTTTGGTTTGGTAAGTTTGGGGTAATGGGTAATTTGCCTTTTATGGTGTTATGTGAGTTGTGCGGTGTTGTTGGTGTTTTGGTGCTTTCCTTGTTTTGTTTCTCTCACACAGGTGCGAAATTAAGATGTCGTGGCGGCGGGTGTTTGGACTTTGCAGGAGAAGAAATCACCCTAAAGTGGATGCCATTACCCAGAGGTGGTATGGGTTCTGAAGGGGCTGTTAGTCCAGTTTACCAAGGTGTAGCTGGGAGGTTGTTAATGGGGGCACTGCGGTCAGTGGTCGTCTCTGAGACAGCTTGTCGGCTTGAGGCCTATGACCAGAGGTTAGGTACCGCAGTGCTCATAAAGGTTTTTTCAAGGGTTAAAAAGTTGTGTTAATGTTCCTGCAAAGTCCAGCACTAGTAGGGTTAAAAGAAAATGTGATTGTATTTCAGGTTTACATATATATTTTTGTTAATAAAGGTTATTTAATATTTAAGAAGTTATTTAAAATAAATGGGGCCTGCAACGGCCAGTTTTTTACTCCAACATTAAGTGGTGGTCTTGGTTATTTATTAAATAGAGGTTGGGTAAAATGTGGGTTCCTAGCAGTTAAGGGTCATGTTTAGTTATACCATAGTCATGGCTGCCCGGCCCCTGTGTTCTCTTCTGTTCCCCCCCCCCCCCCCAGAAGCACTGATGGCATCCTTCCCGTCCTACCGGCTGCTGTGAGGAATGTTTCAGGATTGAGAGCACAGGAAGGAGCCTGTAAACATATAATTGACTGCCCCCTTTCCTCTTCTTAAAAAAAACAAAAAAAACAGTGTGCCATCGCCTGTGGTAGTGAGCCCTTGTAGAACACCAACTCAGGGTTCCCTAGGGCACTGAGTCTAAGCCCCAGCCTGCTTCTTCACCAGAGCCTCTGATAGTGGGGATGGACTTGCAGTGAACTGGAACCAGGTCATAGCCCCCAGATATGCCCAGCGGAGGATGCAGAGACCACTCATGTATGCAAAGTACAAACAGCAAGAGACAACCGGAAATCCAGGAGGCAGCTGAGGTCAGGATGGGCAGCAAATAAACACAGACTGTGAATGAAGCCGTAGTCCGTACACAAGCGAAGCAACAAGCAAACGGGAGCTCAGAGAACTGTGAAGTTTCTCAGGCAATGTGGTCTGCACTGAGCATTAAAATATATAAGCAAACTAGAAGGCGGGCCAGAAAGTGATGGAAGAGAAAATAAATAAAAACCCACAGAATAGCAGGTGATGCCCATAGGTGAGCACAGCCAAACGTGTGAATGGGATCAGGGTAGAAAAGGCACTACCAGCAAGTAGGTAAGAATACACTAGCAGGAAACTGCAGGCTAACTTGTGACACAGTGAGTGATCAGTACCGATCACTCATTGTGTTCTTTGATAACTGAAGCAATATAAACTATGAAGCTTAAAGGAGTTGTAAAGGATTTTTTTTATTTATTTTTTGCTGAAATGTCTGTTTACAGGATATAGAGACATAATAGTTAACTGATTCATTTTAAAAATGATTAAAAATAGATAAAAATCAATCATATAATGTGCCTGCAGTTTCAGTTTCGTTTTTCATCTAGTTTCATTCTTCTGATTGGTTGTGAGAGGTTTTAGACACACAGTAATCACACCTTCTTGATTAGAGACCATAGAGAGAAGCTCCCAGTACTTTATTTCATAAGGAAACAGACAACTAGGAAGTGTGCAGAACAGAGAAGTATTACAGCAAAAATTAACAATGAGGACATGAAACCAGGACTGAATTAGGGTAAAGGAAGCTATTTAGCTAAAAAAAAAAATCTTTAGTGACCCTTTAATGTGCAGAGAAAGAGACTGAGGAATCTCTGCCCTCAGTCCATTTTTCTGTCTCAAAAGTTAGACATCAGTGGTCTTTTGAGATCCCCGATGTTTCACCAAAGCCCCCTGAAGGGGCTTCTAAAAAAAAAGGTAAATAAATAAATGTAAAAAGAATTGTAAAAAAATAAATAAAATAGAAATTAAAATACACTGACATCATCCTTTGCTGTACTGACAAAGTCCACTGCTCTACTGGCACCATCCACTGCTCTAATGACACATCCACTGCCCTACTGACACCAACCTCTGCTCTACTGACATGTCTATTGCTTTACTGACACCATCCACTGCTCTACTCACACCAACCTCTGCCCTACTGACACTGTCCACTTCTCTACTGACTGACTGCCCACTTTTAAGGTTGGGTAAGTTTATATTTTTACAATGACATTTGTTTTATAATACGTTTCTAAATTTTTCTTACTACAGTATTTAGTTAGACCTTACTTTAAAAAAAATAAAGTAAAGGAGCTGAACCCGGTGATCTTTCATTTCTTGTTGTTCAAGTAGATCTCCACCTCTCAAAGCTTGCCTAGCCCTGAACTACTACTTTACTGATTACTGGGTTTCTTCCCTAGGCTTTTCAGTGTCTTTTGTTTTGTTGTTTTGTTTGTTCAGCAATTATCAATCTGTTCCAATTACAGTTAAAGGGGTTGTAAAGGTTTTTTTAAAAAAAAAAAATAAATAGGTTTCTTTAAGCATTGTTGGTTCACTTACCTATTCCTTTGATTTCCCTTCTTAGGGCCAGATTCAGGTAGATGAGAGTATCTTTCCTCTGGAGTAACGCTTCTCATTTACGTTACTCTGAAGACCCTTTCAGCGCAATTCCTGTAATTCACATAGCAGTTGCGCGTAAACTTGCGCCAGAGTAACGATAATGCGCTGGCGTAACCCGACGCAAGTGAAAGTGGGTGTGATCATATGTAAATGATGGGCGGAGGCCGGCGCAGAGGCTTACGTTCAGCGCATCATCCACGGAGCATGCGCAGTGAGTGCGGCTCCCCTCGCCCCCTTGTGCGCATGCTCACAACTTCCGTCGGCACCACTTCCTGGGAAACGTCAGCGCAATGCGTTCCGCTGGGCGCTTAAAAGCGCTGGCGGAAACGCCATTCCGGCGCAAAAGTAGTTCCGTTTCCCCCCACCCCAGGGAAGATACTTTTGCTCTGTAATGGCTGCTCCCGCTACCCCCAGAGAGAGGAGGAACCTCAATTTTAATACCCAGGAGGTCTCTGTCATTATCTCGGCTATGGAGACGGAGAATGAATTTCTCCATGGCAAAAAAAGCCGCAAGACCAGCCGGGAGAGGAAGCAGGGCATCCTGGAGTCGATTGCTGCCAGGGTCAATGTCCTGGGCTACTCCACCCGGACTGCTGGGGACATACAAAAGAAAATAAATGACCTGCGGCGCAAGGTGAGGGACAAGGTGGCCTCCATCAGGAGGCATGAGAGGGGCACAGGTGGTGGTCCCCCATGTCCTGTCACCCTGACCGCAGAGGAGGAGGTGGTTGCTCGCTGCCTGGAGAGGGAGCAGGTGGAGGGGGTCGCAGGCTATGACTCCGTGAAGGAAGGCACAAGGACAGGTAAGTGTTTTATAATCCCCTATTTGATGTTTTGCATTTGGGGGGGTGGGGGGGGGACATGTGCCAAGTGTGTGGGACCACCAACATGTGTCTGCTTTGTGTCATCCACAGATGACGGAGCTGGGCCATCATCTGTCAGCCTGCATTCCACCCCATCCCCCCCACGCCATCATGTGCCCGAGCCACTGGGTGGTGAAGAGGTTGTGGAGGAGGAGAGTGGCCACACCACACCTGCCGAGGTGGTTGTGGAAGATCCTGCTGTGGCAGAGCAGGACTTTTCATTAGTCTTGTCTGTCTCCTCCCCTTCTCCTGGCCCGTCTGTCGTCCCCTCCCCCATCCTTGGAAGCCCCTCAAGGGCGACACCTTCCACCCGAGGACATCCATCTTCGGGCCCCAGGAAGGCGACCCAGAAGACCAGGGGGGTGTCTGATGGTGTCCAGGACCAGTTGGCGAGGGATCACGCCAGACAGACAGAACAAATGGGGGCCATAGCGGACCACTTGCAGAAAGTGTCTGACAGCCTGGGCTCCGTTGCCAACCTCAGCAACGCAGTGCAGGATGTCAGCTCTAACTGCGCTGCAGTGGTCACCACTTTGGGGGAGGTGCAGGGGGATATCCAGCACCTTACTGCAGCCGTCCAGGCCAACACTGCTGCCATCCATGGGAACAGTGCTGCCATCCGTGAGCAGGGGAGGCTGAGTCGGCGGGCCCAGCATTACCAGATGACCCGTCAGCTCCGGATGCAGGCCCAGACGAACACATACCTTGGACGGATAGCCAGGGCCTTGGAGGGCACGCAGGCCACACCTGCCAGGAGTGGCCCACCTGGGGATCAGCCACCTCCAGATGCCCCCCCACCCCCACCCACTCCATCCAGGCAGCTGCGGAGCCAGAGAGGGGCCCCCAGAAGAAGCCCCCGGCATCCCCGATGAGGCCTTTTTTTTGTTGCTGGTTTTATATTATTATTTTTGACATACTCAGGTCATGAGTTTATTTTTTTTTTTTCTCAGGTTATGAGATTATTTTTCTTGTATTGATCAGGATATGATCTTTCTAATTTATTTTTGTACTGCACACGGTCAGGAGTGCAGGGGACAGTGTGAATGGTGTGTGAATGTGAGAGGGTGGCACTCCTGAAAGTAAGGGGTGTCACCCTCGGCCGTGGTGGTGAAGTGAACCCCACGGCTGAATGAATGATGTGTGAAAGGTGTGTGAATGGACAGTGACATCATTGGGGCCTTGACGCTGGCGTTACTGCTCCCAACTCCTACATGCTGGACTTGGGCTAATCCAATGCGATGTGCATGTGGTGTGTGTGATCTAGGGACATCAGTGGTGTACACGCGTGCACTGTCTGTGTAATTAATGTTTTGGGTTAGTGTCCAAAGATGCCTACGGCGAGGACCCTCCTGACTGCTCTTCCATCAGCAGACTGGGTGTCCTCTGGCAGGGGGGGACTGTGTGGGTCGGGGGTCAGGTCATCACGTATGTCAATATGCAGGCCTTTTTTCATAGCAAAGTTATGTAGTATGCAACATGCACCGATGATCTGACACACAAAGGTAGGGGAATACAATAAGGCCCCCCCAGACTTATCCAGGCAGCGGAAACGGGACTTCAGGAGCCCAAATGTTTGCTCAACCACTGCACGGGTTTTGATGTGTGCTTCATTGTATTTTCTCTCTCCTCTGGTTTGGGGGTTCCGGAAAGGAGTCATTAGATGGGGTCCCAATGCATATGCAGAGTCACCTGTAAGGTAAAAGACAGGAGAATGTTAGTCATGCATGTGCGATTTCTGTTGTGCATGACGGGAGGGGATAGTCATGCCTGACTCCCATGTCACTCACCAACCAGCCAGCTGTCCCCATACATGTTCTGGTTAAATTCTGCTGGGATGGGGCTCTGACGGTATATGAAACTGTCATGGCTGGACCCGGGGTGTTTGGCACGGACGTGCCATATGAGGCGTTGGGCATCGGCTATCACCTGTACGTTGATGGAATGCCAATGCTTCCGATTGCGGTATATGTGCTCTGTGGCACTGGGGGGCTGTAGGGCCACATGTGTGCAATCAATGGCCCCCACAGTGCGTGGGAATCTGGCAATGTTGTAGAAATCTGTCATTGCCTTCTGCCGCAGCTCCTCAGTGGTGGGTCTGATGAACTGGTTGGACATGCGTCTGAGGATTGCAGGGACAACCTGGTGCACACATCTGCTTATGGAGGATTGTGACATCCCAGCCACCACTCCACTTGTACGCTGGAATGATCCACTTGCAAGGAAATGGAGTGTTGCCAGGACCTTCACCAGTGGCTGCACTGCTTGTGATCGGTGTGTCTTGCTGGTGATGTCATCCTGCAGGGTTGTGGTTAGTTCAAGTATTGCATCAGGGCTGAATCTGAAGAGGCGATACACCTCCTCATCCCCCATGCCAAAGAGGTTCATACGAGTGCGGTATATCCTCTCACGTGCCCGCCTTCTTGGTTCCAGGGGACCCATCAGTAGTTCTAGGACCACGAGTGCCCCTGGCATGTTGGCACACAGAGGTGTTGTCCTTGCAAGTGGGGGTGCTCAGCAAGCTCCTATCGTCGGTAACGCTGCTGTAGCTGCTCTCCTGCTGACCTGTGACCGTCTGGAGTAAAGATAAAGCAGCCTTTTGTAGAAATAACTTTGCGCTGGACGGATCAGATACGCGCGGCGCATGTAGCCAGCGTATGGTGCTAATCCGTTCGTGAATTGGGAAATCTCCCTCATTTGCATATTTGCAGGGGAAATCAATGGGCGCGACTGATGCGCCCAGCGAAAATAAACGCTGACGATACTCTGGCGTCGGAACGTTCCGCCGGTCGCAAATGAGCCGTTATTGGGCGCATCTAGTTTGGTGGGTACGGGCACATAGAAACGTCGGCGCATCAGCACAGTTACGCGGCGCATATCCAAATACTCCAGCGCAAGTGTTCGTGAATCTGGCCCTAAATGTTTTTTTTTTGTCTGAATTTCTCACTTTCTGTTTCTCCTCAGTAAACTTGCCACCATCATCCGAGCGGTAGTTAGACAGCTTACTGAGCACTTTACTGAGGAGGAACAGGAAGTGAAAAATTCAGACAAAGAAAACAAAGAAAAAAAACATTTAGAAGGGAAATCGAAGGAAAAGATTAGTGAACCAACAATGTACTAGCTTAAAGGAACCTATTTAGAAAATTAAAAACAAACCTTTACAACCCCTTTAACCACTTCGGGTCCGCGCTATTGACAGAATACGTCAGCAGCGCGGACCTGAGGCGCCGGGGTCACGTCTTTGGACGTGATTTACTTGTAATTGTAATTGTAAAAACAGTCCCGACGCATCACCGAGGATTCGATGCGTGTACCCGGCGGCCGCGATGTCCGTCAGGTTCACGCGATCGTCGGTGACAGAGCAGGGACATGGAGCTCTGAGTGTAAACACAGAGCTCCACGTCCCGTCAGGGAGAGGTGACAGATGCTGTTTCTCTTGTACATAGGGAGACAGCATCGATCGCCTCCCCCAGTCACCCCCCTCCCCCCCACACAGTTAGAACACACCCAGGCAATACATTTAACCCCTTCCTCACCCCCTAGTGTTAACCCCTTCAATGCCAGTCCCATTTATTCAGTAATTAGTGCATATTTATAGCACTGGTCACTGTATAAATGTGAATGGCGCCAAAAATGTGTCAAAAGTGTCCGATGTGTCCGTGGCAATATCGCAGTCAAAATAAAAATCGCAGATCGCCGCCATTACTTGTAAAAAAAAAAATATTTAAAAAAATCATAATTCTGTCCCCTATTTTGTAGGTGCTATAACTTTTGCGCAAAGCAGTCACTTATTGTGATTTTTTTTTTTTTTTACAAAAATACGTAGAAGAATACGTATCGGCCTTAACTGAGAAAAAAATAAAATAATTTTTTAAAAAAAATTGGGATATTTATTATAGCAACAAGTAAAAAATATATATATATTTTTAAATTGTCGCTCTTTTTTTGTTTATAACGCAAAAAATAAAAACCGCACGGGCGATCAAATACCACCAAAAGAAAGCTCTATTTGTGGGAAAAAAAAGGACGCCAATTTTGTTTGGGTGCCATGTCGCACGACTGCGCAATTGTCAGTTAAATCGACGCAGTGCCACAAGCTGAAATTTCGCCTGGGCACGAAGGGGGTTTATGTGCCCAGTAAGCAAGTGGTTAAGGTACATACAGAGCCATTTTTTTTTCTTTTTGGATGGAGTAGGGAAAGGATTTGAAAGGAGAAAGAGAAAAACATCACATTCATGGATCAACAATATTTGGAAACACTTTTAGTCTACAAAAATGCATTAGCACATTCGAACACATTAAAAAAAATCTTCATGGACCTATCATATGATAAAAACATGTAAAAAAGAGAAGGCACATACCCATATACAGTATTTACCAAGTGTATTTATATCCATGAATATTAATTTGCCAATAAATTATTCATATAGTGTCAAATAGAATAGATAACTAGAGCGATAACTGCAAAAATCATCAAGATATATTCATATCTCTCTACCTGGAGTCTCCGGGTAGAGAGATATGAATATATCTTAGTGATTATTGCAGTTACTGCTTTGGGCATGCATTTGAAAGAGTGTATCCTGTGAATATTTTATTCGCAGATTAAAATCCATGGATACAAATATATATGTTTATAGAAAATAAGTAAATTCTCTGCTCATGGCTTCTCATTTTTAAATGTTTTTAACCACTTAACCCCCGGACCATATTGCTGCCCAATGACCAGAGCACTTTTTGTGATTCGGCACTGCGTTGCTTTAACTTACAATTGCGCAGTCGTGCGACATGTCTCCCAAACAAAATTTGCGTTTTTTTTCCCCCACAAACAGAGCTTTCTTTTGGTGGTATTTAATCACCTCTGTGGTTTTTATTTTTAGATTTTCATAAGATCCAACAGGCATAAGTCTCTTACGCCGTTGAATCTTATTTTCATATTTTAGGCTGGACGCTAGGTGGCGTTCCCGTCTAAAATATGTAAATTAGCCTATACCCCGATTCCCGAATGTGTGCCCGGCCTAAAGTTATCCCTGCTATAGCTGGTGCAGCCAATGTTAAGTATGGACCTCGGAACCAACGTCATTTCTGTTGATTGCGTACGTCCATTCACAATTGAGCTGGCCGTCATTTACGCTGACGTCGCTTTCATTGACAAGTAGTGACGTGATTTGGAGCATGCGCACTGGGAACCAATAACGGCCGGCGCATGCGCAGTTCGTTTGGTGCGGGGACGCGCTTCATTTAAATGATACACGCCCCCTACCCGCCGAGTTTGAATTCGGCCAGGTGATTTACGCTACGCCGCCTCAACTTTACAGGCAAGTGCTTTATGAATAAAGCACTTGCCTGAAAAAGTTGCGGCGGCCTAATGTAAATGAGATACGTTAGGCCAAATTAAAGATATGCTCTCCATCCTGAATCTAGCCCTTAGATTTGACATAGAGAGACATGAAGAGTATTTTTTTTTTTTTTTTTTAAAGATTCTATCGAATCTTTTTTTTTTTAGAACATTCGACAGACACCATAAGCCTTCAATGACAGATTCGACCTTAATTTGGATTTTCGGACGAATGCATTTTTTTAACGAAAAACAAAATAAATAAAAACTAAACGAAATTACATAAAAAAATATTTTAGTGTGCACATGTCTACTAATCAGTGGGTCATCGCGTCCGCTGGGACCAGCTGATCGCTCGGAAGTAAGGCAGAACAGCCATTTTGTACCAAAAATTTGTAGCAGAATATATAGTGACCTAAAATTATGAATACATTTGTATAGCACAAAAAATTAAAACCGCAGCAGTGATCAAATACCACCAAAAAAAAGATCTATTTGTAGGAAAAAAACGACATTGATTTTATTTGGGTACAGATTCAAATGCCTGAGCAATTGTCAGGCGGCGTACACACGACCGAGAAACTCGTCGGGCGAAACACATCGTTTTCCCCGTCAAGTTCCTAGTTTGGCAGTTAAAAAACTTGTCGAGCCAAATTTTCCCATTGCCCAACGAGGAAATAGAGAACATGCTCTCTTTTTGGCTCGACGAGTTTCCCGACGGGTTTCTCGGCGAAAAGTGCACACACGACCGGTTTTCTCGCCAGAATACGTCTCCCATCGAGTTTCTTGCTGAATTCTACCGAGAAAACCGCTGTGTGTACGCCGTCTCAGTTAAATTAACGCAGTGCTGTATCGCAAAAAAAATCCTAGTTATAAAGGGGGAATGAACCTTCCGAACTGAAGTGGTTATACTTGATGTGAAAATTCATCCTCCTCTAACCTATGAGAATGAAAAATACATAGCATACGCTTTGTAATCGTTTACACACACAGATCCCGGTTCTCACTCTGTCACAAGTGATTGCAGGTACCTGGCGGTCATCGCGCCCGCCGGACATGCTCATCGACTCTGGGGACATGCTGCAGGTATGCGCGCGCACCTCCGGGGGCGCCCGCACATCTGCTAGAGCACCTTAAAGATCTGTACAGCTAGGATGGCTCGCCAAGGGGAGCCATCCTGCCACCGTATAACTGTGGCGGCTGGTCAGGAAGTTGTTAAATAAAATGCCTGTATCCTCAAACCTGTCAAGTGACAAACCTATATGATGTATAAACCTACTACATCAAAACTGACATTTATTGACATTTTACAATGACATTGAAATTGCTTGCAAATTACAGCTTCAGCCACTTACTTCTGTTTGCCAACAAAGTTGCTGGGAATTCCCTTCACCTATACCTGAACCTTATACTAAATGAAAATCTTGTATAGATGCTAATGGAGGATCGTGAAAATAAGAAGGAAAGCACTCACATTGCCACATCCGTAAATTTAAGGGGAACACAAAAAAGGAATGGATACCTGCAAAATAACCTTAGGTCGGACTGTAAAGGCACAGAGAACACTGGAAATGTAAGAAGAAAACAACAATAATTTATTGAATTTTATTGTGCGTCAACATGTTTCCCCGCTAGGCTTCTTCAGGAAACATTCAAAGTTCAAAAGTAGCAAGAAAGAGAGCAGATCTCACTGTCTTGCAGGAGAGTTAGCCTCATTCATAGATGTCCAACAACAGGGATTACAATGATTTAATCCAAAAAAGGCTAGCTCCAGTAGTCTGTATACATGTAGTTAAAAGGGGCCAGCTCTGCTAGCACATACAGATAGGAAATCGTCCATGAATAAACTCCAAACAGGGTGAGATGAAAAAACTTTTACAGCTGCAAGGGATGAAAAAAAGACAGATGGCCAGTGTGTAAGGCAACTATGCCTGAACATTAAGGTGCCTCACTGGTTGTAAAGCACAGACTCAGCTGTACATAGACAGACAGAGTACTGTAGTGCCGTCAAAGTCATATAATCCCTTTAAGGTGGTTTGCAATATGGAGAAATCTCGAATAGCCCCTGGGAGAAAGCTTATGGGTTACAGGGGTATATACTAGGCTAGCAATTGTGTAGTAAGTGGCTGGATGTATCCCTCAGTCTACATTCAGACTATACAAAGTGTCACATGGTACAAAGCCTCAGCTGAACACAGAATTTTAGGGGATCTGCAGACAACAGAGTGGTATGGTACAAAGGTATTCAGTTCTAGTGAAAAGAATGTTGGAGTTCAGCGTTAACCTTCACCCAGTGGTTGTTGGTGTCTGCAAGTGAGGGGCTTATTGGAATCTGGAATTACCCTTTAACAAGAAGGGGGACCTACTCATACTACCGCTACTTATTTACACACATAATTAAACAGTAAATAAAAACACATACAAGGATCTTGACAAGTCCATTGTTAAAAAAAAGAAAAATTGTCTCACAATGTACATCCATTGTCAATCAGGTTGTGCAGATCCATATCAATCATGAACAACGATGCCTATCATCCACTGAAAAATAAAATCCCTCTAACTGACAGATATGTCTGATCCCATTAATGGTTTGCGGTGAATGAGATCTCCCATGGTCCTGCCTGTGACATAAATGTAGTCGTAGGATAGTTTTGCCTTAACAAGATGTGATGTGATCTGAAGAAGCAGTGTAATTGTAGATGTAGTTTAATTCTGGATTATTAAAATATAGTATTTAATATCAGTCATGCACATATGTTCTTCCATTAGCATTTGAAAAGGACAGGACCAGTTTCAAGGCCAGAGTTGACACCTAGATGCTAATAAAAGTTCCCATACGAGTAAATATAGATTGCCACCTTTCTGAAGCCTTCAAAGGGATTCCTACAGTAGCCCTGGAATATTGTTATTATATTCTTTGTTTTTCACTTAATGATCGCTAATTATCAAGTTTATCTATTAGGCACCTGTCACGTTGGGGACTAGATGATAACATGTTTTTTTGGATATTTAGGTTATATTAGGTAGGCTGGTGTTTCACTTGCTGTTCATTTTTTTTTTTGATTATAGTTATAATTTTATTTATTAGCTATTAGCGCACTCGCTGGTTTAAATAGGCTGGTCAGGATTCTGATTGGTGTGCGTGCGCCGTGCCTTTCTGTATGTCTTTCTGTATTTTTTGTATCTTTTTTGGTAACTCATTTTTCTTTATATGCGCTGCCCACTTTCGGGATATTAAATGATAAAATTAATAAGTGACTTCTGTGTACTAAGCTAGGACTCATATCTCTGGAGAGGTTGTTGTATTTTAGTGCCTAAGTACTCGGTCTAAGTTACGTGCCAATCGGTATGCAGTTGCACTATGTGTTGGCAGATTGCTTGCAGATTGTAAGCTAACAGATCTGCCAGACAGAGATGTGTGTGTGTGTAGTGGCTCAGCAGACCAGTCTGCGGACAAACTTTTGGGTGGTGGCAGGCTATCGTTTATTGTGTGTCTGGTGTGTGGGTGTTGACAGTGGGAAGAGCGATCAACACTGTGATTCAAGCTTGTAGGATAGCTGGAGGAACCCTAGAAGTGTGTGCTAATTGCTAGACTCCTCCCCAACCCTTAGGCCGCGTACACATGAGCAAATACATCTGATCAAATCGGTCGGACAGACCGATTTGAACAGATCTGTCTGCTGGGATGTATTGGTTTGATCGTGTACACACGATCAAACCAAAATCCCCGCCGGCAGACAGCGCGCTGACGTGGCGGTGACGTGGCGGTGACATTGACGCCGCCACGTCACCGCACCAGGAAGTAAAACACTTCCGCGCATGCGTCGAATCCATTCGGCGCGTGTGCGAGCAGATATGTCTGCTGGTTAGCGTACTAACCAGCAGACATATCGGTCCGACGGGTTCCAAGCCGACAGATTTCAAAGCATGCTTTCAAATCTGTCGGCTGGCCAAAGCCGTCTGTTTGCCCGTACACACGATCGAATCTGTCTGCTGAAACGGTCCGTCAGACGGGTTTCAGCAGACAGATTTGATTGTGTGTACGCGGCCTCAGAGTACACTATATATATGTATATATATATATATATATATATATATATATGTAAGATTGGTATCTGCTTGTGTGTGGTCAGCTAGCTGGATTAGAGTGGAGCCTCCCTCTAGTGGTGGCCAAAGGTAGTGTGGTCTGTGAAAGTACCACAGCCAGTCTTACATGCTCAGTAGAAGCTCCCCATTATTTCCTTAGTTCCCCTCATACCCCAGTCACGGAACGCACGTCGCAGTTAGCTAGTCGTTGTGGGCGGGCGTAATCGTGACTCTTCTACTAGAAGTAAACAAAGGGATGGGGTTTCCAAGATGATGTCATTGACTTAATATGGACATGGCCAAGAAGGAGCATGCCTACTGGCCCTCCCTTTCCTGGCCAGGCTGCATTACTGGATAAGGGTATAGATTTTAAAGCTATCCCATGCTTTTTCCTGGCCCAGTGGATGTAGGCATCTGCAAGGGGCTTGTCATAATCTTGCAATTCCCTTTAGAATACAGGGATCTCCAGTTATCCAGCCCTGCCCTATGTGAATGAGAAAGGGGTATCCATATTTTTATTGTTATCAAAAACCTGCAAATTGGCTTTCAAAGGACAGAAAAAAAATACAAGATTCAGTGCCTTCAATGGGGTTTGGCTGCTAGGTCTACTGCTGTGACATGCTCAGTGATGACAATCTTTGGTCCCTGTAGAGAGCAGCTGCCAAAGGAGCACAACTCCACGTATCATCTGAATTCCGGTGCCATCTCCCAGCATTCCCTACACACACTATGAGGCTGACACTCAGTCACCTCAGCCTCCAACGTGGTCTAGCAATTACTAGGAAACTACTAGGAAAAGATGAGCAATACTGAGGTGTTGGCTACCTGTTAGTTGCAGATGTGTGTTAGAGAAGGAGGTAGAATGCGGGCTATGCTGGGCAATGTGGGCATATAAACGGTGGCACAGGTGCAGGGTGGAATTCAAGCCAGATGATTTGCTGCTACTGGGGGGGGGGGGCTCTCTTGAACTGTCACAAATCTGCACTGGGCCTGCAGCAGCAGGTGCTACAGTGTTTGGCTGTGGGTGCTAAGTAAAAAGAGAAAAGTTCTTCAACCACACATTGCTCTTTGTATATGTAAAGGTGTCAAAAGGACAGCATGTCCCCTCACTCTCAACACTGTGCCTACACATCCTTCCACCACATCTGCATAACTAACATTACGGCTACCTCAATCTAATCCTACATCTGCTCAATTAACCCCCACCACACTTGCACCCCACTTTGACCCTCCTCCACTCTCACCACCACACCTGCATGCCTAAAGCCCCATACACACTATCAGTTTTCCTGCAGGTTTTTCTCTTCGGGTTTACCAAAACCATCTAATATGAGGTCAAACCCTAAGGCCGCGTACACACGATCGAATTTGTCCGACGGACCAGTTCAGCGGACAAATCCGATCGTGTGTATGGGCTAGCGGACATGTCTGACCGGCGGACAAATTTTAAAACATGCTTTAAAATTTGTCCGCCGGGGACATGTCCGTCGGATATGTCCGCTGGTCAGTACACTCACCAGCGGACATATCCTCCCGCACAAGCGTCGTATGAATGCGACGCATGCGTGGAAGTTGTTTACTTCCTGGTGCGGTGACGTGGCGGCGTCAACGTCACCGCCACGTCACCGCGCTGTCTGCCGGCGGGGATTTTGATCCGATGGTGTGTACACGCCATTGGACCAAAATCCGGAGGAGACATGTCCACTGGAAACGGTCTGTCGGACATGTCCCTCCGTGTGTACGCGGCCTAAGAGTTTCAATTTGTATGCAATCAGGCAGGCCCTTGCATTACATGGTTTTGGTAAACCTGAAGAGAAAAACATGCAGGAAAACTGATCGTGTGTATGGGGCTTAAAGCGGTTGTAAACCCGCATATACATTTTTTTGTTTTTTTGTTACTCCTGCAAGGCAAAAGCCCTAATGAGCTAACATGCACCGCATATTAGCTCATTATGAAATACTTACCTCGGAACGAGGTGAGAGGAACTTACCTGGTCCATGCCAAGCGAGATTACATCTTGCCTGTCGTGTCTTCCGGGTATGGCCGCTCCAGCGCTGTGATTGGCTGGAGCGGCGATGTCGTCACTCCGGCGCATGCGAGCAGGAGTTTTCAATTCGGCAAGCCGAGAATCCCCCCAGCGCATGCGCCGCTGCAATCAGCGGCGCATTGCGAGGGGGAATATCTCCTAAACCGTATAGGTTTAGGAGATATTCTCCTTACCTACAGGAAAGCCTTATTATGTGCTTACATGTAGGTAAAAATAAAAAAAAAGTTTAAAACCACTTTAATCCAACCTCTCCTCTATTCTTCCCACAATGCTTGCAGACCTAATGCTATCTTGCTTTATGTTTCTATAAGCCCACTCATGAAACCATCTGTGCCTGCACCCCCACTCTCAGCACCAGTGGCTCAAACAAAATGGCTAAGCAGATAGTTATAGGAAAGCATTTGGTTACATGCAGACCAGGTTACTTTGAACAAGAAAGATCAAATATGAAGTGGAAACCTCGGCTGAGTACTCCTGTTTCTTATAGTGGTAGAGGCAGGCCCGGACTGGCCATAGGGCATACCGGGAAAATGGCCGGTGGCCGTGGCGGTGAATGGTCCGCATGTCATGTCTCCCCAGGGGTGTACCTAGGGATTGCAGGCCAAGAGGGGACTTCCAGTTTACCTAATAGCCCAGTACCTAACAGCGCAAGATAGAGATGAGCTGGGCCAGATAGAGAAAGTTGTATTTGAGATCAGCTCTGACATTTTACCCCTCCCCTTGCTGCCCGCAAAACCAGTGAGAGGAGAGAAGCTGCTCCTCTCGTCCTGTGTCTGCCCCGCCCACTCTCCCAGACAGACACTGTTCTGCTGCCTAAGGGATGTGGGTGGGAATATTCAAACTAAAGCCAAACAGAAAGGAAAGATGGAGTCTGATATCTATCCAGTCAGTCTCTCCTGCCTCCGAGTGAGTACACTGTACATGGCTGCAATATGGGGGACATACATGGCTGCAGTATGGGGGACATACATGGCTGCAATATGGGGGACATACATGGCTGCAATATGGGGGACATACATGGCTGCATATGTGGGGGGACATACATGGCTGCAGATGTGGGGGACATACATGGCTGCAATATGTGGGGGACATACATGGCTGCAATACGTGGGGGACATACATGGCTGCAATATGTGGGGGACATACATGGCTGCAATATGTGGGGGACATACATGGCTGCAATATGTGGGGGACATGGCTGCATTTGGGAACACATTTAAAAAAAGTATCTGTATTCGATATCGGCGACTACTTGAAAAAAAGTATCGGTACTTGTACTCGGTCCTAAAAAAGTGGTATCGGGACAACCCTAGTATCTATCTATCTATCTATCTATCTATCTATCTATCTATCTATCTATCTATCTATCTATCTATCTATCTATCTATCTATCTATCTTCATTCCTTCCCTTCTTTCTATGTTTATCTCTCTTTTTTTATCTATCTGTCTATCTATCTATCAATCTATCTCTATCTATCTTCCTTCTTTCTATCTTTATCTATCTTTTTTCTATCTATCTATCTATCTATCTATCTATCTATCTATCTATCTATCTATCTATCTATCTATCTATCTTCCTTCCCTTCTTTCTATCTTTATCTATCTTTCTTTCTTTATCTTCCTATCTTCCTATCTATCTATCTATCTATCTATCTATCTATCTATCTATCTATCTATCTATCTATCTATCTATCTATCTATCTATCTATCTTCTATCTATCTTCCTATCTATCTTCTATCTATCTATCTATCTATCTATCTATCTATCTATCTATCTATCTATCTATCTATCTATCTATCTTCCTTCCTTCCCTTCTTTCTATCTTTATCTATCGTTCTTTCTTTATCTATCTTCTATCTATCTATCTATCTATCTATCTATCTATCTATCTATCTATCTATCTATCTATCTATCTATCTATCTATCTATCTTCCTATCTATCTATCTTCCTATCTATCTATCTTCCTATCTATCTATCTTTCTTTCTTTCTTTCTTTTTCTCTACCCCCCCCCCCCCCCTGTTTATCTATCTTTCTCCCTCCCGTTATTTATCTATCTACTAATCTTATTTCTTCATTTTATCTATCTGTCTATCTAGATTTCTTTATCTCACCACACATCCCATCATTAACCGCAACCACACCCCCCCCCCCCCCTCCCGGGCTGCTCAGTTTAAAATGCCCGGGCCTATTTTTTGTCCCAGTCCGGGCCTGTTTAGAGGTAATGACTAGTGTTAAGATTCAGTTTTGGCTTGAATGTAAACACAACTAGTGTTGAGCAGAATATGCCATATTCGATTTCGCGATATATCTCGAATATATAGTCGAATATTCGAGATATATTCGTTAAATGCGAATATTCGCGATATTTTTTGGAAATGAAATGATTGCGAAATTTCGCTATTGCGAATGCGAATGCGAATTGCGAATGCGAATGAAATTTCGAGAAATGCGGAATGGAGCACTCTGATTGGCTCAGAATATTCGTGATATATTACAATACAAAATAATTGCGAATATTCGGCAAATCTGATTGGCTCAGAATATTCGTGATATTTTATAATACAAAATAATTGCGAAATTTCGAGAAATGCGGAATGGAGCACTCTGATTGGCTCAGAATATTCGTGATATTTTATAATACAAAATAATTGCGAAATTTCGAGAAATGCGGAATGGAGCACTCTGATTGGCTCAGAATATTCGTGATATATTACAATACAAAATAATTGCGAATATTCGGCAAATGCGGAAGGAGCACTCTGATTGGCTCAGAATATTCTTGATATTTTATCGTAATTTCGCAAAAATGCGAATGAGAAATTGATTGCGGAATTTCGACAGTAACACTCTGAAATCGAATATATGTGTTATTTTAGCTAAAAACAATATTGCGAATTTCTCGAAAATAATCGCGCGATATCGCTATTGCCGAATAATCGCATTGCGATTTTTCGGCAATATAAAATGATCGCTGCAGCTACTCGGCCCAAGGTCTCTAATCATACCAGCAATGCTTTTAGACGTCGATGGGGATCTCTAGGATGTGATCTGTTCTAAAAAAAATTGAAAAAATACGAATATTCGAAATAGCGAATATTCACCGCGAAATTCGGAATATATCGCGAATACTCGAATATGCCATATTCGAGCCGAATATTCGCAATACGAATATTCGTGAGCAACACTAAACACAACATAAATTTGGAGAATTCTAATTAGATCAGAATTTTTGAATTCCAATTAAATGTGTGGTTTTTGAATCTGTCACTAACCCATAATGACCTACACACCAAAATGTATTGCTAACTCTTATGTAGATAATGTATTCCCCATTGCTGAAAGGCACAAAACATTGCTTTGTAGAGGATACTGTACCTTGTTTATCCTCAACATTAGGTGACAAAGAGTCAACAAACATGTGTCACCTTTGATCCTGGCTGTGGCTTTGCTTTGCTTTTCGTTGCTAAGCTGCCAAAAGAGTTCACTGCAAGTAATCTTTCCAGGGAACTCTAATGATGCCATCTAACTTGTTTTTATTATCATTATGTACATGTGGTAGAGTTAATTTATAAAATGATCAATTGGCTGTATTTTATTCATTGGAGTTTTTATTTTTACTTCATTCTGATTTTATTATTTTGTTGCATTATAGGGTATAATACAAACATTGATGAGTTCATATACATATTACAATTATTTCACCTAGTCAATTTATTCATGATGAGTCCTTATTTTTTATGCTCTTTGAAAAAAACTTCAGTGAAGTGAGTAGCTTTAGTTTCTAGGTTGCAGTCTCGGTGACACTAGCTTGTCTAGCAACTTTCCAAAGGGTCAAAGGTGAACATTAAAAAAAATAACTTTGCCGTGAGCTGACACAGACTGTTGGTTATTCGAGACTTTGCTGCGCAGTCCGGGGTAATGCTTGGTAAGTGATACAGTTTGCTTGCCCTGATACCCAAATGAAATAGCTGGAGAGGGTAGCAGAGGTATCCCCACCCCCTCTTCGGATACTTGCACTAAGAGTACCTGGCAGCAATCCCCCCTTACCCCCCCTTTTTTTTGTTTTTAGTCTTTCCTATCTCGCTGACCTCCCCTCTTCTTTCCTCCTATCTTTAGGGTATAAGGGACTTGCTGGGAGAGGTCGATGGGAGGATGGCTCTAACTTTAGGTGAACCTCCCCCCCATCCTTGCAGGGATATGTAGCTTTTCAGAGAGAGACACAATAGTGAAGAGACGACTTAGACCGGGTGTGGTGGTACCCTTGGTCTGCCATGCCGGGACAAAACATACTGGAGCTAGTCTAGACTCACATGATCCTTATTGGCGGGCGAGGTACCTAGCTCCTATGCTACATATAGTGCTGTTGTTCATGCTGTTTTCTAAAAATTCTGTTTAGGCCTTTCTAGGAGTGCATTATATGTAACTGTGTCCTACATGTAAATGGATCTCCTTGGTCTGTATGTTCTGTTTTATTTCTGTTGATGGTGTTGAAGGTGCCTGTTAAAATTTTGGTCTTTTTCAATAAAATCGTTATGGATAAAAAAATAAAAAAATAACTTCAATGCAATTTGATTTTAAATTTGCCAAATTTGTGTCAGTAGTAGGGACATATACATGAATCATGTTTTACATTTTGAAAATTGTGTAAAGTTTAACTTTAAGTATTTAACAGATGAAAATAAGCTTATGCTTTAAAAAATTCAAGAAAAACAAACATTCTATTCACATTTTCAAATAATTCAGCAAAAACAATGCTAAACACCATGTGGTGAAGATTATACCTGTTGTGTTGATGTTCTAATGAACAGCAATCAACTTCCAACTTTCTTCTCGTTCCTTATTTGCATAATTTGAAGACAAAATGTGACAAACAGCCCTCATTATTTAATGTGAATAGGAAATCAGTCTGTGCTAAACTTACATTTTAAGTCATTTTAAGTAACAGGGTACAAATGTATAATCAGCTTCATGCAAGAAGCTAGTTTTGTAGTAAATCAAAGTTCTGTCAATGACTTAAAGATGAACTATTATAAAACAAATATATATATATATATATATATATATATTTTTTTTTTTAATGTTCCAGTTCATATAGTAAATTGGGGCACATGGAAGGATAACTGAGCTGGTGGTTAGGAAGACTAAAGTAAATAAGGATACAGCAGAAGTGTTTAGTAAACCAGTTTGTAAATTTATTCTTATTACGTTTTTTTTATTTTGTTGCTTTGAGAATTGGTATTAATATTCAATGCAGCAGTAAAGCTGTGTAGTAGCTAGTGGAGGAGGACAGGGAGCTTATTAAGATCTTAATGTAATATGTGAGAAGAAGGAGGAAATGGCAGAAGGCCTGCTTTGGAGCACACAATGCACTAGGCTTGGTATTTGAGGTAGAGCCCACAGGCAGCCAGCCATGTTATTTTTGGAACATAGCGCATGATGTTAATGTTCTCTTTTATACTGCTGGAAAAGTCTAGACCTGATGTGATGCATTGTGCTGCTTTTATGGCTACAGTCCTTAGGCAGTCAACAATTTAATAATATTTTAACATGTAAGTTGATGTTACCACACTCTTCATACTATGGTAGTATATTAAACAGGCCAATAAGGGTCTAAGGCCCATCTCAGGCACTTACAATATATTGTTCTAGGTTCCTGGCCACGGTAAGCTTTCCAGTTTGCGTACTGTTTTGCAAAATAGTAAGATTTAGCACAGTTGCACCTATAACAGCCATCTGGCCCTTAAGCCAAGTTGGCCTATAGGTTCTTGGGTGCCCCAAGGACACAGCTATTATTTCAGAACCAGGGCACTTCCCAGTAAACTTAAATGAGAGTGTGAATACACATACTGTGTCAGATACCTTCTCTTGCAGATTTTCAACAATGTAGACCCTCATGGACTGGCCCTCATGTTCAGAATGGGGGCAAACATGCTCATTGAATGGTATGGTATCAGAGAGTAAGTCTACTGGGAATTGAATTGGAAATTGTGCATTTTTTGGGGTGTATATATATATATATATATATATATATATATATATATATATATATATATATATACAGTATGTATGTATGTGTATATATGTATATATATATATGTACATTTTCTTTCTTCAATAACATTTTTATTGATATTTTTTCATTTATAAAAAGAAATGAGGAAATGCAGGCACTGTATATGTAGTGAACAAATTACAATCATAGCACAACAAAAACATGCTCAGTGGCATTGACAATATAAAAGAAAAAGCCTGAACAGTAGAAAAGTGCCTTAACAGAGTCCAGTAATATGGGAGACATAAGGTACATATGGACTACTTATAATGCCCAATAGGTAAGCACCTTTCACATTGGGGCTGCGGCCACGTTATCACAAAGAAGGGGTAAAAATGCCTCTGTTGCGATGCTTCTGAAGCACTTTTCA
This sequence comes from Rana kukunoris, assembly GCA_029574335.1. Taxonomy (NCBI): domain Eukaryota; kingdom Metazoa; phylum Chordata; class Amphibia; order Anura; family Ranidae; genus Rana; species Rana kukunoris. The sequence continues at coordinate 323,830,511 of CM056053.1, forward strand.
GGCACTTTGGATGCACTGCCCATTAATTTCAATGGTCAGGGCGTTTTTGGAGCGCTGTAAATAGAGCTTCTAAACCACTCCAAAGATGCTGCTTGCAGGACTTTTTCTAATGCAAGTGCACCGCCCAGGGCCATTTGAAGGAATTTGGGGGCCACAAGCAAAATGGGCCGGCCGGGTACCGTGCGGTACAGGAGATTCAGTTTCCTGTGTTCCCGGCTGGACTGAAAGGAAATGAGCACTCAGTGTGCCCTTCATGTCAGTCCAGCCGGGAACAGGAAACGATATCTCCTGTACCACGAGCGGTACCCGGCCGGACTGACAGGACTCCAGGAGGAAGGAAGAGAAGCTCGGCCACGCTACAGCTTGGGAAGGTGATGTTGGGGGCCCCAGGCCAGCTCAGGGCCCCAAGCAATTGTTTGTTTTGCCTGTCCTGTAGCGACGGGCCTGGCACCGCCCCAGGGTGAAAAGACACACTGAAATAAATAGGAGGCGGTTTTCAGGCACTATTTAGAGGCTATTTCTAGAGATAAAATACCTGAAAACCGCCTCAGTGTGAAAGGGGTCTAAGGCCTTATACTCACCACCGAGAATCTCGTCAGGAAAAACCTGTTGTTTTCCCTGATGATATTCTTGGCAAGAAACTCTTGTACTGACTTTCATTTCAAAAGAACTGCAGTTCTCTTGAAAGGAAAGAACGTGGTGACGTCATCGCGTATGACGATCATGCGTTCGCCACATTCGATGCCGTCGCCGCCATCTTGCTTCACCCTACCTATGCCATGGAAGCTACCGCGCATGCGTCAAAGTCATTTCGAGCATGCACGGGTTTCCATGGCGACAGGTAAGTATACACACTCACGAGAATCCCAACGATAAAAAAAGAGCGCATGTTCTTTTTTTTTTTCATCGAGATTCTGGCCAGATTTCCAGACGAGAAACCTGATTGCCTCATACACGGGAATCTCGGCAATAAGCAGTTTTCTTGCTGGTTTTTGCAGAGAAACCTGATTGTGTGTACGAGACCTAAGTGTGTTAGTGCAAGATTTCACAAAAGTACATACAAAAAATAATAAGAGAAAAAAAGCCAGAGTAAACTATAAGAAAAGGAAGAAAAGAGGAGAAAATAGGACTACATCCCATTTCTTTGATCCATCGACCTGGCGTGCAACAGTTATTTAATGGGTCTTTTCGTTTGTGTAACAGATAGATCAGTGGTCTCCAAACTGTGGCCCAGGGGTTGGATATGGCACTTTGATTGTCTTTATCTGGCCCTTGAGGAAACATTCTTGCCACTGACACCAACAATGGTGCATAATTCCTGCCACTTCACACCAACAGTGGAACACTATTTCTCCCACTAACACTAACGATGGGGCATAATTCTTCCTACTGACACCAACGGTGGGGCATTATTCTTCCCATTGACGCCAACAATGGGGCAATATTCCTTTCTCTGACACCAACGATGGGTCATAATTAATCCCACTGACACTAATGATAAAGCACCAATCCTTAAACTGACACCAATGATGGGGCATGATTCCTCCAACTGACACCAATGATGGGTCACCAATCCTCCCACTAACACCAATGATGGGGCACTAATCCTCCCACTGACACTGTTTCTTCTACTGACACCAATGATGGGTCATATTTCCTCTCATTGACACCAATGATGTGGCACTAATCCTCACACTGACACCAATGATGGGGCAGTATTTCTTCCACTGACACAAATGATGGGGTACTATTTCTTCCACTGACACCAATGATGGGGGCACCATTCATTCCACTGACATCAATGATGGGGCACTAATCCTCCCACTGACACCAATGATGGGGCACTATTTCTCCCACTGACACCAACAACGGGACATAATTCCTCTCACTGACACCAATGATGGGGTACTATTTTAACCCACCCAATAGCACAGAGTGGTAGTGAGTTGGTGTGAATGATTGAGCTTTAACCACTTCAGCCCCGGAAGATTAGAGAATAAATATAGGAAAATGTAACAGATTTTTAAGGTGCAAAAAAATTATATCAAAAATATAATTTTTAAAAGTACATAAAGTAAAATAAATCCATCATATAATAGATATAATTTCAAAAATGCATGCAGACAATTCTCTTAACATGTTTCGGCATTCAATTTGGCTTCTTCAGTAGTTTTTTGTCATAATATGCAATGATGATCAGAATATAGTCAATATCATACTCAGAATGGCTATATATATATATATATATAAAAAGAAAATATAATAAAAAACAAAATCAGAATGCACCTGTAAATATAGATGGATATGCATAAAACATATATATAAATACATATATATTTTTTAGGCGTATCCATCTATATTTACAGGTAAATTCTGTATTTGTTTTTTTTTTTATTTTATATATATATATTAAAGATTTTTATCTTTATTTATACCTGCAGCCATTCTGAGCATGATATTGACTATGATCTGATCATCATTGCACATTATTGTGTTTCAAATGTGTTTTTTCATGTCTTTATTGTGTACATATTGTGTTATTTTTCTTTCTTTCCCTTATTTCAGTAGTGCTTGACAAAAAACTCCTGAAAAAGCCAAATTGAATGGCGAAACATGTTGAGAGAATTGTCTGCATGCATTTTTGAAATTCTATTTATTATATGATGTTTTTTTTTTTTACTTTATGTACTTTTGTATAAAACAATTTATATTTTTGATATACATTATCTGTATTTTTTTTGCACCTTAAAAATCCCGTTCTATTTTCCTATATTTATTCTTTAATCAAGGGATGTGGTGCCTATTTATAGTTGACAGGTCATTTAACAATTCCCCCTGAAGATTGGGCTACTGAATGATCAGAGCACTTTTTACAATTTGACACTGTGCTGCTTTACCTGGTATTTGCGCGGTCATGCAATGTTGTACTCAATCGAAATTTGAGGCCCTTTTTTACCCACAAATAGAGCTTTCTTTTTATGGTATTTGAGTGGCTCTGCAATTTTTTTTTCTTGTGATATAAATGGAAAAAGGCCATAAATATAGATGATGGGCCAGATTCAGGAAAGGTTACGCTGGCGGATCGAGTGATCCGCCAGCCTAACTGTGGCTTTGAGCCGGCGTTTCTGTTTTCTGTAACCAGAAAACAAGAAACGCCGGGTTGAAGTTCTGATGCGAGCAGCGTAACTGAGTTTCGCCATCGCATCGTTACTTCAACTTAAAAATGGCGCCGGGGGCGTTCCCGCCGATTTACGCTCAAAAAATATGTTAATGAGCGGAAATCGGCAATTCACGATCGAAATCCGGCGCGACGCAATGACGATACGACGTTTCCGGACGGGATACGCGGCGCATAGATATACCTACATGGGGTTGGAGTATCCTATGTTAGGTATAGGCGTCGTCATCGCGTCGGGAAAAAAAAAAAAAACGTCGCTTGCGTAAAACGGTCATGAATGGGAATGTGACGTCATTGACGTTCATTCACAGATTTTGGAGCATGCGCACGGGGATGTTTTGACACTCGACGCATGCGCAGTACGTTGGCGGCGGGATCGCGCGTAGTTAGCATACTACACGCCCCGTACCCGCTACATTTGAATTCCGCCGGCTCATTTGTGATGCGCTGCCGCAACTTTAGGAGCAAGTGCTTCGTGAATGACAGCACTTGCTCCTAAAATTTCGGCAGCGCAACGCAAATCAGAAGCGTTACTCCAGAGCAAAGATGCTCTGGAATACGTGAATCTGGCCCGATATGTTCTACTTGTCGTTATAAGAAAAATCCAATAAACTCAATTTTAGTCACATATTTAGTCCAAAATGTATTCAACCACATGCTGATTTTCCTGAGTACAGAGATACCATATGTGTGAGACTTTTTGGGAGACTAGTCATGTACCGACCCCTGTGAAAACCAAGCAAATTTTTATTTATTTTTTCAAAACTTTGTGACAAAAAGCGAGATCTTCAAAATACTCAACATGCCTCTCAGCAAATAGCTTGGGGTGTCTATTTTCCAAAATGAGGTCATTTGGGGGGGGGTTTATGCTATTTGTGTATTTCATGGCCTCCAAAACTGTGATAGGCAGTGAGGAGTGAAATAAAAAATTTACGCCCTTAGAAAGCTTGAAGGCGCTGCTTGGTTTTTGGGGTCCTGTACGCGGTTAGGCTCCCAAAAAGTCCCACACATACGATATCTCCATACTCAGGAGAAGCAACAGAATGTATTTTGTGGTGTAATTTTACACATTGACCATAGCACGTTTGAGCAATATATAATTTAGTGACAACTTTTTGCAGATTTTTTTTTCGTTTTTCAGCAACGTGTGGAAAAATATTAAATATTCCATGGACTCAACTTGCCTATCAGCAAATAGCTTGGGGTGTCTACTTTCCAAAACTGGGTAATTTGGGGGGTTTTGAACTGTCCTGGCATTTTATGCACAACATTTAGAAGCTTATGCCACACATCACCCACTCTTCTAACCACTTGCAAACAAAGCTCTTTCTGACAATTTTTGTTTGCGTGAAAAAAAAAATTTTTTTTTTTTGCAGGAAAATTACTTTAGACCCCCAAACATTATATATATTTTTTTAAAGCAAAGGCCCTACAGATTAAAATGGTGGGTGTTGCGATTTTTTTTTTTCACACAGTATTTGCGCTGCAATCTTTAAAAAAAAAATTGGGGAAAAAACACAGGGCCAGATTCAGAGAGCCGTAACTCCTGTCTAACTGGTGTTAGACTTGAGTACTTTCGACTTACGGGCGATTTTTAGCTAGTCGAAATCCTCAAACCATGAAAAGACACCTGCGGGCTTCAATTCGACTGGATTACGTGTTAGTACGCCTTCAGATCTACGCTGCAAGAAAATTGCGGCCACTGGGCGGACTTCCTGTTGTTTTTCGCCGTCAGGGTATGCTAATGAGCTTTTGCCTGCAATCCAAGAAATTTCGCACTTCAAACGCAATCTCTTACGGCACCTTTAGTCATCTTTTTTTTGCGTATCACTATACCAGCCTTTTACCTCCTCTAATATTAGACAGCCCATGTTAAGTATGGCCGTCGTTCCCGCGTCGAATATCAACGTCTTCCGACGTCTTTTATTATTTTTAAACGTAAGTCGTCCGGGAATAGGAATGTTCGTAAACGCCGCTACTCAAACAACGAATGACGTCACGACGTGATTTTGCGCAATGCACGGCGGGAAATTCCTGAACAGAGCATGCGCAGTTCGATCGCCGCGGGGATGCGCTTAATTTAAATGCTTCACGCCCCCTAATCACGTATTTCGATTGCGCGGCGAGAAATAGACTACGACACCGTAGCGTACGCGCAAAAAACTATCTGAATTCGGCGTAGAGCCTGGTGAAATACGGCAGCGTAGCGTATTTCGATTACGCAGCGGAATATTACGTCTATGTGAATCTGGCCCACAGTTTTTTTATTTTAATGCACTAAAACACACTATATTGCCCAAATGTTTGATGAAATAAAAAATAATTTTATGCCGAGTACATGGATACCAAATCATGCTCTAAAATTACGTGCAGCGGCGACAAACTACATACATTTTTTAAAGTCTTTAAAAGCCTTTACAGGTTACTACTTTAGATTTACAGAGGAGGTCTACTGCTAAATCACTGCCCTCAATCTGACTTTCGTGGTGATACCTCACATGCATGGTGCAATTGCTGTTTACATATGACACCAGACTGACGCTTGCGTTCACCTTTGCGTTTGAGCACAGGGGACAGGTGTGCTTTTCTTTTCACTTTTTTCATTTTATTGTTAAACTGTTCTATTCATTTCTTTTTTTTTATGTAGCGCTTCCCCCGAAGGAGCCGCTGATTGATTGTTGGGATCGGTACATTAAGTTACCCTAGCGTTGTCTAGGGGTGTGATGCAGGAACAGAGTAGTGAGCGGAGGTCCAGACAGTCAACAAAGGTTTTTCCAATGCTTTATTTCCAGGCCAACACAGCCAACATCAACTTCAGTTAGGAAGGAATAGGATTGATGAAAGAAGAGGAGAACTTGCGGTGTCAGGCCTGGATATGAACGGTAATTGCCTGCCCCCAGTAGTACTAATTTGTAAGCTCGTCGCCACTCCTGCCTGAGTGGGTGAAGTTCCCATGGACAGGTCTCCTGCGCGAGCCTGGCAGCCGAGGTGTCACTTTAGATTTTCTGGGAGGAACAGATCTTAACACAGAGCTGGCTCTAGGGCCTCTCCCACAGGCCAACTACTGTAACTTTGATTTGACATTTTGGCCTCTATATTTACTGGTACAGTAGTGAGATTCACAGGAAAAAAAGCTTCTGACTGTCAGCGACTGATTCAAACGTTACCAAAACATTTTTTTAGCGATCGCAGAGATCAGGCCTGACTCTGCGAATGCAGTTATGTGTTTAGTGTTTTGTAAGTGACAGTGATCGATCGATACTGCACTTAGGTGGAGGGGCTAAACGCAGGTGCTAGAAGGTATCTGGGCTGATCCCACTAACGCTGCGTTTTTGGGAACCCTAAACTATTGGAGGCGCTAGTATAGATCTGATCAGATATTGATCCGTTCAGACACTATAACACTAAGGGAGGTGGATGGTGCATGCGTGGGTGTTAGCGCTACTGGCACTGCATGGGGCAACGCAGACCCCGACTGACACTGAAACCTAACTGATATCACCCGCCAGGTGATCAGGTGGTTAAACCTTTATTAGGTAATATACGGTGGGTGCCCTAAAGCTCCTAAAATATATCTAACTAACTAGCGTCACCTGTGACACTAATACGGTGATTACTGGTGAGGGGGGGAGATCAAGGGGTTAGACTTTTATATGGGGGGGTTAGGGGGGGTCTTTAGATCAATCTGGGACTACCAATAAGTACCCTAACACAGATTTTTGTCGGTAAGGACACCAGTACAGTGATCAAAAAAAAATTAAACACTGCATTGGGTGACACAGTGACAGGAGGTGAAGGGGTTAACTGGGGGGGGGGGGTGATCGGGGGTGAAATATGTGCCTATGTGTACTTGTGTTAGTGTAGTGTTGTTGCAACTCACAGTTAGATGTTATCTCTCCTCTCTTTGGAATGAAAGGTTCCACGAGGAGAGATGACATCATTTCCCCTACCTGTGTTTACACTTACACAAGCAAGGGAAGCATTTCATTTTTTAGGACCAATCACCAAGTCCAGGCCAGTAAAACTGCAGTGGCTGGTCAGGAAGTGGTTAATAAAGTAAGATTTCAATACAGAGTTGAAACAAATCAATTGCTCCTTTGATTCTAGCAAGAGAATCTTTTGGATATGTTATTTTTATTTGACATTTACAGGAAAACTGTTTAATTATTATGTTATTTTGTCAGGCATAACAATAATATTTGAAAGCTAATTCACATATTCTTTGTCTTTCATCAAAAGAGCAATCAACATTTTATTGCTTTGAATTGTACTTAATGCTTTGAATTGTAAGTACTGAGCATTCAGCATGTGCAGGATGCAAGCTGTAAGGACACCTTGCTCTTTTTACATTTATAAACTGATCAATTTATATCTTAGCAACCAGCTATGCAGCTTGTTATTATTTCTCTTTTAGGTACTGTGACCTTTTTAATGCCTTTAGTATTTACTTTAATAAATTGTTATACAGTATTTTTTACCCTAGCATTATTAAAGGTTTCATACAGTTATATATAATGAATAAAAGGAGTGCAATTCTAAAAAAAAAAAAAAAAAGAACATTTTTTTTTTTAATTTCTTCTGAGGAACAAAGAATGTTTCTGTGTTAAAAATTAGAGCCGGTTCACACTGGGGCGACTCGTCAGGCGACTCAGCCGCCTGACAAGTCGCGTCCAATTCTATTCAATAGAACCGTTCTTATTAGACACGACGCAAGTCGCTCCGACTTAGAAAAAGGTTCTTGTACGACTTTGGGGGCGACTTGCATTGACTTATACAGAAGTCATTTTGCAAGTCGCCTCTGAAGTCGTCTTCAGGATGCCTTGCCAAGTCGCCCCCGAAGTCGTGCCGCCCCAGTGTGAACCGGCTCTTATTTACTCTAAAATATATTATTATTGCAATAATACATAATGCTGGTTTAAGTTTGGTAAAAATTAAGTGGTGAAAGTCACTAATGGCTAACCCACAGAATTCAGCTTAAGATCCTTTTTGTTTGAAAATATTTATGGATGCTATGTAAAGTGTTAAATACAGCAAATGTTGGCTCGACAGGCTCAAGGTTTTTCTACCTTCTCTATACAGCCAATCAATCACAGCCAGTGAGCCAATGAGGAGAGGAGGCAGGGCAAAGCCACACAAATTTGTGTGAATGGACATGCAGAGCATCAGCTCGGTAGAGAGCCTATTTGGGTGCCCCCATAGCAAGCTGCCTGCTCTGGGGCAGGAGGAAGGGCCAAGAGTGCTGGTGAGGGACCTGAACAGAGGAGGATCCAGGCTTATCTGTGCAAAACCACTGCACAGGGCAGTTGAGTATGACATGTTTGTTATTTTTTTTTAAAAGGAGATATTCATGTATGCATTTTATAACTTACTGTGCTACTATCTAAAGGGGACTGAGAACTCCTAGTCCTCAAGGGTCTTTTGCTTTTCATCACCAAAGACTGACAGTTTTAGGGATGGATGCAACAACAGGGGGAATGTATATCTACATATACTGGGATTTTATTACTTTTTTATTGTTTTTTTATTATATTTTGCGTCCAGGAAGGAGGACTGTCCAGGATTTTGTACTGTAGCACCACCCCCGGAGGAGCTGCTGGTGTGTTTTGGGTGGCACATTTACCTTCTGGCTCTCCAAATTTCTAGTGGTGTATGGTGCATGTAGCAATAGTAATGGAATGTCCGCAACAGGGGTGAGTAAAAAGGTCAGCATTTATTTATTCATGCAAAACTGTTATCCCAAAAGGTAGAAAAACTGTTTGCTGTAACTACTTATAAAGTGTGAGCTGGAGTTTGGCATTGATGTGTTAGTGGTTCTGCAATCGCGTGACTACAAAACAAGCAAGAGGCTCAACCACCCTTTTTAATATGGCATTAAATATAAGTAGGGAAGTAGGATTAAATTCAACTGGGACACTATATGACAGAATGGCAAGGTCAGTACAGAGCCTTGGGGGAATTACAAATAGTTGATTGTGAGCAGTTAAGAATTCAGGCCTGGAGGTGAACAGTGCAAAATGGATTGTAAGAAACATGGAAAAACATTGGTGACCTATAGACCCAGTTTGAAAGTTTCTTTGCAAACACTAATACAAGCCATCATCAAACTCGGAATCCAGTATAACAATAATTACTATACATTGGTTGCTTACAAAGCCAACAGTTGTCTTCCCAGCTGAAAGATTGAGTTTATTCATTCCTTTCTACCTCTTGACCAACTGTACATACAAAACTGCTAGTTCATAACACTGATTCAGCCTAATATTATGGAATTTATTATTCCAGACTGCAAATACCTATTTACGCCTGGTTCACACCTATGCAGGTTGCAGATTGTATATTCCAGGTGAATTCTTCGTTTTTTAAAACATATTTTTGATCCATTGAACCCATGGAACCAAAAAGAAGAAAAAAGTCCCAGGCCATTTCCATAAAATGCCCAGATGTGAACATGGCCCGTAAGAAACCATGATAAATGGACTGTAGTGTGTTTCTGCAAAACTGAAAACACACAAAAAAAAAGAATAGTTGTGAACCAGGCCTTAGGCTTGCAGGCCAACATCAGTAGAAACACAAACCAGAGCGCTATTCAAAGTGACCACAAGATGGTGCTGTAATCTATAGATTTTTCAGTTAAATTTCCACAAATTAATCGTATATGTACAAAAGATCAAGGGTAAAAAGGTAATTTACACTGAGCAAAATTATAAACACAACCCTTTTGTGTTTGCCGCTATTTATCATGAGCTGAACTCAAACATCTACGACTTTTTCTATGTACACAAAAGGCCTATCTCTCTTAAATATTGTTCACAAATCTGTCTAAATCTGTGTTAGTGAGTAGGGTTGAGCGAACTCGAACTGTAAAGTTTGGGTTCGTACCGGACTTTTGTTTTTTTTGTACCCGGACCCGAACCCAAACAATTTTCTGTAGGTTTGGGTTCAGTGTTCGGCAATGTAATGGCGCGCTGCAGGACAGCCAATCACCATTTGTTTTACTCGTGTGACCTAGAAGCCATCACAGCCATGCCTACTAATGGCATGGCTATGATTGGCCAGTGCAGCATGTGACCCAGCATGTGACCCAGTCTCTATATAAGCTAGAGGCACACAGCACAGCTCATCACTCTGCTTTAGCTAGGGTAGGAAAAGGCTGCCACTGCTGCTGTCAGGGAGAGATTTAGATAGGAGTCAGACTGTCCTGCTTCAGAAACACCAGCACTGCATATGTTACTCTGAGATACTCTGCAAGATAGTTTAGGGAAAGGTTCCCGATTGTGCTTGTAGGGAGAGATTTAGATAGGAGTCTGTCCTGCTTCAGAAATCTAAGTACACCAGCACTGCATATGTTACTGTGAGATACTCTGCAAGATACTTTTCTTCTATTGTGCTATTCAAAAAACATCCATTTAGGGCAAAAAAAATTGCAGTGTTTTCTCCATATCTGTACGTGTGAGATAAACACTTTAGCTAGTGTTCTTCTATTGTGCTATTCAAAAAACACCCATTTAGGGCAAAACTAAATATTTTGCAGTGTTTGCTCCAGTGTTTGCAGTGTTTCCTCCAGTGTTTGCAGTGTTTCCTCCATATCTGTACATGTGAGATAAACACTTTAGCTAGTGTTCTTCTATTGTTCTATTCAAAAAACACCCATTTAGGGTAATAAAAAAGATTTTGCAGTATTTCCTCCAGTGTTTGCAGTGTTTCCTCCAGTGTTTGCAGTGTTCCCTCCAGTGCTTGCAGTGTTTGCTCCATTTCTGCACGTGTGAGATAAACACTTTAGCTAGTGTTCTTCTATTGTTCTATTCAAAAAACACCCAGTTTGGTGCAAAAAATATATTTTGCAGTGTTTCCTCCATATCTGTACGTGTGAGATATACACTTTAGCTAGTGTTTTTCTATTGTTCTATTCAAAAAACACCCATTTAGGGCAAAACAAAATATTTTGCAATGTTTTCTCCAGTGTTTGCAGTGTTTCCTCCAGTGCTTGCAGTGTTTCCTCCATTTCTGCATGTGTGAGATAAACACTTTAGCTAGTGTTCTTCTATTGTGCTATTCAAAAAGCACCCACCCATTTAGGGCAAAAAAAAATGTTGCATTGTTTCCTTCAGTGTTTGCAGTGTTTCCTCCAGTGTTTGCAGTGTTTCCTCCAGTGCTTGCAGTGTTTCCTCCATATCTGTACATGTGAGATAAACACTTTAGCTAGTGTTCTTCTATTGTTCTATTCAAAAAACACCCAGTTTGGTGCAAAAAATATATTTTGCAGTGTTTCCTCCAGTGTTTGGAGTGTTTCCTGCATATCTGTACGTGTGAGATATACACTTTAGCTAGTGTTCTTCTATTGTTCTATTCAAAAACACCCATTTAGGGCAAAACTAAATATTTTGCAGTGTTTCCTCCAGTGTTTCCAGTGTTTCCTCCATACCTGTATGTGTGAGATAAACACTAATGTTCTTCTATTGTGCTATTCAAAAAACACCCATTTAGGGCAAATCATTTTTTGTTGGTGTGTTTCCTGCATATCTGTACGTGTGAGATACACACTTTAGATACTGTTCTTCTATTGTGCTATTCAAAAAACACCCATTTAGGGCAAGATCCTACATTTGAGAAATATAAGGGGAACGTCAAATAAGGGATGTGGCCGCGGTCATGGTGCTGCTGCTGGAGCTCCTGTTGCAGGGAGAGGACGTGGTTAGACATGTTCCGTTTCGTATGGTCCCGTCTGTTCGTTTCCGTTCGTTTTTCGTAAGATGCCCATTTTCCTGTTCGTTCCCGTTCGTTTGTCGTACGACACGATTTTTTCGTATTCCGATCGTTTCGTATTTCCGTTACCGTTTTATTTTCGTACATGCGGGATGGTTCGTTATTCTGTTTAATTCATGTTCGTTTCTTGTTAGACAATAATTATCGTGAATTTTCGCCAATTTGCACTCTGTGTATCTTGAATGCTTTTCTTTTGTTAGTGTCAGTTGTATGTTCATTGTTCAATGACATCTATAACAAAAGAATTTCATTACAATTTTCTGTGCAATTTTCTTTACAATTTTCTTAAGATTTACCTTCAACTATGTAGTGCAAGGGCCTGCCTGATTGCATACAATTGAAAGTGTTGTTTAGTTTTACCTCATATTATATGGTTTTTGGAAAATCTAAAAGAAAATTGTACAAGAAAATTGAACATGTATGGCCAGCCTCAGTGACTGAAAGCAGCTTCTCTTTTGTGCTGAGTAGTGAGTACACTAGTACAGTAAAGCCAAATAAACTTTTCTGTGGATTTTCATCTGAAGGGAGATCAGTTGGCCAGACTTTTGAACCCAAAAATGGTTTTCTGATGCAGTTTAAAAACAAACAAATTTTCTGAGAACAATCGGAAAACGATCATTTTTATGTTTGTTGTTAAAACAGTCTGACCAAGTGTATGGGGCTTAACTATAATATACAGAAAATTGCACAGAAAATTGTATCATGTATGGCCAGCCTAACTCTCTGGCCATTCAAAAAAAACAATAAACAAAAGATTTGCATTTGAACCCGTTTCTTTTGTTATTTCCGTATGTTGATATGACACCTATAACAAAAGATTTGCCTTGAGTATTTTGAATACACAATACAAACAGAAAAAGGAATTCATTCAATATACATAATGAAATTCTTTTGTTATAGATGTAATTGAACAATGAACATACAACTGAAAATGAACACAAAACGGATTCAAACAAAATACACAATGCATATCTATTGATACAGATTTCATTTTCGTGGTTTTGCCGTTTTAGTTTTGTCGTTTTTTCCTGTCGGATCGTTCGTTCGTATTTGCGGTCGTTCGTTATGCGGCTCATCCGTTATCCCGTCATTTTCGTATTTTGGTGCTTTACCGTTTTCGTATGTACACATTATCCCGCGGGTACGAAAATGAACATTTTCGTATGAAAATAACATTCGTACGAACGGGAATGCACATATCTAGACGTGGTCGATCTGTGCCAGCTCCACGCACAAGTGAAGCACCTTCCTCAGGTGCGAGTAGGCGACAGAGCCTGCAGCGGTATTTGGTGGGGCCTAATCTGGCTCTACAATTGTTGAGGCCAGGAGCAGAACAGGCGATAATAGATTGGGTTGCTGACAGTGCCTTTAGTTCCTTCACATTGTCTCCCAACCAGTCTTGAGCTGAAAGATCAGAGTTGGCACCTGCAGCCGATGTCCATCAGTCTTTCACCTCACCCCCTTGCAAATCAGCCAAGCAGTCTGAGCCCCAAATCATGCAGCAGTCTCTTCTGCTTTTTGATGACTCTGTTAGCAGGGTTTCCCAGGGCCTGGCCCTGCCCCAGAAGTGGAAGAGATTGAGTGCACCGATGCCCAACCACTTATGTTTCAAGATGAGTACATGGGGGGACCATCACAGCATGTCTCGGATGATGAAGAAACACAGTTGCCAACTGCTGCTGCTTTCGCAATTGTGCAGACCGACAAGGAGGCCAGCAGTGAAGACTGGGTGGAAGATGATGTGGAAGACGAGGGGGTCCTCGACCCCACATGGAATCAACGTCATGCAGGTGACCTGTGTAGTTCGGAGGAAGAGGCGGTGGTCGCACAGAGCCACCAGCACAGCAGAAGAGGGAGCAGGGTACAAAAGCGGAGCATCTGTCCCCTAGACAGTATGCCTGCTACTGCCCAACGCAGCAAGGGACCGAGCACACCAAATCCAGATCCAAGGAGTTCCCTAGCGTGGCAGTTTTTCACACAATGTGCTGATGACAAGACACGAGTGGTTTGCACGCTGTGCAATCAGAGCCTGAAGCGAGGCATAAACGTTCTCAACCTGAGCACAACCTGCATGACCAGGTATCTAAGTGCAAAGCACGAGCTGCAGTGGAGTAGACACCTCAAAAATTAAGAAAGGTCTCTGGCTCCTCCTGCTTCCTCTTCTGCTTCAGTCTCGGCCTCTTCATGCACCTCTGTAGTGACCGTGGCACCTGCCACCCCGCAATCAGAGGATCGGCAAGCAACACTACCATCTGGGTCACCAAACATCTTCACAATGTCCCATGGAAGCGTTCAGCTCTCTATCTCCCAAACACTGGAGCGGAAGAGGAAGTACCCGCCTACCCACCCGCAATCCCTGGCCCTGAATGCCAGCATTTCAAAATTCCTGGCCTTCGAAATGCTGTCATACCGTCTGGTGGAGACGCAGAGTTTTAAAAGCCTGATGGCATTGGCTGTCCCACAGTACGTCGTTCCCAGTCGCCACTACTTTTCCAGACGAGCCATCCCTTCCCTGCACAACCAAGTGGGGGACAAAATCAGGTGTGCACTGCGCAACGCCATCTGTGGCAAGGTCCACCTAACTACGGACACGTGGACCAGTAAGCACGGTCAAGGACGTTATATCTCCCTAACAGCACACTGGCTAAATACAGTGGCGGCCTGGCCTAAAGCGGATAGCAGTTTGGCGCATGTCCTTCCACCACCGAGGATTGCAGGTCGCTTCAGTTTGCCTCCTGTTGCTAACTCCTCCTACTCCGCTTCCTCATCCTCTACCGCCTCCTCATCCGGTCAGCGTAACACATTTACCACCAAATTCAGCACAGCCATGGGTAAATGACAGCAGGCAGTTTTAAAACTTTCCTGTTTGGGGGAAAAACCCCACACAGCGCAGGAGTTGTGGAGGGACATGGAACAACAGACCGTTGAGTGGTTGGCGGCAGTGAGCCTCAAGCCGGGCCTGGTGGTGTGCGATAATGGGCAAAATCTCGTAGCAGCTCTGGGCCTAGCCGGTTTGACGCACATCCCTTGCCTGGCGCATGTGCTGAATTTGGTGGTGCAGAGGTTTCTTAAAAGTCACCCCGATATGCCACAGCTGCTGCAGAAAGTGCGGGCCGTCTGTGCGCACTTTCGGCATTCTCACCCTGCTGCTGCTTACCTGTCAGCGCTGCAGCGTAACTTCGGCCTTCCCGCTCACCGCCTCATATGTGACGTGCCCACAAGGTGGAACTCCACCTTGCACATGCTGGCCAGACTGTGCGAGCAGCAGCAGGCGATAGTGGAGTTTCAGCTGCAGCGCGCACGCGTGAGTCACTCTGCGGAACAGAACCACTTCACCACCAATAACTGGGCCTCCATGCGAGACCTGTGTGCCTTGTTGCGCTGTTTCGAGTACTCCACCAACATGGCCAGTGCCGATGACGCCGTTTTTAGCGTTACTTTCCCAGTTCCCAGTATGCCTCCTTGAAAAAACACTTTGGGCGATGATGGAAGAGGAGTGGCAAAGGAGGAGGACGAGGAGGAATCAGGATAATTTCCAAGGCTTTCAGGGCAGTCATTCACAAGTGGCTCCGAGGGTGGGTTCCTGCACCAACAAACGCCAGGTCCACAATTGTCCAGCAAGGGCACAGTTCTGGTGGATGACAAGGTGGGGGATGAGGGGGAGGAGATGGAGGAGGAGGAACCATGTTCACAGCAGGATGGCACCCAGACCAGCTCATGGCCATCACTGGTGCATGGCTGGGGGGATACAGAGGACACAGATGATACACCTCCCACAGAGGACAGGTTTTGCTTGCCTCTGGGCAGCCTGGCACACATGAGCCATTACATGCTGCAGTGTCTCCGCAACAACCGCCGTGTTGCCCACATTTTAACAGGTGCTGATTACTGGGTGGCCAGGCTGCTGGATCCCCGTTACAAGGACAATGTACCATCTTAAATTCCCTCACTGGAACGTGATCGCAAGATGCGTGAGTACAAGCGCACACTGGTAGACGAGCTGCTGGTGGAATTTCCACCTGACAGCGGGGGCACAGTGGAGCACAAGGCGAGGGCAGAGGAGGAGGAAGAGGTCGCCGACGCAGCCGGAGCACCGCCAGCACCTCAGAAGGCAGGGTCAGCATGGCCGAAATGTGGAAAAGCTTTGTCAGCACGCCACAACAACCAGCACCACCAGTTGATATGGAACGTTTTAGCAAGAGGCAGCATTTCATTTCAACATGGTGGAGCAGTATGTGTGCACACGCCTACATGTACTGAATGAAGGGTCTGCCCTCTTAAACTTCCTGGTCTCCAAATTGGGCACTTGGCCTGAGCTTGCCCTTTACGCCTTGGAGGTGCTGGCCTGCCCTGCATCCAGTGTATTATCTGAACGTGTATTTAGCACGGCAGGGGGCGTTATCACAGACAAGCGCAGCCGCCTGTCCAGAGCCAATGTGGACAAGCTCACGTTCATTAAAATGAACCAGGTATGGATCCCACAGGACTTGTCTGTACCTTGTGCAGAATAGACACGTATACCGGCCTTACCCAGCCATTCTTGTATTTCTGATCTTTCTAGGGTTGCCACCTCTAAAAGCGAAAACATATTAATTACACAGGTTCTCTGGCTGATTAAGTTGCTAATTAAACTCGCTTGGTGCCTTATCAACAATAAATTAGCTCCAGAACCTGTGTAATTACTAATGTGTTCGGGTTTAAAGGGATGAGGTGGCAACCCTAGATCTTTCTCACTCTTTTAGGGTGTACCCTAATTTAAAAAATAAATAAATTAAAAACAAAAGGCTGTGTTGGCTACCTCGTCCTCCTCCACCGCCACTTCCACCTACACCGCCACATCCACCGCTACCTCCTAGGTCAAGATTATTTTCATAATTTTTTTTTTTTTGTATGTTATTTTAAGTTATTTCCCTATCCACATTTATTTTCAGAGTACTTGCCATGCTCTTACCGACATTTTGCTGCCATTTGCAGCCCTCTAGCCCTTTCCCTTAGTCTTTTAGAGACATTTTAGTAGTCAAAAGTCCGGGTCCCCATTGACTTCAATGGGGTTCGGGGTCAAGTTTGGGTCAAGTTCGGGTCCCAAACCCGGACTTTTTTTGGAAGTTCCGCCGAACCCGAACATCCAGGTGTCCGCTCAACTCTAGGGCTGATATAATGTTTTAAGGGCAGAGAAGAGACTTGGGGTCTAATAAACCCTATGGGCCAGATTCTCGTAGATCTGCCCTTTTTCTGCGTAGCGTAGCGTATCCCCTTTACGCTACGCCTCCGCACTATTTACGGGCAAGTGCTGTATTCTCAAAGCACTTGCTCCGTAATTTGCGTTGTAGCGTAAAGGGGACAGCGTAAGGCCGCCTAATTCAAATAGGGAAGGATGGGGGCGTGCTGTATTTAAATTAAGCACGCCCCGCGCCGAACGAACTGCGCATGCGCCGGCCCTAAACGTAGCCCACTGCACATGCTCCATAGTGTGCCGCAAATACATTGATTTAGACGGCAAAGTAATTAACGTACAGGCCTATTCGCGACGAGTTACGCAAACGACGTAAACGACGGAAAAACACAACGCTGTCACGACGTCCATACTTAACGTGGCTTACGCCGGACCTACGCAAGGTTACCCCTCATATAGCAGGGGTAACCTTACGCGTACGCAAACTACGTCAACGGCCCTCAACTTCGTTCAGGAATAGAAGTATCATGCTCATTTGCATATTCAACGCTGAAATCGACGGGAACGCCACCTAGCGGCCAGCGTAGAATTACATCTAAGATGGTATAACTGATTACGCCAAATCTATTTGTAACTGATTCTAAGAATCAGGGCTAGAAACAAAGATACGCCTGTGTATCTTGAGATATACCGGCGTATCTCTTTTGAGAATTTGGCCCTATTTCTCTCAGTAAAGAGTACCTGTTACTGCCCATACAATCACAAAGGATGTGGTTCATTGTTTGTAATAGCAATAAAGTTGGAAAAAAATTAAAGAGACAGTATAAAAAATAAAAAATTAAAAATACAATGAAAAGAAAATTAAAGCACCCTGTCCCTTCATGCTCACTTGCAAACTTGGAGGGGGGCTCGAGACACCGAATGAGTCCCCGAAAAGCCCAGGGTCTCAGGCATGTACCAATTTATTGTCAGGTCCGAGCAGCAGAACGGGTCCCGATCTGACCCCGAGCACCGCCGAGTAAGGCCGAGTGCAGCCGAGCGTGGCCGAGTGACATAGCAGGTCACGCCTTCTGGAGCCTGCAGCACCTATGATGGATGTCCCACTATACAATGCCAGGGACCATGGGACGTGTAACGTCCATAATAGGTGATGCAGGCTTCAGAAGGTGGGTACACGCCACATCACTGTCTGTGAGATCCCCGCTCGGCACTCTGGGGACGGCTCTCCTCTCCTCTTCTGGCTGCCTGCTGTGATGAAGATGGGCACGCTGCACACCGCACACCATGGCTGAGCTGCTGCAGGACACATGAAGTCTGTCTCTTGGTCATGTAGGTCAGTGTATGTATGTCAGGTAGGTCAGTGTATATCAGTGTATGTATGTCAGGTAAGTCAGTGCATTTATGTCAGGTAGGTCAGTGTATGTATGTCAGGTAGGTCAGTGTATGTATGTCAGGTAGGTAGGTCAGTGTATGTATGACAGGTAGGTCAGTGTATGTATGTCAGGTAGGTCAGTGTATGTATGTCAGGTAGGTCAGTGTTTGTCAGGTAGGTCAGTGTATGTATGATGGGCACTGGTAAGCCAGGCAGCAACCAGCAAATGAGCTCACCCACTGGCACACAACCCCACTGCCCAGGCAAAAAAAAACTGCACCACTAACACCCAATCCACCCCCCCTCTGCCCTCGCCTGTTGCCCCTGGTCTTTTTGCCACCTTTTTGCCAATGACCCTGCTTGCAAATACAAACACATACATAGGTTCGCATACGTGATCGCACCACAGATGTGATCGCAGCAGACCATAATCAATTTTAAAGAGCAGAATTGGGTATCGATTTACTTGGTGTAACATCATCTTTCATATTATATCAAAGAATTGGATATGATATTGTATTTGTGTGCATTGGATGCACTAAAATGTATTAAAGTATATTTTTTCCAAACTGTTGTTTTTAAAAAACAGCTGCGCAAATATCGTTTAACAAAAAATGTCTTTAATATATGTTTCTTTTTTAACTGCTTTCAGTAAAAAAAATATATTGTTTGGGGGTTCTAAGTAACTGTCTTATAAACAAAAAGATGATTTTTGCATGTATGTGAGAAGTGTCAGAATTTGCTTGGGCAGCTAGTGGTTTTAAATGGGAGAAAATAAATCAACTGTATAACAAAAATCACATATTATAGTTGATTTAGATAACACTCTTCTCATCTCCATAGATAACTGTGATAAAGTCAGAAACAAAGCCAAAACTATTTGTCATTGTAGCTGTTTTTCCTCTGTAGAGAGAAAAATGGTTTGGTTTGCAGCTATTGATATGTGAATATATTTGCAAACCAGGCAAGATAGATTTGCCTCAATTTATGCGCAATGCAGAACAATTTGTCCATTCTGCAAAACAATCCAAATGCTTTTGAAGCACACTTGTTTGGATGTCTAAATTGCATGTCTCTCTTTAGAACAGACACATTTACATATGAACATTCAAAATTGGTATATTATAGGTTATCCTGATTTCATCAAAATTGTTCTAAGATTCATGCATTGTAATAGTTAATTTGGGCCAGATTCAGGTAGGAGAGCGGATCTTTATTTTGGAGTAACGTTTGTCATTTACGTTACTCCGCCAAAACTTTAGGAGCAAGTACTGTTATTCACATAGCACTTGCTCCTAAAGTTGCGGCGGCGTAGCAAAAATGAGCCGGCGGAATTCAAATTGGGAGGGTAGGGGGCGTGTATTATTTAAACTAGGCGCGATCCCGCGGCGAACGTACTGCGCATGCGTCGACTGTCAGTGCGCATGCTCCAAATTCTGTCAGTGAACGTCAATGACGTCAATCCCCATTCACGGACGTTTTACGCAAACGACGCTAAACATTTGACGCGATGACGACGGCCATACTTAACATAGGATACTCCACCTAGGGGGCATGTTTTTCTTTACGCCACGTATCGCTTACGGAAACGTCGGAAAGTCACTGCGTCAGGCCCGCGTACGATCGTGAATTTCCGTCTCTCGCTGATTTACATATTCTTGGCGTAAATCAGCGGGAACGCCCCGAGCGCCCATTTTAAAATTGCAGTTCCGATACGACGGCAAAATACAATGACGCCGCTCGTATCTGAACTCAATCCCGGCGTATCTTGTTTTCTGACTACAGAAAACAGATAAGCCGGCTCAAAGTGTGAGTTATGCTGGCGAATCACTGATACTCCAGTGTAACTCTACCTGAATTTGGCCCTTTGTTTTTACATTTAGGCTCTGTTTCCACTATTGCAACCCTAAAGTTGCACGATTTTGCTGAATTTTTTTTTCGCAATTTTAATGCGACAATGCCTGTATATTCTTGAGGTCTATGGACTTCAAATCTCATTAAAGTGGGATCAAAGTAGTGCAGGGACTACTTTGCAGTCGCTGTGACTTGAGGTCGCCCAAATATGAATGGTACTCATTGGAAATCATGGGGTATGACTTGTCATGCGAATTTGCAGTCCCAAGTCGCATGACAAGTCACACTAGTGGAAACCGAGCCTTAAAGTCCACACTAGCTTTTAGTCTAACTCAGTTAACCTCCCTGGCGGTATGATTCTGTCTGGAATTACGTACCAAAAGCGGTACAATTATTTTGCATGGAAATTCTGCGTTTTATACTGTAGGCCTGCAATTTTTAGGAATAACTCGCTTAAATTTGTCCAAACCAGAGTCTAGTAGACATCCCGGGTATGATAAAGTTTGAAACACAAAATCATAAAATTATAATATAATAAATAACTATAAATAATTATAACAAATGATAATATAATTATAATAAAAAATTTTCACTAATGTAATCAAATCAAAATCACTGGAATTTGCTCAGTTCCAGAATTGTCGCTGTCATTACTTTTATTTTTTTATGACAAATTTCCCCACAAATCGCTATCGCTCAATTCTGCAAGTGATTATCATTTATTATCGCTGTTTTCTAGCTGCTCTAAAATCACTTTTGACATAAAGGGACACTTTTGGTTGCTATGGACAATCTACAGTTTGCAGGCACAAAAAAAATGTTTTTATTATGTAAAAGTACATGCAGGGCACTGGGCAGACCACTAGGGACAGGGGGGGTGTGTACTTTTTACATACAGTACTGTAATCTATAAGATTACAGTATTCTGTATGTAATGTTTGTTTACTTTTTTGAATTTGCCGCCGGTCTCCGCCCCCGTGCGCCGTTACGTCGCAGGGAACGGAGATCGGCGGCGCGCGGGCACTGTGTGAGTCGAATGGAGGACGCCACTCGCTCACACAGCGGGGATGCATCGCTGGATCCAGGGACAAGGTGAGTACAGTATACCCTGCCTGGATCAACAGGTAAGCCAGCGAGCTGCAGGCTCTGCATTCACCCCGAGCGCGACTCGGGGATATCGTTATTTACATAAAAAATCCAACCCGAGTCGCGCTCGGGTTTACCGGCAGGGGGGTTAAAGCAGAACTAAACCCTCCTATCATTTTCAGCCAAGGAAGCTGCCATCTTGGACTGTTTGCTGTAACTGCCATAATGTTACACATGTGATCAGTTATGACACCAGCCATTTAATGGTTTCACAGTTTGGTTGAGAGCACAACCAATGTGACAGTTACATTCCCGCCACATGCTGGCAATGTACCTGTCTTTTAAAAAAAAAAAAAAAAAAAAAATGTTAAATAGATGGGTTCAGTTCCACTTTAACCACTACACTACCGTCTGCCGTCGATTGACGGCGGCACGATAGTCCTATTGTTCTGACAGGACGTCATATGACATCCTTGTCTTTCACAGCCACTAGGGGACCACCAGGCACCTGCGATTGCCCAGTAAAGGAGCAGGATTGTGGATCTCTGTGTGTAAACACAGAGATCCACGTCCTGTCAGGGAAAGGAGACCGACGCTGTGTCCCTTGTACACAGGGACACAGATCGGTCACCTCCCCCAGTCAGTCCCTTCCCCCCCACAGTAAGAATCACTACCAGGTTACACATTTAACCCCTTCACTGACAGTCACATTTATACAGTAATCAGTGCATATTTATAGCATTGTTCGCTGTATAAATGTGAATGGTCCCAAAAATGTGTCAAAAGTATCCAATGCGTCCGCCATAATGTCACAGTCCCAATAAAAATCGCAGATCGCCGCCATTACTAGTAAAAAAAATTATAATAAATAAAAATTCATAATTATGTCCCCTATTTTGTAGGCGCTATAACTTTTGCGAAAACCAGTCACTATACGCTTATTGCGATATTTTTTACCAAAAATAGGTAGAAGAATACGTATCGGCCTAAACTGAGAAAAAAAATGGGATATTAATTATAGCAAAAAGTAAAAAATATTGTGGTTTTTTTTTTCAAAAGTGTCACTCTTGTTTTGTTTATAGCACACAAAAAAAAAAGCGCATAGGTGATCAAATACCATACCAGATAGCTCTATTTGTGGCAAAAAAAGGACTTAAATTTTGTTCGGGAGCCACGTTGCATGACCGCACAATTGTCAGTTAAAGCGACTCAGTGCCGGAAGCTGAAATTTCGCCTGGGCAGGAAGGGGGTATACGTGTCCAGTAAGCAAGTGGTTAAATACATTGCAGGGAGCTTCAAAACAAAAGGTGCACAACATCTTACAGTGTTTTTTTTTTTAAAGAGTGGCCACAGTGTAAGTAGAAAATTATGTACCCAATTATCATACTGTTGATGCAAGTTAACTAGAGCCCTTGAATCACAACATAGAGAGCAAGGGCCCTTGTCTACAGCATACTGGCAGGAAACCAACTTATCTACTAATGCTGTGGCTACTTTCTATAGAAAAATAACTGTTAGGCCACGTACACACGATCAGATTGGTCCGATGAAACTGGTCCGACGGACCGTTTTCATCGGCCCACGCGGAAGTGGTCTGATGGTCTGATGTGCGTACACACCATCGGACCAAAAATCCGATCAGACCAGAACGCGGTGACGAAGAACACACCGGCATGCTGAAAAAAGGAAGTTCAATGCTTCTAAGCATGCGTCGACTTGATTCTGAGCATGCGCTGGTTTTTGGTCCGATGCTTTGGCGTACTAACCATCGAATCTGTCCGACGGCAAGTTTTAAAACTTTCGTCCGACGGACACCGGTCCGATGGGCCGTACAAACCATCTAATTGGTCCGATGAAACTGATCTTAAGACCAGTTTCATCGGACCGGTCTGATCGTGTGTACGTGACCTAAGACATAGTAAATCTAGTTTTGATGCACCTAAAATGTATATAGCAGATTTATGTATATAGCTGAGATTTAAATAATTTGTTTTACAAGTGCACTTGCAATGTCATAATACAAATATTAAATAAAGATAAAAATTTAAAACCGATCTTCAGGGATAACAAAAACACCCCACCACTTTTCTAAAACCCCAATTACATGACAGATTAGGTCCCAAATCCTCATTCTTCTGGTCTGTTGTGTGAGAAGGTCTGATTTGCAGTTTCCACATGATTCTTGCCTTTCTAAATAGTCCATTACTAGGTCCTCACAGGGTCTGCACAGAAGTCCACAGGATAGATATCACACAGGAGGTGGGTAAAGACCAGCAGAGTAGATTAAATCATGTGCCAACAGGGCTGGACTGGGACAAAAATTTGGCCTATACGCAAACTATACGCAATGGCGCAAACAAATGACCAGCAGTGGCAGTACACTCATTCATTAGTGACCATGACCAGTAGTGGCAGTACATTAATACATCAGTGGCAGTAAATTCATTCATCAGTGACAGTGACCAGTAAATTCATTCATCAGTGACCATGACCAGCAGTGGCAGTACATTCATTCATCAGTAACTATGACCAGGAGTGGCAGTACATTAATTAATTTATAAGTGACCATGCCCAGCAGTGGCAGTACATTAATTCATTCATCAGTAATCATGACCAGCAGTGGCAGTTCATTCATTCATCAGTAACCATGACCAGCAGTGGCAGTACATTCAATCACTTTTCAGTGACCATGACCAGCAGTGGCAGTACATTCATTCATCAGTAAACGTGACAAGCAGTGGCAGTACATTAATTCATTTATCAGTGACCATGACCAGTAGTGACAGTACATTTATTTATTCATCAGTGACTGTGACCAGTAGTGGCAGTACATTAATTCATTCATCAGTAATCATGACCAGCAGTGGCAGTTCATTCATTCATCAGTAACCATGACCAGCAGTGGCAGTACATTCAATCACTTATCAGTGACCATGACCAGCAGTGGCAGTACATGCATTCATCAGTAAACGTGACCAGCAGTGGCAGTACATTAATTCATTTATCAGTGACCATGACCAGTAGTGACAGTACATTTATTTATTCATCAGTGACTGTGACCAGTAGTGGCAGTACATTAATACATCAGTGGCAGTAAATGCATTCATCAGTGACCGTGACCAGTATATTCATTTATCAGTGACCGTGACCAGTAGATTCATTCATCAGTGACCGTGACAAGTAAATTCATTCATCAGTGATTGTGACAAGTAAATTGCTCTGCATTTGTATTCAGCCCCCTTTACTCTGATACCCCTAATTAAAATCTAGTTGAACCAATTGCCATCAGAACTCATCAAATTAGTAAATAGAGTCCACATGTGTGTAATTAAATTTCAGTATAAATACAGCTGTTCTGTGAAGCCCTTGGAGGTTTGTTAGAGAACCTTAGTGAACAAACAGCAGCATTAAGGCCAAGGAACACACCAGACAGGGCAGGGTAAAGGTTGTGAAGAATTTTAAAGCAGGGTTAGGTTAGAAAAAATTATCCCAAGCTTTGAACCTCTCACTGAGCACTGTTCAATCCATCATCCGAAAATTAAGTATGGCACAACTGCAAACCTACCAAGATATGACTGTCCATCTAAACTGTTAGGCCGGGCGAGGAGGGCATTAATCAGAGAAGCAGCCAAGAGTCCCATGGTAACTCTAGAGGTGCTGCAGAGATCCACAGTTCAGGTAGAAGAATCTATCTAAAAACTATTAGTCGTGTACTCCACAAATCTGGAAGAGTGGCAAGAAGAAAGTCATTGTTGAAAGACAACATGTTGAAGAAGGTGCTCTGGTCAGATGAGACCAAAACTTTTTTTAAACTTTTTGGCCTAAAAGCAAAACACTATGTGTGGTGGAAAACTAACAATCCACATAACCCTGAACACACCATCCTCACCGTGAAACATGGTGGTGGAAGCATTATGTTGTGGGGATGCATTCTTCAGCAGGGACAGGGAAGCTGGTCAGAGTTGATGGGAAGATGGATGAAGCCAAATACATGTCAATCTTAGAAGAAGACCCGTTAAGAGTCTGCAAAAGACTTGAGATTGGGCAGAGGTACATCTTCCAGCAGGACAACAACACTAAACATTTAGCCAAAGCTACAATAGAATGGTTAAGATCAAAGCATATTAATGTTTTAGAATGGCCCAGTCAAAGTCCAGAATTAAATTCAATTGAGAATCTGTGGCAAGACTTGAAAATTGCTGTTCACGGATGGTCTCCATACAATCAGACAGAGCTTGAGCTATTTTGCAAAGAAGAATGGCCAAAACTGTTACTTACTAGATGTGCATAACTGATAGAGACATACTCAAAATGACTTGTAGCTGTAATTGCAGCAAAAGGTGGTTCTATAAAGTATTGACTCAGAGGGGGCTGAATACAAATGCACGCCACACTTTTTAAATATTTATTTGTAAAAAAATATATAATTTTTGCTTTTACTTCACAATTATGTGTCATTTGTTTTGATCTATTGCATACAATCCAAATAAAATACATTTACATTTTTAGTTGTAACATGACAAAATGTGGTAAATTTCATGGGGTACGAATATTTTTTCAAGGCACTGACCACTTAACTACTTGCCAACCACCTGTCGCAGTTATACGGCGGCAGGTCGGCTACCCTGCGCGAGGTCACGTAGATCTATGTCACTGGGACTGACATGGGGAAATGACAAATCACTTTTCATACATTGTATGAACAGATGATAGGTCATTTCCCCATGTCAGTCCCACCCCCCTTCAGTTAGAACTCACCCAGGGAACATGATTAACCCCTCCCTCGCCCCCTAGTGTTAACCCCTTCACTGCCAGTGGCATTTTTATAGTAATCAATGCATTTTTATAGCACTGATCACTATAAAAATGCCAATGGTCACAAAAAAGTGTCAAAAGTGTCCGTAGTGTCCGTCATATTGTGGCAGTACTGATAAAAATCGCTGATCGCCGCCATTACTAGTAAAAAAAAATATTAATAAAAATGCCATTAAACTATCCCCTATTTTGTAAACGCTATAACTTCTGCGCAAACCAATTAATAAACACTTTTTGCGAAAAATATGTAGAAGAATACGTATCAGCCTTTTGGGGGATATTTATTATAGCAAAAAGTAAAAAATATAATTTTTTTTCAAAACTGTCACTCTATTTTTGTTTATAGAGCAAAAACTAAAAACCACAGAGGTGATCAAATACCACCAAAAGAAAGCTCTATTTGTGGGAAAAAAAGGACTTCAATCTTGTTTGGAAGGCCACATCGCACGACCGCGCAATTGTCAGTTAAAGCAATGCAGTGCCGAATCGCAAAAAGTGGCCCGGTCATTGACCAGCAATATGGACCAGCAATATGGCTGAAGTGGTTAAGGACTGCCTCCTGTACATTTACATTGGCAGAATGGCACGGCTGGGCACAGGCGCGTACCTGTACATTCCCTTTAAGTGCCCAGCCGTGGGTCACGGGCGCGTGCCCGCGACCCGGTCCAAAACCCCTGTGACCGCGGCCGCGGGACCCACAGACACAATCGCCGTCGGTTTCCTGCGATCGGTCACATGAGCTGAAGAACAGGGAGAGGTGAGTGTAAACACACCTTCCCGTTCTTCACAGTGGCAATGTCACTGATCATCTGTTCCCTGACATAGGGAAAGGCGATCAGCGACGTCACATGTCCAGCCCCGCCCCCCTGCAGTTAGAAACACATATGAGGTCACACATAACCCCTACAGCGCCTCCATAGTGGTTAACTCCTAAACTGCAATTGTCATTTTCACAGTAATCAATGCATTTTTATAACGATTTTTGCTGTGAAAATGACAATGGTCCCAAAAATGTGTCAAAATTGTCCGATGTGTCCGCCATAATGCCGGAGTCATGAAAAAAAATCGCTGATCGCCGCCATTAGTAGTAAAAAAAAAATATTAATAAAAATGCCATAAAACTATTCCCTATTTTGTAAACGCTATAAATTTTGCGCAAACCAATCGTTAAACGCTTATTGCGATTTTTTTTACCAAAAATATGTTCAAGAATGCGTATCAGCCTAAACTCAGAAATAAATATGTTTTTTTTTATATCTTTTTTTGGGGTATTTATTATAGCAAAAAGTATTTTTTTTTTTTTCAAAATTGTCGATATATTTTTGTTTATAGCGCAAAAAATAAAAATCTCAGAGATAATCAAACACCACCAAAAGAAAGCTCTATTTGTGGGGAAAAAAGGATGCCAATTTTGTTTGGGAGCCACATCGCACAACAGCGCAATTGTCAGTTAAAATGTGCCGAATCGCAAAAACTGGCCAGGTCCTTTACCTGCGTAATAATCCAGGTCTTAAGTGGTTAATAAAGTACATAATGAAGTTCATAAAGTGTTAGAAAGGAGAAAACTAAAAGTAGCTCAGTTATGAAAAATCAATATAATTAAAATATTTATCATCAAACCACTTTATTACTTGTAGTGACATGCATTAAATAATTAGTTCAAATTACTAATTACATATGGGCATTTTTCTACAAATATTAAACATATTAAAAGGTCATCTAGAATTAGGATGGTTAAAATAACAATTATTCTTGTTATAGTTATTAGAGTAAGGGATCCAAGCAGATAGACAAATCTTAAGTGTTTGTTACCTAATATTTCATATTAGATGGAAAAAACAAAACAGATGATAAAAAAAAACAGCGCAATTGTCAGTTAAAATGACGGAGTGCCAAATCGCAAAAACTGGCCAGGTCCTTTACCTGCGTAATGGTCCAGGTCTTAAGTGGTTAATAAAGTACATAATGAAGTTCATAAAGTGTTAGAGAAAACTAAAAGTAGCTCAGTTATGAAAAATAAATATAATTAAAATATTTATCATCAAACCATTTTATTACTTGTAGTGACATGCATTAGATAATTAGTTCAAATTACTAATTACTAGGGTTGTCCCGATACCGATACTAGTATTGGTATCAGGACCGATGCCGGGTATTTGCGGGAGTACTTGTACTCGCGCAAATACTCTCGATGCCTAAATAGAATACTTGGGGGAGAGCGATGCAGCGTGTAATGCTCAGACAGCTGAGCATACCAGTGAGAGAGAGGCAGCCTGTGTCCCTGTGTGCATTACACGCTGCATCAGACTCCATACCTTGGGGAGAGAGAGGCAGCGTGTAATGCCTGTATGCGCGTATTATCCTTAGACGGCAGCCATCCAGTGTACAAAGCCGTGCCTCCTCGTCTGTGATAGGGGAACACTCCCAGCAGGTGAGTCAGTGTTCT
This sequence comes from Rana kukunoris, assembly GCA_029574335.1. Lineage (NCBI taxonomy): Eukaryota > Metazoa > Chordata > Amphibia > Anura > Ranidae > Rana > Rana kukunoris. Next base: position 323,859,198 of record CM056053.1, read on the forward strand.
GCCTATCACGGACATCCTCTCATCCTCGTCCATGGGATCACCTGCTGGGAGTGTTCCCCTATCACAGATGAGGAGGAGGAGGCACGGCTTTTGAACACAGGATGGCTGCCGTCTGAGGAGGATAATACAGGTACACAGGCATTACACGCTGGCGCTGCCTCTCTCTCCCACAGAGGAGGAGGCACGGCTTTGTACACTGGATGGCCGCTGTCTGAGGATTATACACTCATTACACGCTGCCTCTCTCTGGGGGACATGGCTGGGGGGACATGGCTGCATATGTGGGGTAGATGGCTGAATTTGTTGGGGGAGATGGCTGCATTTGTGGGGGAGATGGCTGCATTTGTGGGGGAGATGGCTGCATTTGTGGGGGACATGGCTGCATTTGTGGGGGACATGGCTGGATATATGTGGGGGGACATGGCTGCATTTGGGGACACATTTAAAAAAAGTATCGGTATTCGGTATCGGCGAGTACATGAAAAAAAGTACTTGTACTCGGTCCTAAAAAAGTGGTATCGGGACAACCCTACTAATTACATATGGGCATTTTCCTACAAATATTAAACATATTAACCACTTGTCTACTGTGCACCTACACCCCCTTCCTGCCCAGACGAAATGTAAGCTTCCGGCACTGCGTCGCTTTAACAGACAATTGCGCGGTCGTGCGAAGTGGCTCCCAAACAAAATTGGCGTCCTTTTTTTCCCACAAATAGAGCTTTCTTTTGGTGGTATTTTTTACTTTTTTACTTTTTGCTATAATAAATATCCCCAAAAATATATAAAAAAAAAATATTTTTTTCCTCAGTTTAGGCCGATACGTATTCTTCTACATATTTTTGGTAAAAAAAAAATGCAATAAGCGTTTATCGATTGGTTTGCGCAAAATTTGTAGTGTTTACAAAATAGGGGATAGTTTATGGCATTTTTATTATTTTATTTTTTTACTATTAATGGCAGCGATCTGCGATTTTTTTATTGGGACTGCAACGTTATGGCGGACACTTCGGACACTTTTGTGACATTTTTGGGACCATTTACATTTATACAGTGAACAATGCTATAAATATGCATTGATTACTGTATAAATGTGACTGGCAGTGAAGGGGTTAACCACTAGGGGACGGGGAAGGGGTTAAATGTGTGTCCTATGAGTGTTCTAACTGTAGGGGAAGGGGGGTGACTGGGGGAGGTGACCGATTATGTCCCTATGTACAAGGGACACAGCATCGGTCTCCTCTCTCCCTGACAGGACGTGGAGCTCTGTGTTTACACACAGAGCTCCACGTCCCCGCTCCGTTACTGGGCAATCGCATGTGCCCGGCGGCGATCGTTGCCCCCGGGCACTCGCACCGGGATCCCAGCAGAGCGGCGCGTGCACGCGCCCGCGGCTTTAAAGAGACAGCACGTCATATGACGTGCTGTCAGAACAATGGACTCCTCCGCCCGTCGTGATTTGACGGTGGGCAGTGGATAAGTGGTTAAAAGATCATCTAGAATTAGGATGGTTAAAATAACAATTATTCTTGTTATTGTTATTAGAGTAAGGGATCCAAGCAGATAGACAAATCTTAAGTGTTCGTTACCTAATATTTCATATTAGATGGAAAAAACAAAACAGATGATTAAAAAAAAATGTATTTTTCACTAGAAAAGAAAAAAAATATGGCTTTGCAAATACTTCACTGGTAAAAGCATCTGCGTTTATAGTTAATGGCTGCATTGATTGATAAAGTATATATTTCAGGAAAACCTTGTGTGCCTCCCTTTGTGAATGTTTGTTAAAATGTGTGGATTTCAGTATGTAAAATTGATAAAGTAAAATGATTCCAAGAAATTGAACATCAAAGAAAATAAATGGTAATCTGCTGAGGAAAGGCATCAAAGCCCCAATTTGGAACAAATAACAGAGGAAGAAATACTGACAGAACATATGAAGATGCTTTCACAATTACCTTTTTACAAGACAATGACTAAAACTAAAATGCAGCAAAAGAGGCTGTTTAAGCCCTCCTGGATCTCCTAAATGCATAATGATTTTTTTTTTTTTTTATATAGTAAAAAAACATGGTTACTCAACCGGGTACAATACTGCAGGTGGTCTAGCGGGAAAAAAAAGGCAAACACAAAGGCCCAGATTCACAGAGCAATTACGCCTGTCTAACTGGTGTTAGACAGGAGTAATTTCAAATTTCGCGCGCCGTATCACTAGTTTGAATCCTCAAACCATGATACGGCGGCTTCGGGCTTCGATCCGAGAGGCTTACGTCTTCGTAAGCCTTCGGATCTACACTGCGATATTTTTGCGGCAGCTGGGAGGAGTTTGCGTCGTTTTCATGCGTCGGGATATGCAAATAAGTTTTTACGGCGATCCACGAAGGTACGAGTGTCCCTCGCAATCGCCTACGTCATTTTTTGGCTACGTAATGTTAGAGGAGCTTTTTGCTGGTCTAACAGTGCGTAACCCATGTAAAGTATGGCCGTCGTTCCCGCGTCGATTTGAAAATATTTTTTTTTTTTTAACGTAACTCGTTCGGGAATAGGAATGTACGTAAACGACGCTACTACGACGTGACGACGTGTTTTCGCGCAATGCACGGCGGGAAATTTGCGAACGGAGCATGCGCCTATTTTAAATGCTTCACGCCCCCTACTCGCGCAGATGGATTGCGACGGGAGAAATACACTACGCCGCCGTCGTTTACTGGACAAAATCTACCTGGATTCCACGTAGAGCCAGGTAAAAAACGGCGGCGTAGTGTATTTCTGATACTCTACGAGAATCTAATTCTCTGTGAATCTGCCCCAAAGTCCATATAGCGAACGGGTGCAAATGTATTCAATCTAAGGTTATTGCAAAGGACAATGGAGCTTTCTTGGCACATGGAGGGAAAAAAACGTTTACTTTCTGCAAATGGAAAGACTCCCTCAACAATTAGTTTGAGCACATTCAGTTATAGGGATGAGCATGAGTTCGACTCGAACATTGGATGTTCGCTCGTTCACTGAATAGCGAACAATTTGCGGTGTTTGCGGCAAATTGGGAGAAACTTGCTCATTTTAAAGGTTCATATGCAAGTTATTGTCACAAAAAGTGTTTGGGGACCCGGGTCCTGCCCCAGGGGACATGTATCAATGCAAAAAAAAGTTTTAAAAATAGCCGTGTTTTCAGGAGCAGTGATTTTAATGATGCTTAAAGTGAAAAAATAAAACTGAAATATTCCTTAAAATTTCGTACCTGGGGGGTGTCTATAGTAGGGTATGCCTGTAAATATTGCATGTTTCCCCTGCTTAGAAAAGTCTCAAAATGACATTTCTAAAGGAAAAAAAGTAATTTAAAACTACTCGCGGCTATAATGAATTGTTGGGGCCTGACAATACAGATAAAAGTAATTGAAAAAAAAAACGGCATGGGTCCCCCCCCCCCCAGTCCATTACCAGGCCCTTTGGGTCTGGTTTAAATATTAAAGGGAACCCTGAAGCTATTTTTTTTTAATTGCCGCAGGGTTCCCCTTAATATTCATACCAGACCCAAAGGGCCTGGTAATGGACTGGGGAGGGGGCACTATTAAAATCACTGCTCCCTAAAAAACTGCTATTCTTTAGATGTTTTTTTTTTTTTTGCATTGTTACATGTCCCCTGGAGCAGGATCCATGTCCCCAAACACTTTTTATGACAATAACTTGCATATTAACCTTTAAAATTAGCACTTTTGATTTCTCCCATAGACTTTTAAAAGGTGTTCTGCGACTTTCGTATTTGCCGCGAACACCCCAAATTGTTCGCTATTCGGCGAACAGACAAACATTGGGCTCATCCATAGCGACAATTACTGTACATCAATATTTAATAGAGATATATTCTTCAACCAGTAGATGGAAGTGTTTATAAGTATGTAGCTACATCTATGGTATGCTGTTTGTCTTTTCTCTGAATAACAGCTACTTACAAGGCCTGTGCTTGCAATCACACTAATAAAAATATATGTAGCGCCCCCTTACTTTCAGAAGGGACGCTATTGTAAATTTAGTGGCCACGGACGAGCCGCCGCCATCTTGAGGCCTACAAAGCCTCTGCAAGCACCGCGCTCGAGTATCGCGGCCGCGATACGATCAGAGTTCACCCCCGGACACACCGGAACCGTCAGTCAGCCTGCCAGGCCTGTGGGACCGAGGTGGTGGAGATCCGTGGAATGGCGGAGGAGCCCAGGGACAGCCGGCAATCAGTGTGTGGAGGTAAGCGGGGCCATCTTCCTACACCCAGGCCTAGGAGAAAGCCTCCCACAGACTCCCATTAAACACCCAGCGTTAAACCATCAATACACTGCTTGTGAGGGAGGTGGCTGGAGCATCCAGTATCAAAGCCTTAAAGGCATCAACACAGAGGAACCCTCCCTTCTGCCTATGATAAACCCTGCACCATCACCTGAATAAAGCAGCCAGCTTGCTGCTCATAAAGGCAGAACAGCAGAAACTGCTTAGTTTCATGCAGACCAGCCTGGCCACTTGCTATTTAACTGTCACAGCACAGGTAGGTCTGCCTATTTCATACCTCAACCAAGAATTTGGGAAGGTGGCTTGGCGCACAGCGCTGATGTTTGGAATATGATTTAAATCTGAGATGCTGTGAGACCTGGGATCTGAAAAAAAAAACGTATGTAGGGTGAATATGTCCACACAACTAAGGAAGACACACAGTCACGTTCTCCGCTCTTTGGTAACCCCTAAAAGAAAACTCTCCCCAGCAAATCTTAACAAATACAGATACAGCGGAGGGGGGAGAAACTCCAAGATGGCGAACACACAGGCTCAGCCTGGAAGAAGATATAGAAGATGACAAGGTGTCCCTACCTCCATCCGAGGATTCAGTAGCAGGCAACATTGATAAAGACAGACCTCTGACCTATGCAATTATGACCGATATTGCAGCAGATATTAAGAGATCATTCACATCTGCCATCACTGACATCAAAACAGAACTGCTGAAGCTTTCTGAACAAATGGCTGTAACGGAGCGTGCGGGGAAAGGGAGAGATAGAGCTTTGGTTAGGCTGGAGGATATTGCTGTTTCACATTCCCAGCATCTGATTGCGATGAATAGACATTTGGAAGATTTGGACAATCGCGGAAGGAGACACAATATCAGAGTCAGAGGTATCCCAGAATCCGTTCTTCCTGACCAAATCAAACCGACCCTAACCTCCATCTTTAATAATCTGCTTGAAAGACCTGAGCAATCTCCCATAGAATTTGACAGGGCTCATAGAGCCCTCAGAACAAGGGCTCCAGAAGACATCCCTCCCAGGGACATTATTTGCTGTTTACCTAACGTTGGCCTAAAGGAGGAGGTTCTACAGAAAGCAAGATTTAACGACCAAATCTTGTTCAATGATGCCACAGTACAACTATTTCAAGATTTGTCCCCTATTACATTAAAGAACAGGAGGGCGTTGAGACCCCTTCTGGCAGTTATGAGAGAGAAACGCGTCAATTATAGATGGAAATTTCCCTTTGCACTTCAAGCCTCCTTCATGGGTAAGCAACATATGCTTAAAGTTCCTGAGGACTTGCAAAAATGTTGTGAAAACCTACAAATAGCCCCAGTGGAGCTTCCAGATTGGTACGCAGAATTCCTGCTGTCCCCTGAAATTAACAACCCTCAGTTTGGAGCTGGATCAACGCCCACTCGCTCCCAATCTCAACAGGGGAAGAATCGCAGAAATGACAACAGGAGCAACTTTGACTCCCCTGCGTCCTCCAAAAGTGCTAAAAGTCCAAGGCTTAACTAACTGGGTTGCAGTCTAACCTCTTAATATTTTTGACCTCTAGCCCATACTTGGATACATACACGTTGTATGTTACATGCTGCATATTATTCTCTCTTCGTACAAAGTTGTTTGTCGCCTCATGAGCCCTTTCACTAGTATAATTTTTTTATTTTTTTTTATGTTCCTGACGATACAGATTAATGGGAGTTACAAAAATAACCTTTTACAGCATGTGAAACATAGTTTCTTATTCAAGACTATCCGATAAGGGATGCCAGTTTGTAAGTTTTGATTTTTGGTCAAAATAATTTGATTGTCCCTCCCCTCTGGAAAAGACGCCATCATTGCTCGAGAGACAAGCCCCTCCTGGGATGAATGCTACAAGAGACTTGGGCTCAGTCTTAAGTCCCCTAGTTGGCGGGCCGTGTGCTGTCAGTATACGAACAAACAGACTTATTGGAGCCCTCCACAAGACATTCCTAACACTTTCTTTTACAGAAGATCGGTGACATGCGATTGGTCTCTTTGGTCTAATTGCCTTGCCATTAGCATAAAGCTATTGAACACTACTCTTACATTTCTGGCAGGCTAATGCATATGGACTCATTGTGGGTCGACTTACAATGTTCTCATATAGTTCTACTATGCATAATGATTCCTTTCCTTTTTGTAGGGGCCTATTCTGCTTGAGAGAGGAGAACAGCCAAGATTGATGTGTTTTCACATTACTACTCTTCTCATCCCTCGAACACCCTAGACTTAGCACACCCGATGTCTTCTGTTGGTGGGAAGCTCTAAACGAGAACCCCCCTCTGAGATATTTTGTCACGATACCAGCAGAATAGTGAGTATACTAATAACTCGTCTTGCATAATCCCTAGGGCAGAACCATCAAATAATTGTAGATAGGATATGGCCACGCCCTCTGAAGACGTGAGCCAATCACGAAACGCGTCAGAGCGTGGCTACACGATTGTTTTTTTCACACACAGAGTTTGACTGAACCTGGGACTCATCAGCTGGAGCTGGAGCTGGGCTGACAAGCACTTTTACCTGCGTGAGCTACAGTTTAAACTACTGATGTACTGTTTTATACTATTCAAAATTGTAAGCATATTTATTGGTGTGGGGCTTTTGTTCTGAATAAATACAGTATCACACTATGTACTATTCCTCTGCTTTTATTCCATGACCACTCATGTAATGCTCCCATTCATTACAACAATCCAACGGATTCTTGGAGGATTATTGGAACTTGGGCTGAGTCTCACAGGAAAGAGGATATCTGAGCTTAGGAGGAGACCTCATTAAACCATGGATTCAATTAAGGAGTTCTAAAGGCAGCACACACCACTGGTATCTGGTGAGTAGAACTCTTAAGGGAGAAACTTTTGGAAAGAACGTAATGGATACTTCAGGATAAACCCTGCACTAAGGAATTACAATTGAATAAGAGACTTTTTGATTTTTTGATAACACATGCAACATTCAATCATTGTCTGGTGCTGTTCTGTGTGTTTTTCATGATATTATCTTCTATTGATGTTGGTCACAAGGAGGTTTTTTCAGTGTGATTATATTAATCAATTATAGCAGATTGGGATTTATAGGTTCAATTGAATCTCTTATTATCCCATATAGCGCTGTTAATGTTTATTTTTAGAGGCATATTTTCTATACATTACCTTTCTTTTATAATAGCTGCTTTTCTGCACAAACTCACATAGCTTACTGTATGTCATATAACTTATCACATCCATAGAGTGCTAGGATCAGACCTGCCCTAGGAAAGTTTCTGATTTTTTTCAGAATATGGTCATGCTTGTTGTACCAGCAATGTGCTTTATTATCACTCAGTATGGCGTTCTTTATCTTTTACTCTAGAGGGCGTCTTATCTTTACTTAGTCGTGGTACATGTGTTCTACTTAAAGTGAGGAGAAGGGAAATTCACCTTGCAGATCCTGAGGATCATGCTGACTGCTTAACGGATATGAATGAATGAAAACTTATATAGCGCAGCACATGCAAACTGAATCGCCTCTGGGCGCTTGTTGTTCCTGTCTCCTTTGATATCAAAAGAGATGAGTCTTGACCTTTTTCCTGAATGCTAGGTGGTTCTCCTCCAACCGAATGCTGATTGGTAAAGCGTTCCATAGTCTGGGACCTTGGATCGCGAATCTTCTATCTCCTTTGGACTTGTAGTTGGCTTTCGGAACCTGGAGCAGGTTTTGATTGGTGGATCGCAAAATGCGATTGGAATTATGAGCTTTTATTTTTTTGCATAAATAATGGGGGGCATTCCCATGGACACATCGATGCGTAAGACAGAGAGCTTTAAAAGCAATCCTGTCTTTAACTGGCAGCCAGTGAAGGGCTCTCAGTGAAGGTGAGATGGATTCCCAAGGTTTTTTCCCAGTCACAAGTCTGGCGGCCGTATTCTGAACGACTTGCAGACGAGCGATTTGGTACTTGGGGAGTCCGAGGTAAAGGGCATTTGCATAATCCAGTCTGGAGTTAACAATTGCTCCCACCACGACCGCTAAATCTTCTTTGGGGATGAAAGGGGTAAGTCTACGTAGTAGGCGCAGCAGATGGTGAGATCCGCTGACTACTGACCCTATTTGTGCGTCCATTGTCATAAAGGAGTCAAAAATGACCCGAGACTTTTGACTTTGGCGCTAGGGGTGATGATTTTGCCCAAAATAGGCGGGGGTGTCCATGCTGTTGAAGGTTGATTCCTTTGCTTGGCGTGAAACAGAAGAAGTTCTGTTTTCGCTCCGTTGAGTTTAAGATAACTCTTTGTCATCCAGTTCTCTATCAAAGAGAGGCAAGTCTCTAGATTGAGGTGGTGATCCTTACTGTTGCAGATGCGGAAATACAGTTGCGTGTCGTCTGCATATGAGTGATAAAGCAGTTTTTGGCTGCTGATAATCTCAAAAAGAGGACGAAGATAGACGTTAAACAGCACCGGTGACAGAGGCGATCCTTGAGGGACTCTGCATGTTACTGTGCGTTTCTCAGATGTGAAGGGTCCTAACTTCACTGTTTGCGATCGGTTTTCCAGAAAAGAGGAGAACCAAGATAAATCGCCTTCTGCGACTCTGGCTACTTCAGCAAGCCGAGTCAGTAACAGTTTGTGGTCTACAGTGTCGAAAGCTGCGCTTAGGTCCAACAGAACCAGAAGGCAAGATTCTCCTTCGTCTGCGGCCTCGAGAACATCGTCCCATATTTTGAGCAATGCGGTTTCAGTCCCGTGTCCGGGACGGAACCCTGATTGCAATGGGTCAAGTAGCTTGTGGGTATCTAGATGCTGTTGCAGCTGTTGTACCACTACTTTCTCCATTACCTTTGAGAGTACATTGAGGCTTGTTATGGGACGGCGGTGAAGTGGGTCCTTTGGATCCAGATTGGGTTTCTTCAGGATGGGTTGGATTATACCCTCTTTCAACTGTGAGGGCACTATGCCCTCCAAGAAAGACTGGTTGATAAGCTGCGTGATGGGAGGAGCCAGGATGTAGGCGCATTCCTTCAGCAGTTTTGTGGGGATAATGTCATTTGGCGCTGTGCCATTACGCAGAGTACCAATGACATTCTTAGTGGTCTGAATGGAGATGGGTTCTAGGGTGAACTTACCTGATATAGGAGAATTACTGTTGGTGTTGTGTGAGCGGCTGCAGGGGGGGCTGAGGGGGGGATTGTTTTGCTGAATGCTTTCACGGATTGCCTCGATTTTATTAATGAAGCAATCCGATAGTTCATTGCAAAATTCTTGTGTGTCTGTATTGGGGGCTTCAATACATCCTGGTTTCATGGTCTGAGTGACCATCTTGAAGAGTTCGCGGGGGCGGTTTAAGGCGCTGTTGATAGCCTCCGAAAAATAATTTTTCTTAGCTTGGAAAATTTCTTTGTGATATTTTCTTGTTGTCGCCTTGTAGATGGATAGGTTTAGTTCTGAAGAACATCTTTTCCAGGCAGATTCTGCCCTTCTGCGTTCTTGCTTCAGTAACGACAGCTGGTTGTTAAACCAGCTGCGGTTGTTTTTTCGGATGCGGGTTCTTCGTTTCGGCGCTACCAAGTCAGCTGACTGTAGCATGGCCGAATTTAAGGCATCCAGTGTTTCAGCGGCCGTTTGATGCGGCTGAGTTGTTTCTATTTTTTTGCTTAAAGTGGTTTTGAAGAGTTCCGAGTGGAGCTTCTTCTGACATCTAGTCCAGTGAGTTGTCACTGAATTTGATGTTTTTGTTGCGGGGGGGGATTGTGGAAATAATGAATTTAATTGCATGGTGGTCTGTCCATGGCAACCTTTCATTTTCCAAAATTTTTATTTCCAGATCTTGTCTGAAAATAAGATCAAGTGTGTGACCTGAAGCATGTGTGGGCCCACATACTAGTTGCTGTAACCCTGAATCTTCCAGGTGGTCAATACAGGCGTCGACAACGGGGTCTTGTGAGGAATTGGCCCAGAGATTAAAATCCCCGAGCAGCAAAAGATGTTTGCTGTTGAGGGTGTAAGTGGAGAAGAAATCCGTCCATGAAGTTAGCAGCTGCGATTTTGGGCCAGGTGGCCTATAGCAGAGCAGAATGTGGACGGTCTCCTTTGAATTTGTCTGTAGTTGCAGAGTAAGGGTTTCCATGAATGGAAGAGGGTTTTGAAGGACTGGTTTAGTGATCGCAAGATGAGTCTTATGGATCACTGCCAGTCCTCCTCCTCTTTGCCCTATTCTGTTTTCCGTTATAATACGGTAGTTTTCTGGCACCAGTTCTCCTAGAATGGTGTTACAGTCGGCTGTGAGCCAGCTCTCTGTAATGAAGAGGCAGTCTAGATCGTGTTGTAGAATGAAATCATGGATTTCAAGTCTGTGTTTTACTGCCGATCTTGTGTTGATCAAAGCACATGAAATGTGCTTAGGCTGGGGTAAACGGATAAAATTTTTGACAGTCGATCGTCGATCGATCTTCAAAAGTTGCTCAATTCTTAGGGTCTTTTTGGTAATGGCTGGCAGTATTGCGGCAAAACTCCTCAGATCCCAAATGGTTTCTGCGGAGTACCGCAGATAAGCCATGGTCGCCATTCACCGGGGGCGAAGTAGTTTTTTTGGTAGCGATGGAGAGAGGATTCGGTGAATCCTCCCGGTTTTGGTCCAGAGGAAGGCAAAAAAACCCTAGCCGTGCTATGCCAATTTGCTTTGGTGGGGGAAAAAATTCCTTCCTGATCCCTGAACGGATATAAAGCCCCATTTCAGCAGTGTTGCTATACCCACCTTAGATAATAGCTCCCGGTCTAGTTCAGGAGTTTCTCTAACATAGCAGACTAATGAGAAACATTCATTACGGTTATATTCTACTTTGGATTTCTAGGGGTGATCTATCATTTCAGATTGTTGCTGATTTTGCACTGTTCACATGTTCTCAAAAGATTGATTTCTTTACTATCTGTGTTTGACCCCCTTCTTATCCCAAGTGGGATAGTATAATTCCTGTATCATATGGAATATAGAAACCAGAATTTTCATGGTTACAGATATTTGATTCTTTTCATCTTCAATGGCTCATGTGACAGAAACTATTCTTGTTCACCAATTATGCTTACTGTTGTTTTATAGTTGATGGTTTAAGATTACATTATGTTATGTTATATACAAAACTCCCAGGTTTCCAGGTTATATCTCAGTTATACACGAGACAAGACTCTACACTTGATCCAAATAAGTGGTTTATCATTGGTAGTCTCCTTTGGACTGCCGAATCTTCGCTGTCGCACCTACCACCTATCCCTCAGAGTTAAAACTAGGGCCTTGTTTTGTAGGCTTCCTATTTGCTCCTCACCTCCTAGGTGAGACCTGAGCAACTACTCAACCAACCCTCCCTGCCCCTTACTCCCTACCTAACCCTACTCTCCCCCCCTCTTTTTTTTTTATACACCTTATTTAATAGAAGGCTTCGGAGCAATTTATAATCTAATCTTCACTCAGGTAACTCTTGCTTGAATACTACCTTCTCGCTAATACTCTGCATAGGCTATAACATGGCTTACACTTTTCTAGGGAAATCACCAACATTAATATCACACAACATTAACGGCCTCAATATTCCCGAGAAGAGGTCTAAGTTGTTAAAAGAGCTTAAAAAAACACACACATCAATAGTGTTCCTACAAGAAACACACTTCAAAACCAAACATGTCCCTAAACTCACGGACAACATTTTTACAAAAATGTACCATGCCACTAATCTCCTAGCCAAAACAAAAGGAGTCTCTATATTAATCAACAAAGACTCTCCTTTTAAAGTTAAACAACAACTTTTAGACCCCGATGGATGCTACCTTTTCCTTAAAGGCGAGTGGGCAGGATCCCCTATCACACTGGCGAACGTATATTTCCTGAATAACGCACATATACCGTTCTGTCGTAAGATAATAGAAGAACTGAAATGGTTTGCAGAGGGCTGTGTCATTCTGGGAGGAGATTTCAACATCCCCCTCTCTCCCATTAAAGACACATCTACAGGTCATACTACAGTAATGTACAGGGTCCTCAAACGCATCAAACTGCTCCTGAGCTCTTTATCCCTGGTAGACACATGGAGATCGATACACACTACAGAGAAGGACTACACCTTCTTTTCCTCCCGTCACAAACGTTACTCCCGGATTGACCTTATCTTTATCTCACAGAGGGATCTGTGCAATTTACAGGTAGCGGAGATAGGTATTATTTCCCTTTCAGACCACGCCCCTACAGCTATCTTCCTAACAATTGATCCCCCTAAACATTCAACCTTTAACTGGAAACTCAACGCTTCATTCCTGACTGACCAAACTATAAAAGATGAAATTAACAACACAATTAACAAATACTTTGAAACCAATGTAGATGCCGTAACCAATCCCTTAAATAACTGGGAGGCTCATAAGAGTGTTGTAAGAGGAGAACTTATGAAATGGGGTGCCAGGAAAAAAAGAGAGAGAGAAAAAGAAATTGCCGAATTGTCCTCACAAATAGCCAAACTGGAATCACAACACAAACAATCACTCTCAATCAGAGTAGAAGAAGAATTGACATGCTGCAGGAATTCTCTTAAATTTATACTAGATCTTAAAATCAGAAAAGCACTTTTCTTCAAAAAAAGGATCTACTTTGAACATGGAGATAAAGGCGGTAAACTGTTAGCCAAAGCGTTTAAAGACACGACATTGGCGGGACACATACTGTACACGCTTTTAAGGGACAAAGATGGAATCTCTAGACACAAATCCACAGATATAGCAGATCTTATTTTAAGTTCTATTCCAAATTGTACAATCTCCCAGAACAGCACAAACCCCCACATCTGTTATCCACAAAACAAGAAACGATCTCTGAGTTCCTACTAGATAGCAAAATTCCTGTGCTCCCTCGGGAGGATGCAATTAACTTAGAAGAACCCATATCCACAATTGAAATATTGGAAGCCATCAAAGACCTCAAAACCGGGAAAAGCCCCGGACCAGATGGCTTCACTTCACAATACTATAAAACTTACACACATCTACTCGTGAAACCCCTCTTATCTGCATTTCATTTCTTAGCAAAAAATGATCATAACTCTGACTCCTTCATATATTAGCCAACAGATTAAAACCCCTGCTATCAAAGATTATTGGACCAGAACAAGTAGGATTTATGCCAGGAAGGGAAGCCCGCGATAATATTACTAAATCATTGAACCTAATACATTTCTCCCGAAACTCTAATGCCGCGTACACACGATCACTTTTTGCGATAAAAAAAAACGACGGTTTCAATCATGAACCACCACGTTCGACGGCACTCTTTTTCATTGAAGCTCCGTCTCATAACTTGCTTCTGAGCATGCACGGGTTTAAAAATTTCGTTTTCTACATCGTTTTGCCCACACACCATCACTTTTTATGACACAAAAAACGACGTTTTGAAAAACGGCACAAAAAATTCAAGCATTTTGGATTTTTTTTTGGTCGTTTTTTTTTTAAGACAAAAAATGACGTTTTGCCCACACGTCGTTTTTTTTCATCGCAAAAGTGATCGTGAGTACGCGGCATAAGGCAGAAGGTCTTCTGCTCTCTACTGATGCAGAGAAGGCTTTTGATAGGGTTTCCTGGGAATATATGATGGCTTCATGCTCCCAAATTGGACTGAATGAGAATATGTTGTCATGGATCTCAGCTCTCTACCGAAACCCCCAAGCCAAAATTAAAGTCAACAATACTTTTTCTGACCCTATTAGAATTCGGAACAGTACACATCAGGGATGCCCCCTCTCCCCCCTCCTCTTCATTATCTCTCTAGAACCCTTGATAAGGAAAATAAACTTAACTGAGGACATAAGGGGATTCAGGGTTGGGAAGAGAGAATACAAAGTTGCCGCTTATGCGGATGATCTCTTGTTTTTCTTGTCTCAAACTCATATCTCTATCCCAAACCTTAAAAAACTCTTTAAAACCTTTAGCTTTATCTCCAATTTTAAAATTAACCAATCTATGTCTGAAGCCCTAAATCTTAATCTCCCGCCTAACCAACTAAAGTTAATGAAAGAAAATTATAACTATAGATGGGAACAAAAATCTCTGAAATACTTGGGAATAAACCTGACTGACAACCTAGACACACTCTATCATCATAACTATAAACCATTACTCACAACGCTACTTAGAGACCTTCGAAAATGGTCCTCCAAGACCTTTTCGTGGTTTGGTAGAGCCTCAATTTTAAAGATGACAGTCCTCCCAAGACTGCTCTATCTTTTTAATGCCCTCCCCATTAAAATACCGGAGGCCTTTTTTAATAACCTTCTTAGAGCACAGAGGCATTTCTTGTGGGCAGATAAGAAACCAAGAATTACATTTAGCTTATTGACACTTCCTAAGCACAGAGGAGGAATTGGTTTTCCTGATTTTAAGAAGTATCACCAAGCCTCCCACATCACAAGAGTAATTGACTGGCATTGCCACGACTGGAACAAAGACTGGGTACAATTGGAACAAAACTTAACCCCATTTAACCTACTTTTTTACCCATGGTCAATCCACTCCAAGAAATACAAAAAACTGACACATCATTTAATGTCAAATGCTCTTAATGTATGGCACAAAGTAGCAGGTAAATACAATCTAGCCTCAATACCCGGACCTCTAACTCCAATCACCAATAACCCTGACTTTATCCCAGTCCTCAACCAAAAGAATGCACAGACCCGCACAGATTTGCAATGCCTAACAAACTCGAAGGTCAAAACTTTAGATGTGCTGCAGACAGAATGGGACAGACAATTTCCCGGTCTCTGGTTTTGCATACAAATTAAGGATTTCCTGATTAATAGAAAAAATAGGACTTTGTACTGCCTACCATTGTCTCCCTTTGAGAATCTCTGCTTTAACCACTTCCCTACGGCCGTACGACTATATGCGGCCGCAGGGTGGTTTTAAATCTCCGGGCTGCCGTGTTTTCACGGCAGCCCCTTTCCTCGTTCCCAGCGCGCGCTCCAGAGCGCGCAGCGGGGAACTTGTGTACTGGCCGTGTCCCTTGGACACAGCCAATCACAGATCGCCGCGAACAGCCAATCAGAGTGGCCGTTTGCGATGCGATCTGTGCAGCGAATGAGAGATGATCTCATATGTAAACATATGAGATCATCTCTCATTGCCGGCTCTCACAATGACAGCGTCCTGTCATAGAGAGAGCATACCAATCTGTGTTCCTACTACATAGGGACACAGATCGGTCACCCCCCCTCCCCCCACAGTTAGAACACAATTCAGGAAACACATTAACCCCTTCCTCACCCCCTAGTGTTAACCCCTTCCCTGCCAGTCACATTTATACAGTAATTAGTGCATATTTATAGCACTGATTGCAGTATAAATGTGAATGGTGCCAAAAATGTGTCAAAAGTGTCCGATGTGTCCGCCATGATGTCGCAATCGCAATAAAAATCACAGATCGCCGCCATTACTAGTAAAAAAAAAATAATAAAAAATAACAATTCTGTCCCTTATTTTGTAGGCGCTATAACTTTTGCGCAAACCAGTCGCTTAATGCGATTTTTATTTTTTTTTAACCAAAAATATGTAGAAGAATACGTATCGGCCTAAACTGAATTTTTTTTTAAATTGGGCTATTTTTTATAGCAACAAGTAAAAAATATTGTATTTTGTTTCAAAATTGTCGTCCTTTTTTGTTTATAGCGCAAAAAATAGAAATCGCAGAGGTGACCAAATACCACCAAAAGAAAGCTCTATTTGTGGGGAAAAAAGGACGCCAATTTTGTTTGGGAGCCATATCGCACGACCGCACAATTGTCAGTTAAAGCGACGCAGTGCCGCAAGCTGAAATTTCACCTGGTCAGGAAGGGGGTTTACATGCCCAGTAAGGAAGTGGTTAAGAGATCTCCAGTAGCAAATACCACTTCCCTAGCCTACTCCTGGTTAAACCAGGCTCAGCATGCTGATGATTCAAAACACAAGGATAAATGGGAAAGTGATTTAAAAACTAAGATATCGATAAAACAATGGGAGAAGGCGTGTATTATGACTCACAAATGCTCTTTGAGCTCTAATTATCAGGAGATTTCCTACAAAATTCTTACCCAATGATATGTTACGCCTCAGAAGGCCGGGAGATAGTCCCCTACTGCTTCAGATTTGTGCTGGCGCCGTGGTAACGGAATTGGCACCTTTTTTCATATATGGTGGGATTGCCCACAAATTCTTGTATATTGGGTCGAGATTAAAAAATGGATCAAATTCATTACAGAAACTAAGTTAGGACTCACCTCATCTTCATGCCTGATTAATATCAACACTATGAGTAGGGATGAGCTTCGCGTTCAATGCAAACACATGTTTACATCGAACATTGCCCGTTCGATCGTTCGTCGAAAACGAACAAAACGGGTCGTTCGCGCCAAATTCGAATGACGCGCAACGGCCCATAATTCACTGCGGCATTGCGCGCTGATGATTGGCCAAGCATGCACCATGACCGTGCATGCTTGGCCAATCACAGCGCCCAAAAAACGAAGAGACCTAATTGGCCAAAGGCTGGGTGCTTTGGCCAATTAGGGCTCAGGGCTTTAGCACACGCCCCACACTATAAAAGGCCGCATCCCGGGCGGCCTCTTGTAGTGTGTTACGGCTTGCCTAACAGTCAAGTTAGACAGACAGTGAGTTAGAGAAAGATAGATAGATAGAGACACAGTGGGGCTGATTTACCAAGCCTGTGCGCCATGACTCATGGTGCACAAGCAGGAGTAAAACTGTTTTTGACATTTACAAAAGAGATACACTGCCAGTGCAGTGTATTTCTTCATTTACTAAACTGCCTAATGCGCCCAGGAGAGGGCGCACAGCATGCCAGTACAGACCTGGCGTACGGCATTTAGTAATGTAAATATCGGGGAGTTTATGAGGGGAGGGAGGGGGTGATGCAGGGGAAGTGTAGTGACATGTGTTTGAACGTGTGTGACGGGCCGAATTGAAAGCGAAAGTGACTTTTGAGAAGCGATCCCCATGCGCTTACAAAGTACGCCAGAACCTCGGAAGGTTCATTTGCATACTGGGCATGCGCAGAGGGAGATTTCAGGGAATGCCGTGCGCCGCGTCAGTACGCCGAGAAATTCTTGGTAAATACCAAGCGGCGTAGCAGTATTTGCACTGCGTGAAGCGGCGCACGGCAATCTCCGAGCTGTTCTCGGGCTGCGCTGACACTGAAGGGAACTCCGCGCCAAATTTCAAATTTGAAACCGGCGCGGGTTCCCCCCAGGGGTATAATAGGCTCTTCAGCTTTGGTCCGGAACGTGAAGGGTTAACCCACGCCAAAAACGGCGTGGGGTTCCCCCCCAGATCCGTACCAAGCCTTATCCCAGGCACGCAGTCTGGCCGGACAGGAATAGGGGTGGGGACGAGCGAGCACCCCCCCCTCCTGAGCCGTACCAGACCACATGCCCTCGACATGGGGGAGTGTGCGCTTTGGGGGAGGGGGGCACTGCCCCCCCACCCCAAAGCACTCTTGTCCCCATGTCGATAGGGACAAGAGCCTCTTCCCGACAACCCTGGCCATTGGTTGTCGGGGTATGCGGGCGGGAGCCAATCAGAATCTGGGAGCCTCTTTAATAAGGCGGCCCCCAGATTCCGGCCCCCCACCCTATGTGAATGAGTATGGGGTACATGGTACCCCTACCCATTCACCTGGTGGAAAAAGTGTAAACACAAATAAACCACACAAGAATAAAATAATTTATTAGTCAGCTCCGGGGGTCTTCCGCCAACACACCCCGGCTTTCGCCGCCGCAGTCTTCCGCCACCGCCCCCTTCACCACGAAGCTCTGTGCTTGTGGGGGAAGGCAGCGGGCTTCGAAGTTTTCGGCCGGGGTGAGGGTCGCACATCCCACCCCGGTCTTCTAGTCGTCTTCCGCCGCGGCCCCCTTCACCACAAAGCTTCCTGCCTATGGGGGAGGGCCGCGGGCTTCGTAGTTTTCTGCCGGAGGGGGCTCTTGATAGCCTATTCTGCCTGGCTCTTCCACGGGGGCCAGGGCTTCTCGTCGCTGTGTCGCCATCTTCCGCCGCCGACCCCTTCACCAGGAAGCTCCGGTGCTTGTGTGGGAGGGCAGCGGGCTTCTAAGTTTTCGGCTGGGGTGAGGGTCGCACATCCCACCCCGGTCTTCTAGTCGTTTTCGCCGCCGCCCCCTTCACCACAAAGCTTCCGTGCTTGTGGGGGAGGGCGGCGGGCTTCTCGTCGCTGTCTTCCGCTGCGGGGTGACACTCGCGGGCTTCTTCGGCGACCTCCGCTTCTGCCTGGCTCCGCCGCTGGGTCCAGGGCTTCTTCTTCCATTCGATGTTGACACGGCGAGGTCCGGCACTGAAATGCAGACAGAGCGGCGGGCACCGACTTATATTGGCATTGGGCGTGGGCGTGGTTATGCCACCATGTGATCTTAACCCATGTGACATCACAGGGCATGATGGGAATGTGATGTCACATGGGTTAAGTTCACATGGTGGCATAACCACGCCCACGCCCTATGCCAATATAAGTCCGTGCCCACCGCTCTGTCGGCATTTCAGCGCCGGACCTCGCCGTGTCAACATCGAATTTGGGGTGGGGGCCTGGCCGAACATGTCGGAGAGCATCGGTGGGTGTCCCCCCCCCCCCGGCGGAAGGCGGCGGCGAAGACCGGTGCGGGGCTGGAGCCCCCCCGGCAGAAAATGTCTAGAAGACCGAGGTGGGGCTCCGCCCCCCGTTGTTCTCCGCTGTTTTTGGCCGGCCCCCCCGGATGTAAAAGAGCTTAATTTGGGGTGGGGGCCTGGCCGAACATGGCGGAGAGCATCAGTGGGTGTCGTCCCCCCCAGCAGAAAATGGCGAAGCCCGGGGCCCAATGGGCTGGTGGTGGGGGATATATGGAAAGACTCCTGCGCTACCAAGGGGGATGGGTGGGAGTGGAATTGGGCTGGAAGGTGGACTGGGGATTCTGCAGCAGACTCCTGACACTCTGTCCTGGGCAGAAGACCCCCAGAGCTGACTAATAAATTATTTTATTCTGTGTGGTTTATTTGTGTTAACACTTTTCCACCCGGTGAATGGGTAGGTGTACGATGTACCCCATACTCATTCACATAGGGTGGGGGGCAAGAATCTGGGGGCCCCCTTATTATAGGGGGCTCTCAGATTCTGATAAGCCCCCCGCCCGCATACCCCGACAACCAACGGCCAGGGTTGTCGGGATGAGGCTCTTGTCCCTATCGACATGGGGACAAGAGTGCTTTGGGGGGGGCAGTGCCCCCTTCCCCCAAAGCACACACTCCCCCATGTCGAGGGCATGTGGTCTGGTACGGCTCAGGAGGGGGGGCGCTCACTTGTCCCCACCCCCATTCCTGTCCGGCCAGACTGCGTGCCTGGGAGAAGGGTTTGGTCTGGATCTGAGGGGGAACCCCACGCCGTTTTTGGCGTGGGTTTAACCCCTTATGTTCCAGAACAAATCTAAGAGCCTGTTGTGCACCTGGAGGGGGACCCCCACGCCGTTTGTTTTTTAAATTTGTTGTGGAGTTCCCCTTTTTCCCCCCCTGTCAGGGGGGGAATGCCTGCTCGTCCGTCCATACAATGTATGAACAGCGATCTATCATTTCCCCTAGTCAGTCCCACCCCCTTTACAGTTAGAACACACCCAGGTAACATAATCAACCCCTTCCTCGCCCCTAGTGTTAACCCCTTCCCTGCCAGTGACATTTTTATAGTAAGCAATGCATTTGTATACCATTGGTTGCTAAAAAAATGCCAAAGCTCACAAAAATGTGTCCGCCACAATGTCGCAGTAGCCAGAAAAATCAATGATCGCCACCATTACTAGTAAAACAAAAATATATTCCTAAAAAAAACATAAAACCAACCCCTACTTTTAACTTTTGCCCAAACCAATCAAACGCTTATTGCGATTTTTTGGAACCAAAAATATGTCGAAGAATACGTATCGGCCTAAACTGAGGGCAAAAAGTTTTTGGATATATTTTAGGGGAGATTTATTATAGTAAAAAAGTTGTCTTTTTATTTACAAAATTGTCGCTATATTTTTGGTTCAAGCAAAAATAAGAAAAAACGCAGAGGTGATCAAATACCACCAAAAAAATAAAATTGTTGGGGGAAAAAAGAGGACGCCAATTTTGTTTGGGGGCCACGTCGCACAACCGCGCAATTGTCAGTTAAAATGACGCAGTGTTGAAATGCAAAAACTGGCCCGGTCAGTGTCCAGTAATATGGTCTGGGGCTCAAGTGGTTACAAATTAAGAAAACACTAAAGTTAGCCCAATTTATGGCCATAATGTGAAAGATGATGTTACACCGAGTAAATAGATACCCAACATGTCACGCTTTACTATTGCACACACACACTGGAATGGCGCCAAACTTCAGTACTTAAAAATACCCATAGCCAACACTTTTTTATTGATTTTCAGGTTACCAGTTTAGATTTACAGAGGAGGTCTAGTGCTAAAAGTATTGCTCTCGCTCTAACGTACGCTATGATACCTCACATGTGGGGTTTGAACGGGGGTTAAATATGTGGGCGGGACTTACACATTTAAGGCCCGCCCACATATGGAAACATCCTTCAAACCACACATGTGAGGTATCATAGCGTGCGTAAGAGCGAGAGGAATACTTTTAGCACTAGACCTCATCTGTAAATCTAAACTGGTAACCGAAAAGAAAAATGCTGCGTGTTCGCTTCTGACTGCGAGCTACTAGGGACAGGGGCGTTTTAATTATTATTATTTATGTTTGTTACGTAAAAATTCTATAAGACCTCCCCTTCAGGTTGTAAAGCATCAGTTCAGGGGGAACAAAAAAAAAAACACCTTTAATGCTTTCATCCGCCATTGCAGATTTGATTCTGGTAATGCATCTCGAGTGAACTGGGCATGCTCGAACACTTAGAAAATTAAGCTGGGTGTTTGTGCCTAAAAATTACATGTAATTTAAGGACATCCTTAACAGGTGTAAGCAGTTACAAGTGCACACAAACTAGAGGCTGACATTTCTTCATGTGTTTCCAATTGGTTCATTAGCACACATGTTATAAAAAGCGTGGATAGAGCACGTGTCAGCTGCCCTCAGAGGGGGCAGACTTGCTGGCTGGAAGTAATGGCGGAGCGAAACAGAGATGGTTTGGAGCAAGTTTTGTTTTTTTGATGTTTTGTCTGCTGCATAATTTTGCAAAATGTTTCTCAAGATGTTAATGACTAATGTTTGAATCCTGTGGGTCTATCCTGTTATTTCAAAAGCATGATTTATTTTCCAATGACTGTGTGAAATAAACCTTGGTCTATTTTTTGTTTTTATGTTTTTTTTTTTGTTTTTTTTTGTGTGTTTATTTTTAATATTTTGTTTTGCTTTCCTTGTTTTGTGGACCAATACAATTACTTTCAAATTTTGAAGTTTGTTTTGTGATATTTTTTTCATGCTATGGATTTCAACAGCTGCAGCTGAAATAGTTTGGGTCTAAACCATCAAGTGTGATTTGTCTCTATGCTCTTTCCTGGTGTGTATGCATGAAATGTTTAGTCACCAGAAAAGGAAGGACAAAGCGGTAAGTATTGTTTCCTAGAATTGAGGTCCAGACTGACTTTTTAAAGCACATGTGCAAGATGATGGAAAACCTGCAAACAAGGCCTGTTGGGGGGGGGGGGGTGGTGTATTGGTGGAAATTTTTTGTTTATTCAGACACGACATTAGGTACCAAATTTACAAATAACGGGGAAACATCAAGAAAATCTCACACTGCTTACAAACATTTACATATACAAGATAATCATTTAAACAACTATAACACTCCTATAAAACCAACATTGAATTTACAAACCTTGAAAACACAGACTAATAACACGCAACTAATTCACCAGTGCTAACCTCTATCAGGTTGGGCAAACTTTTATCACCCTCCATTATCCGGCTCATTGCACTTTGGGTCACTATTGGTGCATAGCCATAATTAAGGTCCATAAGAAACAAAAGAAAGAATAACAAAATACTATATATGGCATATTTTACGCGGATTAGCCAACTACCTACGCAAGCCTATTGGCATCAACTGCAGAAACCTACAGCCTCTGCCCCATCTGGCCACTGCACCAGGTCATAGCTAGCCAAATCCATCAACAGACCACATATCTATACATCATAAACATCGAACAAAATCCCGCTATATTAACCGACTAGTAAAATAACAAATTACTCTGCGGCACCCGCACCCTCATCCTGCTTAGAACAGGGCACAGAACCCACTCCTGCATCACTCATTAACACCTTTTTTACTTTTTTTCTTTTTCTTCTTATTCTTCCTAAGCACTACCCAACCAGTATCACCGGCTGCTGGGCCCACCCCACTCATACCCTCTGAGGGCTCTTCACTTGACCCGGCCTGAGGTCTTTTCTGTGACCCAAGGGCCACCTCCATATCCTCCTGGGTTACTGCACCACCCAACGCATGAGAATCCACCCGGGGGGGGGAGAGCGGGGAAAAACGGGAAGAAAGCGGGAGGGGGACAGAACAAGAATGAGAGGAGGGGGCAACAGGAAGAGAAAGGGAAGGGGGGGAAGGATAGCACAGACTGGCCCCAACACCCCCCCCCCCAGGGGGAACCACCAAACCCTCCTCACTCCCCTCTACTTCAGAATCGGTGTCTAAGGCAGAGGAGTCCAGCAAAAACTCAGGAGGCCCCCCAAGGAAAACCCCACCACCTCCTGACACTCCACTCTGACCCGGAGGGTCAGGGGCTACTGCACTAACCCCCGCCCTCCTCCTGATGAGACCCTGCCTTTGAGGCTCCTCACCCCCCTCTACCTCAGAATCAATGTCCACTCCACTCTGACCTGGAGGATCAGGGGCAGCTGCACCAACCCCCGCCCTCCTCCTGACAGAACCTTGCCTCTGGGGCATAGGGGCAGCCCGACCACCAGATCTAGAAGCACCCGCGGCCTGCCCCCCCCACCCCCCTCCATCTCAGAATCAGTGTCCGAGGTGAAACCCTCCGACACCCCAGATTCCTCTTGCACATTACCCCTATAGGCCTGCGGACATCGACTGAAAGGGTGACCTAACTCGTTACAAAGATTACATCTAATATAGGCACACCCGTCCGCCAGGTGACCCCTCCCACCACAGCGCGTGCACTTCACAACAGTGCATTCAGCGCTCAAGTGAGTGGGGGACCCGCACTTAAAACACCTTTTAGGCTGTCCAGGATAAAAAAACAAAATTCTGTCTCTCCCAATGAAAGCACTCCCAGGGATATGAGCCATGCTATTCCCCTGCCTCTTCAACTTAATCTTAACCCCCCAGGCCCCTGTCCAGATCCCCCTTTCATCCACCTTCTTCCAAAGGGGGCACTGGAGCTGGCCATGACGGGTCAACCAGGTCGCAATGTCTTCCGGAGGAAGGGATTCATTGCGTACCAGGATGGTTACATTTTTGACCTCCTCCTGCCTAGACAGGGGGGTCAAACAGAACTTGGACCATGGGTCCTGTCTTTTAACTAGTTCATAATTCAACAAAAACATTTCCATAACGATGACTGACATAAAACTAAAATCAAACTCTACTGAACCTCCCGGATGGATAACCGCAAAGAGGTCAGACGCCCTTACTCCCAGAGAGAGGACCATATCGATGACCTCTCCTCGGGACGGGCACTGACCTTCACCAATAAACTTTAGTTGCACCACATTCCTCCTCCTGCGTTCTGTACCACCACCTCCCCTGGACCATGCCCCCTCACCCCGCTGCTCTTGCGCAGGGGGAACCCTAAAATTGCGGGCACCGAACTTGCTGTAAATATGATCCAAGGGAGCACTTAACCCAGCCACTTGGGCATAAGACCTGCCCTCCCTCAAAGCATTGAGCAAGCTCTCTTCCTGAGAGGTTGTGATAACTCCCGCAGGTTGGGGTGCATCAAATGGACCAACCCCCCTCAGGACCTCCATTGACCCAACCTGGGCAGTCTCCTCATGACTCGCTGCCCTCCCCCTCACTACTGAAGGACCCGAAAGGGGGCCCGACCCCAACACAACTTCCTGTACCTGAGCCAATTGAGTATCATCCATATTAAAACCAGAGTCCCCCATCTCTTCACAGGCTCCATAGGAACCTACATGGACTTCTGTCACAGCTGCAGACTGGGAACCTTCTAACTTTCTAATAAAATCCATTGCCAAACATTCATCATCTAAATGTCCCGCAGGGTGATCCCCCCAAACTGGAGCCTGTTCAGAAGGGAGACCCGCAGATGGGGAAGTACTCACAAGTCCCTGGGTATTCTGTTCCAAAGCTGAGGACCGGACCTGGCCGGGAAATGGAGCTCCGGGTGTCACCACAGCCACTTCCGGTTCACCCGCTGACGTCACTTCCGGTTCACGTGCGGACGTCACTTCCGGTTCCGGGTCACATGCTGACGTCACTTCCGGTTCCGGGTCACATGCTGACGTCACTTCCGGTCGCGGCTCCGTCCCAATCACGGGAGATTCCCGCACAGCGGAAATGCCCTCCAAGTCACTGCTGATTGGTCGTCCAGAAGCAGGAGGCTCCACATGGCGTGGCGTGCCCTCTCCCTCGGCAGCCATTGCTATCCTAGCCATAGCTTCTTCTATACTGGATGTCATACAGTCCATCTCAACTGGATCCGCGGTAGATGCCTGCCCCTCACCCTGTAAACCCGCAGCGGTCGCCACCACAACGGCCGGCTGACCCTGCTGTAGGCTACTTGCTGGGTTCACAGAGGCCAAAGCACCCCCGCTTCCAGGAGCAGGCTTATCACCCTGATCTTGCTGGGAACCAGACACACTCTTCACGGTGACCAAAAGACCAGGCGGAAGACGAGGAAGACTCACCACGGGGTTGAGACCTCTCTCACTCACGCAAGTACCTCCTGCTTCGTGGGACAACCTCCCACTTGATGTTGTACCCCCTATCTTCACAGGTTGGGGTCCGGCAGGTGCCTTGGCGCCCTCAGCGGTACTCTCCGAGATAGTCCCTGAGGTCTGAGGTTCCACCAACAGAGAACCCCCAGCCCCCTCAGCAACTAATGCTGACTTGCCTCTCCTTGCTGCCTGCTTGCTCTCCTCAGAGGCACGTTGGAGCTCCCTCCTGATTGGAAGGAGGAAAGCCTTCTCTGCAGTCCCTCTGGAACAGAGACACATAACAAGACCCCATAACTGGCCATTCTGCTCTTTCAACAGGTCTATTGCTTCCTTGAATTCGAATCTTTTTGAGCTACTAGCCCGATCTCTTCTGTTCCTTAAACTGGCCAGCACTGTAATCCTGGAATGGAGAGCTTGTGCCGCCTTCTGAATCAAACCTTTGGTTTTGCTGCATCTTCTCAGCATTCGATGATCATCCTCCCCTTGCTGGGGAAAAGTCCAATCTGCCAGCTTGGACTGGACCGACAAAAATTGCTTCTCTTCTTTATTTAAATCCCCAAAACTCGGGAGATCCACGGTCCTCGGAGGTAGCGGGCGGGAGGTGAACTCCCCTTGCCCAGGAACAAGCCCCTGGCCTGGGCTTGATGAGGCCATAGCCTCCCCTCTCCTCCAGGGTCTGGTTCTTCACAGGAGCTGCTTCAAAGACACAACCTCTTCCTTCAAGGCATTGGTGGAAATTTTTTGTTTATTCAGACACGACATTAGGTACCAAATTTACAAATAATGGGGAAACATCAAGAAAATCTCACACTGCTTACAAACATTTACATATACAAGATAATCATTTAAACAACTATAACACTCCTATAAAACCAACATTGAATTTACTTGAAAAACCTTGAAAACACAGCTAACCTCTACTACTAACACGCAACTTTGGGTCAATTCACCATAATTAAGTGCAAAAGAAAGAATAACCTCTATCTAATGAAAATAAAAAGGTTGGGCAAACTTTTATCACCCTCCATTATCCGGCTCATTGCACTTTGGGTCACTATTGGTGCATACCCATAATTAAGGTCCATAAGAAACAAAAGAAAGAATAACAAAATACTATATATGGCATATTTTACGCGGATTAGCCAACTACCTGCGCAAGCCTATTGGCATCAACTGCAGAAACCTACAGCCTCTGCCCCATCTGGCCACTGCACCAGGTCATAGCTAGCCAAATCCATCAACAGACCACATATCTATACATCATAAACATCGAACAAAATCCCGCTATATTAACCGACTAGTAAAATAACAAATTACTCTGCGGCACCCGCACCCTCATCCTGCTTAGAACAGGGCACAGAACCCACTCCCGCATCACTCATTTAACACCTTTTTTACTTTTTTTCTTTTTCTTCTTATTCTTCCTAAGCACTACCCAACCAGTATCACCGGCTGCTGGGCCCACCCCACTCATACCCTCTGAGGGCTCTTCACTTGACCCGGCCTGAGGTCTTTTCTGTGACCCAAGGGCCACCTCCATATCCTCCTGGGTTACTGCACCACCCAACGCATGAGAATCCACCCGGGGGGGGGAGAGCGGGGCAAAACGGGAAGAAAGCGGGAGGGGAACAGAACAAGAATGAGAGGAGGGGGCAACAGGAAGAGAAAAGGAAGGGGGGGGAAGGATAGCACAGACTGGCCCCAACACCCCCCCCCCAGGGGGAACCACCAAACCCTCCTCACTCCCCTCTACTTCAGAATCGGTGTCTAAGGCAGAGGAGTCCAGCAAAAACTCAGGAGGCCCCCCAAGGAAAACCCCACCACCTCCTGACACTCCACTCTGACCCGGAGGGTCAGGGGCTACTGCACCAACCCCCGCCCTCCTCCTGATGAGACCCTGCCTTTGAGGCTCCTCACCCCCCTCTACCTCAGAATCAATGTCCACTCCACTCTGACCTGGAGGATCAGGGGCAGCTGCACCAACCCCCGCCCTCCTCCTGACAGAACCTTGCCTCTGGGGCATAGGGGCAGCCCGACCACCAGATCTAGAAGCACCCGCGGCCTGCCCCCCCCCCCCCCCCCTCCATCTCAGAATCAGTGTCCGAGGTGAAACCTTCCGACACCCCAGATTCCTCTTGCACATTACCCCTATAAGCCTGCGGACATCGACTGAAAGGGTGACCTAACTCGTTACAAAGATTACATCTAATATGGGCACACCCGTCCGCCAGGTGACCCCTCCCACCACAGCGCGTGCACTTCACAACAGTGCATTCAGCGCTCAAGTGAGTGGGGGACCCGCACTTAAAACACCTTTTAGGCTGTCCAGGATAAAAAACCAAAATTCTGTCTCTCCCAATGAAAGCACTCCCAGGGATATGAGCCATGCTATTTCCCTGCCTCTTCAACTTAATCTTAACCCCCCATGCCCCTGTCCAGATCCCCCTTTCATCCACCTTCTTCCAAAGGGGGCACTGGAGCTGGCCATGACGGGTCAACCAGGTCGCAATGTCTTCCGGAGGAAGGGATTCATTGCGTACCAGGATGGTTACATTTTTGACCTCCTCCTGCCTAGACAGGGGGGTCAAACAGAACTTGGACCATGGGTCCTGTCTTTTGACTAGTTCATAATTCAACAAAAACATTTCCATAACGATGACTGACATAAAACTAAAATCAAACTCTACTGAACCTCCCGGATGGATAACCGCAAAGAGGTCAGACGCCCTTACTCCCAGAGAGAGGACCATATCGATGACCTCTCCTCGGGACGGGCACTGACCTTCACCAATAAACTTTAGTTGCACCACATTCCTTCTCCTGCGTTCTGTACCACCACCTCCCCTGGACCATGCCCTCTCACCCCGCTGCTCTTGCGCAGGGGGAACCCTGAAATTGCGGGCACCGAACTTGCTGTAAATATGATCCAAGGGAGCACTTAACCCAGCCACTTGAGCATAAGACCTGCCCTCCCTCAAAGCATTGAGCAAGCCCTCTTCCTGAGAGGTTGTGATAACTCCCGCAGGTTGGGGTGCATCAAATGGACCAACCCCCCTCAGGACCTCCATTGACGCAACCTGGGCAGTCTCCTCATGACTCGCTGCCCTCCCCCTCACTACTGAAGGACCCGAAAGGGGGCCCGACCCCAACACAACTTCCTGTACCTGAGCCAATTGAGTATCATCCATATTAAAACCAGAGTCCCCCATCTCTTCACAGGCTCCATAGGAACCTACATGGACTTCTGTCACAGCTGCAGACTGGGAACCTTCTAACTTTCTAATAAAATCCATTGCCAAACATTCATCATCTAAATGTCCCGCAGGGTGATCCCCCCAAACTGGAGCCTGTTCAGAAGGGAGACCCGCAGATGGGGAAGTACTCACAAGTCCCTGGGTATTCTGTTCCAAAGCTGAGGACCGGACCTGGCTGGGAAATGGAGCTCCGGGTGTCACCACAGCCACTTCCGGTTCACCTGCTGACGTCACTTCCGGTTCATGTGCGGACGTCACTTCCGGTTTCGGGTCACATGCTGACGTCACTTCCGGTTCCGGGTCACATGCTGACGTCACTTCCGGTCGCGGCTCCGTCCCAATCACGGGAGATTCCCGCACAGCGGAAATGCCCTCCAAGTCACTGCTGATTGGTCGTCCAGAAGCAGGAGGCTCCACATGGCGTGGCGTGCCCTCTCCCTCGGCAGCCATTGCTATCCTAGCCATAGCTTCTTCCATACTAGATGTCATACAGTCCATCTCAACTGGATCCGCGGTAGATGCCTGCCCCTCACCCTGTAAACCCGCAGCGGTCGCCACCACAACGGCCGGCTGACCCTGCTGTAGGCTACTTGCTGGGTTCACAGAGGCCAAAGCACCCCCGCTTCCAGGAGCAGGCTTATCACCCTGATCTTGCTGGGAACCAGACACACTCTTCACGGTGACCAAAAGACCAGGCGGAAGACGAGGAAGACTCACCACGGGGTTGAGACCTCTCTCACTCACGCAAGTACCTCCTGCTTCGTGGGACAACCTCCCACTTGATGTTGTACCCCCTATCTTCACAGGTTGGGGTCCGGCAGGTGCATGGACGCCCTCAGCGCTACTCTCCGAGATAGTCCCTTAGGTCTGAGGTTCCACTAACAGAGAACCCCCAGCCCCCTCAGCTACTAATGCTGACTTGCCTCTCCTTGCTGCCTGCTTGCTCTCCTCAGAGGCACGTTGGAGCTCCCTCCTAAATGGAAGGAGGAAAGCCTTCTCTGCAGTCCCTCTGGAACAGAGACACATAACAAGACCCCATAACTGGCCATTCTGCTCTTTCAACAGGTCTATTGCTTCCTTGAATTCGAATCTTTTTGAGCTACTAGCCCGATCTCTTCTGTTCCTTAAACTGGCCAGCACTGTAATCCTGGAATGAAGAGCTTTTGCCGCCTTCTGAATCAAACCTTTGGTTTTGCTGCGTCTTCTCAGCATTCGCTGATCATCCTCCCCTTGCTGGGGAAAAGTCCAATCTGCCAGCTTGGACTGGACCGACAAAAATTGGTTCTCTTCTTTATTTAAATCCCCAAAACTCGGGAGATCCACGGTCCTCGGAGGTACCGGGCGGGAGGTGAACTCCCCTTGCCCAGGAACAAGCCCCTGGCCTGGGCTTGATGAGGCCATAGCCTCCCCTCCCCTCTCCTCCAGGGTCTGGTTCTTCACAGGAGCTGCTTCAAAGACACAACCTCTTCCTTTAAGGCATTGGTGGACAGGCTTGAAGTGCTGATTTACAGCGCTGTGCTTGAAACTAGCACAAGACAATCCTATTCTAATTGTGGGTTGTTTGAGGGAAGCCAATTGAGTGTTAGAACCCCTGCTAGTGTTTTTAGGTTGGGCTTTGTGTCCCTTTTCTTAAAATTGGCTTCACTTCCTGTCACACAGCTGAACAGGAAGTGAGGTTAAAACCCTACCAATGGTCTTTTCTTCGGGACACAGGTCAATCTAACTAGTGTCCCCATTAAGCAAATTGCACTGCTGTGTACACCCCAAATGATTAGTTACTTTGGGGTTTAGTAAAGGCAAAGCCGCTCTGCAGTAGAAGCGTAGGCAATGAAAATCAGAAGGGAAGCACTGATGGTTTTAACTTCCAATCCCGCCAAGTTTTTATTTTTCTTCCTTACTTGTCCACTTGTAGTGCAAAGTGGATTTGCCTTTAGTAAATGGACCCCAAAGTCCAAGATCCATACTAATTTGGGGTGTACACAGCAAAATGCAATTTCCAAAATGGGAAACTATTTAGATTGATCTGTGTGTCCCCAACAAGACATTACTCAGGTTTTTACCTCACTTCCTGTTTGTTTATGTGGCAGGAAGTGAATGAATTAAGTAGAAAGTGACAACATTTGTGAGGTGTCTTTACCCTATCAGGGGTGCAGGCATCCCCAAAACAAACAAGAAAATTGTTGATTTAACATTGGGTGGTGTTTGTGGGGGTCCCTAACACACATTCATACATATTAGCAATGCTGGATCATGGCCTATTGGCATGGTTATATTTTCTTAAGCCTCTCAATAAAATGATCTGAAATTTGTGGTTAAACTGGAACTATAATCATCACTTTTATGTTTTTGTTTTCTTTCATTTTGAATAGAGTTGGGGGCAGGGGGTTAGAAGCTCTGTCAGTTTATTTTGTATTATCCCTGTCCGTTTGGGGAGATTGGCCTTCACTTCCTGCCCCATAGCCAAACAGAAATTGATAGAAAAACTAGGCAAATTAAGGGACTCCTGTGCCCCCCCCCCCCCACAGAACTTGTGTGTGTCCCCTGAAAATTCCTGGGTGGGTCATAAAAAAACAGGGTGTGGCCTTGACAGGAAGGGTGTGTCATTTTTCTATTAGGGGGTGCCGAAATTTGGTCAGGCCTAGAGCAGCACAAAACCTAAATATCCTACTGCATATTAGGGCTTATTTAGACAGGATCCAATTTACAGCATGTTTTTAGATTGTGGGAAGAAACCCACACAGGCACAGGGAGAACATACAAACTCCAGGCAGATAGTGTCACAGGCGGGATTCGAACCAGCAACCCTTTTGCTGCTAGGTGAACATGCTACACACTACACCACTGTGCTGAAAGAACATGATCGCAGCTGAAAGCATGAGATTATTTTTTTTATTTTTTTTTCCAATTCCATGCTTTCCAGCCTGGAGGACAGATGTGGGGTCTAATTGACCCCGCCTCTCTCTATAAAGAGGACCTGTCACACACTAGTCCTATTACAAGGGATGTTTACATTCCTTGTAATAGGAAGAAAAGTGAAAAATAATACAAAAAAGGGACAAACAAGTGCAAAAATAAAAATATTAAGTAAAAAAAAAAAAAACTAAATTTAAATGCCCCTGTCCCTAGTAGCTTGCACTCAGAAAAGAACACGCATGCAAGTCCCACCCACATATGTAAACACACTTCAAACCCCACATGTGAGGTATCATAGCGTGCGTTAGAGTGAGAGCAATAATTTTAGCACTAGACCTCCTCTGTAACTCAAAACTGGTAACCTGAGAAAAAAAGTCAAGTGTCGCCTATGGAGATTTTTTTTTTTGAACAATATTTTTTATTGAGGTATTAGAAAAGGTGCAATACATGGAACAAAAAAATGCAAAGATATGCAAAAACATTAAGCATAAAAGGTACTTGCAAATGTCATAGTGTACATACACAATAGCATATAGCATACAGCAATACTTCGTATGGTGACTATATGTAGTCGGACTAACCTTGACAAGGCATTGATATGGCGCAATGGCCCCCCCCCCTTCAGTGGAGGCCCTTCGCGAGTGGCCCATGGAAACGGAGGAACCCGGACCCAGACCCAGACCGCCCCCTCCAATCCCTCTCATTTGGTCAGAGTGGCAGTCCCGCCCAGAGCCCCCGGCCCCCGTGCTAGGCGAGTGTACGGGAGGGCCTAGACACCCCATGTATTTCCATACTATAGGTATAATCCATATACAACAGTGGCAAAACCATAGAAGTTCAGGTGCCTCTCATGTAACCATGTATCAAATATGCTTTTAAAGAAATAGTATCAAAACAAAAGGAATAAATAAAAGGTTAATCTAAATAACAAAACAAAACAAAACAAAACATATATGCCCAATTCGCACAGAACGCACAAGACGCACAAAACCCCCATTATTGACAAATAATAGTGGTCCGCTAGGCGTCCACTCTAGTTCAAAGACCTGTAAGGTTTGAATACCATTGTTGCCAGGGGGACCATGCTGTAATCGTGGCTTCAGAGGAAACCATTGTGTACGAGTGCATAATCTCGTATTTGCCCTGTGTATGCATTGTGATAATTACCTCATTAAGTGAAGGCGGTACTACGTTCTTCCAGTGGCGTAGGACTACCAACCTTGTGGCCAGAAGGAGGTTCAACACTACAGTTCTACAAAAGGTTGGAATTTTGTCAATTTCCAGTGAGAGTAATGCCAATCCCGGGGTCAGCGGATCAACTGGGTCCAGGATGTCCTTGACTATCCCCCACACCCCAGACCATAGGTGGCTCAGCTTCGGGCAAGACCACATAATGTGGACCAATGTACCTGTCTCCCCACACTTCCTCCAACACAAGGGAGATGAATCCCGATATATCTTAGATAGCCTATAGGGGGTGAGGTACCACCTCAACAGCAGCTTTTGGTGTGTTTCCATCAGGTTAGTGCTCTTAGTAGAAGAGTACACGATCTTCAAAGATTTTACCCACTGAAGGATAGTGTATTCCCTCCCCACATCTCTTTCCCAGGCCTCCATATGTTGCATTTTAGATAGTTTATGTTTCTCCTGTAGTCCCATGTAAAATATCGAGATCCCTTTAGGGGTGACTTTGGGTTGTTGGTAGAATTGGGAGATGTTAACAGGGAGTGAGGTGAGAAGGTATGTGTTCCTTTTAAACATGTGTGAGAGCTGGCTATATTTATACTGCTCAGTTGCTGGAAGCTTGTACCTATCCTGCAGCTCCTGGAATGTCACAAGTGAGGGTCCCTCTACTATATCTTTCAGTTGCTGAATACCCCTGAATACCCACCCATCCAGGTTGATATCAGGTATTATGTTATGTATAGCAGTAATAGGGAATTGCAACGGAGACACTGGTCCTGACCATTCGTGGGAACTGCGGAGGTGGCCCCAAGCCCTAATCGACGCCCTGATAGTTGGCGCGATGGTTGGGTCCAAGTTTTCGCTTAGATGTGATGTTAATAGAAAATCTCATAGTGTGCCTCGTTTAATTTGGGACTGTTCCAAGTCCACCCACAATGCTTCCGAAGCAGGCACCATCCAGTGCTGCAGTTGGGACAGAGTGGCGGCAAAGTAATAACCTTGTAGGTGGACGTGACCAATACCCCCTGCTTTTCTGTGTTTTGTCAGTTTACTGAAGGCACATCTAGCCCGCTTTCCCCGCCATAAGTATCTGTTTAGTATAGATTGGAGGGACCTGAAATAGGGATTAGGAATCAGAATAGGCAATGTCCTGAAAAGATACAGGAGCTGAGGTAGCACCTGCATCTTAAAGGCTGCCAACCTACCCAGCCATGACAGTTCAGTTTTGGCCAGGTCGTCTAATTTAGCCTGGAAGGAGGTCAGGAAGGGGGTGTAGTTGGCTTGTAGTAGCCCTTTGGAAGTGGAAGTTAGGACAATTCCAAGGTATTTAATGCCTTCCTCCTTCCATACAAATGGGAACTTCTGTTTCATTTGTAGTTTGATTTCCCTAGGGACTCCTAGACCTAGAATATGTGATTTTGATTCGTTCACTTTGTAGTATGAGATTTCGTTAAATGCCCTCAGTGAAGAGTATATTGTTTCAACAGATTTTTCTATGTCAGTGACCATCAGGATGATGTCGTCTGCGAATAAGCTAATCACATGGTTTTTCCCTCCCACTTGGATCCCAGAGATTCGTGGGTGCGACCTCAGATGGGAAGCCAAAGGTTCCATCAAAAGGTTGAATATCAGAGGCGAGAGTGGGCACCCTTGCCTTGTGCCATTAGTGATGTCAAATGGTGTGGAAAGAGTACCTGCCACTAGTACCTGTGCCGAAGGATGTGAGTATAATGCCATTATGGCAGAATAAATGTGCCCCTCGAAGCCAAACCTCCCCAGGACCTTTTCCAAAAACCTCCAGTGAATCCTGTCGAACGCCTTCTCCGCATCCAACGCAAGGAGCAGAGAAGGCGTTCGACGACGCTCTGTTATATGTATGATGTTCAGTAGTCTCCTGGTGGCGTCTGCCGTTTGTCTCCCCTTTGTAAAGCCTGATTGGTCCACATTAATTAACCCCGGGAGTATGTCCACCAGTCTAGCAGCTAAGAGTTTCGCGTAGATTTTGACATCATTGTTCAACAATGATATGGGCCGAAAGTTTTGGGGTGTATCTGGATCTTTCCCCGGTTTAGGGAGAGCCACTATAGTGGCACTTAACATTTCCCTTGGGAACGAGGATGAGGCAGCAGCGGCATTGTACACCTGAACCAAGTATGGACTGAGTATGTCTTGGAATGTTTTGAAGTATTCTCCAATAAATCCGTCGGGGCCCGGGGATTTATTTGATGGGATAGACTGTATGGTCCTCTCCACTTCTTCTACAGTAAATGGGGAGTTTAGTTCTAAAAGTTGGTCAGGGGTCAGGGAGGGAAGATTAACTTTCTCTAGGAATGCCACGATAGCTTCCGAGGATGGTTGGGTAATCGTTGGATCATCCTTGAGGTTATAAAGCGACCCGTAATAGTGACTAAAGGCGTCAGCTATGGCTTGAGGGTGAAAATGTTTCACCTTTGTCTCTGGATGGTGAATATAGGGAATCTTAGATTTAATTCTGTGTCCTTTAAGTCTGTTCGCTAGAAGCTTGCCCGCCCTGTTACCACTAGTGAAGAAAGCAAGCTTGAACTTCCTAGAGGCTTTTTCATAGTCGTCAAGAAACAGTGTCCTGAGGTCAGTGCGCAGATGGGTTAGTTGTTCAGTCAGGGAGAGGGATGGTCTAATTTTGTTCTTTGAAGTCATTTATTTGAGCAACGAGGGTCAATGTGCGCTGCTGCCTTTCCCTCTTAACCCTAGCACCTTGTTGAATCATGACCCCTCTCACACATGCCTTATGCGCATTCCACAAGGTGAAGGGGCTAGTAACTGACCCTTCATTGTTAGCAAAAAATTCCCTGAGTTTCGTCTCAATGTATGACCTGGTCGGACCGCTCCGGAGAAGCATGGGGTTGGATCTCCACATGATAACTGGAGTATTGGGAGGTATGTCCCCCACTGTCATTCCCACAGAGGCATGGTCCGACCACGTGATGGCATTGATTTTAACAGATTTACATTTCAGGAGAAGCCCCTTGTCGACCAAGAAGAGGTCTATCCTGCTATAGGACCTGTGGCGGGTGGAAAAGAAAGTATAGTCTTTTTCATTAGCATTCAAGCATCTCCATGCATCAAAAAGTTCATTCGACCTCAAAAAGGGAGCCAATGACGGGGGAGTGCGCTTTGGTGAGGAGGAGGAGTCCATGACCGGATCTGGGATGATATTGAAGTCCCCACAAATCACCAACAGTCCCTTCTGTTCCTCTCTAATTTTTTTAGTGACTCTCTGTATAAATTTGGTCTGTTTTGTATTGGGGGCATAAACCGCCGCCACTGTATAGGATACCAGGTCAATGTCACACACCAAAATCACATATCTCCCCATTGGGTCGACAATAGCTTTATGCAAGGAAAAGTGAACAGAGTCTCTCACTGCGATCATTACTCCTTTGAATTTGGTGTCAGCGTTAGCAAAGTAGGTGACCGGATAATTGGGATGTGAGCATTTCGGAGGGGCTGAGCTGTCGAAGTGGGTCTCTTGAACACAAAGGACATCAGCCTTCTGCTGCAGGGCCTCTCTCCATAAAGACCGCCTCTTTGCCGGGTGATTTAGTCCCTTAGCATTAATTGTCAGGAATTGTATCATTTCAGCATGCAGTTGGCGTGTTCAGGTGTGGCTATTAACATCAAGAAGGTACTCACTGCGGGTGGCTCGTTTAGGATACTCATTCGCCAGCAGCCAAGGGCCAGATACTTCTCCAGTCCGTATGAGGCAGGGGGGTCCGGCGTCATCATCTCCCAAATGGGAGGGAAGGTTTCGGGTGGCAGGACAAAAAACGTGCAAAGGGCAACAACAAAAAAAAAAGAAGTAACGTTAGAATAGGTAACAAAGAAAGGTAACACTGGCATAACGCCAAAAACTAAAGAAAGTACTGTGTGCGACTTTCAAGAGTCGCTCAATGGCCAGGTGTGAGGGATCCTCAAGAATAAGGCCTACGGAGGCAGCTCCACCTCAGCATTTTTGCGGCCAACTACATGCCACTCATTTTCAATCCTCCTGGCTCCTCCCCCTTGACGTATGGCTTGTTGGGACTCAGGAAGAATCCCCCATTCTTTGAGCAGGGCCATGCCTCTATCTAATGAGTCCATCACATAGTCTCGGTTGTCTTTCGTGACGATGAGCTTGGTAGGGAACCCCCACTTGTACACCAAGTTGTGGTTCCTGAGAGCCTTAGTTATGGTGGCAAGATTTCTGCGTTTTTGCAGAGTAAACTGTGACAAATCCGCATAAAACTGAAGATTCACGTATTCTGGTGGGAAGCTGTCCCTCTTTCTAGATGCTGCCATTAATTTTTCCTTTGCATGATAAAAATTTAGGCGTAGGATTACATCCCTAGGGACA
Organism: Rana kukunoris; assembly: GCA_029574335.1. Lineage (NCBI taxonomy): Eukaryota > Metazoa > Chordata > Amphibia > Anura > Ranidae > Rana > Rana kukunoris. Next base: position 323,896,118 of record CM056053.1, read on the forward strand.
TCATCAGCTAGGAATGCAGGTTTGGGAAGCCTGTGGATTCTATCAATAGTGCAGTCCAGCTCAGATAGGTCAGGCAGTATGGCAGAGAATAGTTGGGAGGCATATTCACGCAGTTCCTGAGGCCTAACAGATTCTGGTACACCTCTCACTTTCACATTATTCCTTCTTGATCTATCCTCGATTTCTGCCATCTTTGTTTTCATAGCCTCAATATCATCCTCTTTGTTATCATTCGCGTCTACTAGGTCATTAATGGTGGAGGCGAATTCCCCCATTTTGTCCTCTATATGAGACACTCTGTCAGCCACCCCTCTGAGTTCTGTACTGAACTTGTGAACACAAGATATCATATCTGAGTGCAATGAACCCCGCAACGAGACCAGCATCTCTTTCAATACAGTGTCCAGGACTGGCTTATTAGCTGTGGGGAATCCTTCTATGGAGTCTGGTAGCTCCCTTGTATCTTCCCCTGATTCTAACAGAGAGCTCACCTCGTGTGCAGTCTCCATCACATCCATCCTGAACCTGGTCTTCTCATGGCTCCCAGAGGATGGTGTAGCTGGTGGGGATGTCAGGTTCCTAGGAGGGCTGCTCCTCTTGTTCGGGTTCCCCTCGGTGGCTGTGCGCTTCTGAGGGCCTGGAAGCGGCGTGGAAGAGGCCCCGGCGCCATCTTGCCTGCGCTCCATAGGGAAGAACTCGGTGAGTTTAGAGGGCCGGTTCCCCGCGGACTTGCGCCGAGTCATGACCAGGGTAGGGTCTGTAGGGTGACCGGATCTGGATCGCCGCTTTAGTGAAGGATTTTTTCCCCTCGGAGGTCTGCTATATGCCGTGTTAGAGCCGCTGGTGCCGGAGCTCTGCTAGCACGCGTGCATCTCCGTCCTCGGCTAGCTCCGCCCCCGCCTATGGAGATTTTTAATAACGAAGTTTAGCGCCATTCCATGAGTGTGCGCAATATGAAAGCGTGACAAGTTAGGTATCTATTTACTCGGTGTAACATCATCTTTCACCTTATCCCTAAAAATTGGGCTAGCTTTACTGCTTTCTTATTTTGTCATTCATGAAACAGGTTTTTTTTTGTAAGCCAAAAAAAAAAACGTTTGAAAATTTTTGGCGCAAATACCGTTGGAAATTTGTAAGAAAAAATGGCCCCCACTTTATTCCCTAGGGTGTTTGTTAATAAAATATATATAATGTTTGGGGGTCCTGAGTAATTTTCAAGGAGGCATGGAAAAAGATGGCGATTGCCTCTGGGGGAGGGTCTGCCTACTCCCAACTCCTGCAGTCCAGCTCCTCTCTCTCGTCTTCACGCACAAAATACACTTTAAAAAATAAATTAAAAGAAAAAAAACAACCTGGGGAAAATATAAAATGTTTATAACATTTTTATAAGCAAAAAGGTTGTCATCTGGGCCCTTTCATAATAATATTAGATATAAATAAATATATATATGTTAAAAAAATAACAAAAAAAATATATAAAAATATATCATGTTTTGTATTATTTTTTTTTTAAAAAAGGGGGGGTTGTCATCTGGAGCCCTGGGGATCTCTGGGCCACTGGGGACCTCTAGACCCCTAAAAAAAACATTGGCCCTTTAATAACAAAAAATATGGGGGGTTGCCACCCGGGGCCCTGGGGGGTCAGAGGGGGGGGCGTGGTCCGGCAGACAGCGGGGATTTCAATTGGAAGCGGCGGCTCCGGCGAAGAAGAACAAGAAGAAGATGCGGACAAGAAGAACAGCGGAAGGAGAAGAAGATGGAAGAACATTCCGGGCAAGATGCGGGAATAGAAGACCCAAGACAGAAGCAGAAGAAGAAGAAGAAGGAAGAAGAAACCCAAAAGAAAGAAGAAAAGAAGAAGAAAGAAGATAATAAAGGACTTGTCAAAAACCGTCTCTTGTCGTTTTTAACCCTTGACACTTTTTTTTTTGGTGAAATGGTAGGGGTACAATGTACCCCATTACCATTTCACACAGGGGGGGGGCGGGATCTGGGGGGCCCCTTTGTTAAAGGGGTCTTCCAGATTTCGATAAGCCTCCTGCCCGCAGACCCCCACAACCACCGGGCAAGGGTTGTGGGGAAGAGACCCTTGACCTCATCAACATGGGGACAAGGTGTTTTGGGGGGTACCCCAAAACACCCTCCCAATGTTGAGGGCATGTGGCCTGGTGCGGTTCGGGAGAGGGGGGGCCGCGCTCTGTCCCCCCCTCTTTTCTGCGGCCGGCCAGGTCAACGTGCTTGACCCACGCTTTTTTTTTTTTCTTTTTTTTTTTGAATGAATTCTCCTGCAATTGCCGGGAGCCGACAATTCATTATTGCCGCGAGTCAGTTTTAAACGGCTTTTTTTCTTTGGAGAATGTCATTTTGTGCAGAGACAGTTCTAACCACGGGAAATATGCGCTTTTTCACATGCTGACATTAGAGCCCCCCATAGTATGAAATTTAAAGAAAAATTACACTTTTATTGTTGCACTTTTAGCATTATTAAAATCACTGCTCCCGAAAAAACGGCCGTTTTAAAAAATAAAAAAAGCATTGATACATGTCCCCTGGGGCAGGACTGAGGTCCCCAAACACTTTTTAGGACAAAACTTGCAGATTAGCCTTTAAAATTCACAATTAAGATTTCCCCCATAGACTTTAACAGGGAGTTCGGCGGCGGCTTTAGTTATCAATTGCATCGCGCTGCTGCTGCGGCCGGTTCATGCCCCTAATTAAGGCTTCATCCAGCGCACTAATTAAGGCATGTACCGGCGCAGCGCAGCTTCAATAGTAAATCAGCCCCAGAGTCTTTTCAGATAGATAGATAGATAAAGTTCCTCCCTGCCCTGGGGTTGTCACAGAGACCTGTCTTCCAGTTTCCTCCACTCTCACTGGTCTTTTATAAACCAGGGGAAAAGAGGGTAGAAAAATAAAACTCCATCAGTGAAACAGATTAATTTCTCTGCTTTGAGATTTAACGAAGCTCAGCCAATACTTAAATTATTACTATAAATGTGGCACTCTCACTCAAGTTTGTAAAAGTAAAATATGGTCTTTTCGGTTGACAGTGGGTGGAGATTTATTAGCAAAAGTTTACAAAGTGATAAATGGCTCAAACTACAAGATCAGCACTTAGGAGGCTCAATAAGCTTTCTTTAGACATGATTTATTAAGGTCATTTACAATTCTAGCGTCAAACAAACATCAGACTAAAAGTGATAATTAGGAATGATAAATGAGCCATGGTCCTTTTATTTGCCTAGAATTTGTATTAAAGGTAAGTGTGAAACTATTATGTTAAAACTTGGATATACTGTACGTTATTTCATTAACACAAGAAATAACTTATCTTGCTCTTTAACCAGATGCCGCCCGCCGTCATATTACTGCAAGACAGTGGCTCTGCTGGGCGAGAGCCCGTAGCTATACGTCCGCTACTTTGCGTCCCCGCTCGCCCCCGAGTCCCACGCACGTGCCCAGCGGGGACCGGGAGTTATGTGTGTAAACGCTGATCGCCGCCATTACTAGTAAAAAAATATATATAAAAAATATATATAAATAAAAATGCCTTAAAACTACCCCCTATTTTGTAAACGCTATATCTTTTGCGCAAACCAATCAATAAACGCTAATTGCGATTTTTTTTTGTACGAAAAATATGTAGAAGAATACGTATCGGCTTAAACTGAGGAAAACATTTTTTTTTATATATTTTTGGGGGATATGTATTACAGCAAAATGTAAAAAATATAGCTTTTTTTTTCAAAATTGTCACTCTATTTTTGTTTATAGCGCAAAAAATAAAAACCGCAGAGGTGATCAAATACCACCAGTTAGCTCTAGCCTGGACTTTAACTGCCAGGTAAGACATCTCACAAATACATATTATAGCTGTGAAATAAGCTATTTATCTTTATTTTTACTTACAGTATATAGATTCCACTAAACATGGACTTTGACACATAGCCACATTAAAGTGTCAGATAAATATTTTATTTCTTAAAGCACACCTAAACCTAAGCTGGATAATATAAAATTTGCTAACACTCTGTGTATCATAAACAATTACAATTTCTATACTGTTAATCTCTGCTTGTCTTTTGCAGCTTCTTCCTAATTCTTAATGCATGCACAACGGCTGCAATGTTATTGCCCAGGATGGGTTTTATGATATTGACAGCAGTGGAACATTCCTGAACAATGATTATAAGCTTATAGTCTTATTTAGAACTGCATGTGACAGGATGACAATGTAGTAGAGCGATGAGGAGACAAGGAAAGAGCATTCTCACCTTATAAAATAAAGTATTTGAGAAGAACCTTTATGTTCTTATTAAGGAAAATCCAAAATGTTCACGTTGCCAGCAAAACAATGTTGACCCTTGTTCTGGTGACAGCTGTCTAAACATGGGACGAATGTCAGGTGACAGGTGACATCGGTATCTTCAAAGAAAAACAGGCAACAGGCAACATTCCTATGCCACCCTGTCCGACAGAAGCTGGTACTTTTGGCCGACTTCTGTCAGACGAGCATGCTCGACCGACTCCTGATCAGCTTTCTCCGCTGATCAGAGTGTTTTGGTGGGGGGGGGGGGGGGCGTCCCCCTGTCAGAATACAACAGCTCAGTAGGGGAGATCGCGGTGCTAACTTTGCATAGTTAGTATAGCGGCTCCGACCAGAGCTGACAGTGGGTGGAACAAAAAAAAAAAATCATAGTGTGCACCCAGATAAAGTGGGGGCTTTCTGTAGCACAAACATGGCAAAAACACTGAAAAAACTGACAGATGTTTTAAGCATTTCCTATAACCAAAATGAAAAACAAATGTTTTGGCTGTAGATATACTTTAGGAGTCATATAAACTAAGTTTGTGTTGTTTTAAAACTTAGTATACTGTGAAATAGCATGACAGCAAAGCATCAGCGGGCATTCAGAGTGATAAATGATTTTTAAAACAAAAATGTATTTGAGGGCTATTTTTAAAGATAAGGTAAATGTCTGATTGTGCATTAGCCTCACATCAGCAAAGCTTCTTCAGGGCTAAAGTAAAATCAATAAAGATCTATAAAAGACAGTTTAAAATATTTTTAAGTTATAGAAATTAAAGATTGCAACTGCAGTTGGTGTTCTTTCATGTCAGCGTGTCCTCTAATATAAGGCAAATTAAATTGAGAGATGAAATTGTTCATGCTGCATTTTTTTTTTCTAAAGTGAAGTACTTATGCCGCGTACACACGATCATTTTTTGTGATGAAAAAAAACGACCAAAAAAAAATTCCAACATGCTTGAATTTTTTGTGTCGTTTTTCAAAACGTAGTTTTTTGTTTCACAAAAAGTCACCGTGTGTAGCAAAAACGTCGTTTAAAACGACGTTTTTCAACCCGCGCATGCCCAGAAGCTAGTTATGAAGCGAGCTTCAATGTAAAAGGGTGGTGAACGTAACCTCGCTTTTTGTGAAAAAAACGATGGTGTGTATGCAACATCGTCTTTGAAAAGTGACGTTTCAAAAACGTTGTTTTTTACTTCACAGAAAACGTCGTTTTTTTTCATCACAAAAAATGATCGTGTGTACGCGGCATTAGAGTAAGAGATAAATAGAGATTTTTTTTTTTTTTTTTAACTGGTCGAATAAAGTAGATCATAAAAGAAAAGAGTCAGGCCTCATACACACGACCGAGGAACTCGTCGTAAATAAAACATCGTTTTCCTCAACGAGTTCCTTGTTAGGCTTGTCGAGAATCTTGACAAGCTTTCTTTGCCTACACACTGTCAAGACAAAAATGTCGTCGTTCTCAAACGCGGTGACGTACAACACGTACGACGGCACTATAAAGGGGAAGTTTGATTCCACTGGTGTCACGTACCTTACCAGAGGCAGAAGTGCTGAGAGGGCTTCCCTTGCGACTAAGTGCAGAACGCCCCCTGGAGGAGACACAGGGGGTGCTATGCCCAGAGATGCAGGAGTTGCCAGCTGCGACTTGCTGATTAGATGCTGGAGATCAGCTGTAGACCAGGATACGCAGTCAGACAGGGGTACTTCGGAAGTACCAGATGAAGTGGTGTAGCAGGAAAACCCAGGGGCGGAGTCAGGATCCAAGCCGGAACTCATACACAGGTAGCAGGCAGAGAGGAGGTTACTGGAACAGGTCAGAAGGCAAGCCAAGGTCATACACTGGATCAGGCAGACAGGAACAGGACACAGGATAAGCAGAGAGATTCTGTCGAGGAAAATGGTCGTGTGTACGAGGCCTAAGAGGAAAAAAAAGCTTGTTGGCACTGGACATCACAGTTGGCTTAACACACCCCTTCACTGTCTGGTCTAGCTCTACACTTATTTGTTGTAGTGTACAGTATAATCACCGACCAGTTCACCCTGCGTAGGCAGAGATACAATCATATGGGAGTGTCTCACTTACAGATCAACTTTTGGAAAGTATTTTTGTACTCAGTTTTAATAGTAAGATATGTTTCTTCAGTTATTTATTTTTATTTTTATAAGACCAGTATATTTTAGCTACAAATTGTATTCTTTCAAGGCAATTTTTTTTTTTAAATTGTTATGCCACACAAGCATTTGGGGAAATGTAAAAGCTTTTGCCTGTATGTTTTAATTTGCTTTATAAAATTTACAATAATCATCATTTTTATTATTATTATTTTGATGCATCCTGGGCAGCACTTTCATCTAATACCTGAGTTTCTTGAATGTGCCAAGTAAAAAAATATATATATATATATATATATATATATATATATATCTTACAAAAGTGAGTACACTCCTCACATTTTTGTAAATATTTTATTATATCTTTTCATGTGTCATTTCTTCAGTGTTGTCACGTGAAAAGATATTAAAAAAATATTTACAAAAATGTGAGGAGTGTACTCACTTTTGTAAGGTACGGAATATATATGCAACATTGTATGGAGAAAAACCAGGACGGCCGCACTCCAAAAAATGTTCCTTTATAATAAAACAGATCACAACATCAACATGTCACAGCAAAAAAACAGAAAAGAGTTGACGCGTTTCACACCAAAATACAGTGCTTATTCATATGAATAAGCACTGTATTTTGGTGTGAAACGCTTTAGCTCTTTTCTGTTTTTTTGCTGTGACATGTTGATGTTGTGATCTTTTTTATTGTAAAGGAACATTTTTTGGAGTGCGGCTGTCCTGGTTTTTCTCCATACAATTTTGCATACTATTGCAGTGCCTGCACCCAGGGGTTGGATCCTACCTTTCAGCTTTAGCTCCTTGGGACCTCTGAGCGGTTAACTTTTTCTCTCATCTTATATGGTATATATATATATATATATATATATATATATATATATATATATATATATATATATATATATATATATATATATATATATATATATAGTATCGTGTATATACAGTATATATTGTATATTGTTGTTGTTTTTTTTTTTTTTTTTTTTTAAGTTCAACATTTTTCTTTGCTACATGCTTTATAGTTTTCTAGGTAAACCATTCTGAGAAGAAGTGAGAAAACCTGCATAACAACAGCTGTGAGAAAATGGATTATAGGTTATGCCACTTAGGGAAAGTATTGCTTTTCTGGCTGTGTAACATTAGCTGAAAAGGTTAAGCTCACTAAAGCCCTTAAGTCACAACCTTTTTTGAATTGTCAGCAGACTTTCAGAGAAATACGAGTAGTCAAATACAACTAATACATTGGGGGTTATTTACGAAAGGTAAATCCACTTTGCACTACAAGTGCAGTCACTGTAGATCTCTGTAGATCTGAGGGGAAGCTCTAAAATTAGGGGAAGCTCTTCTGATTTTATCATCCAATCATGTGCAAGCAAAAATGCTGTTTTTATTTTCCTTGCATGTCCCCCTCAGATCTACAGCGACTGCACTTCCAAGTGTACTTGCAGTGCACTTGTAGTGCAAAGTGGATTTTCCGTTGTGTGTCCTACATAGAAAGCACAACATTTACAGTGTATACCCAAATAAGCAATTTGTTGTTCCTTTACATATATTATTACAAAGAATAAATGTAAATGAAAAATGTAAACAGATATATATTGAGAATATTAATTATGTAAATGTGTATATCAATATTCCAATGATACATTAAAAACAATCAGAGGGAATAGGAGTTCTAGGGACTATAGGGACTATCTTTACCCACCAATATGATGCAAGTACTACAGTTGAGTTCATTCGACAATTCCTTACCTCCTCCATATTTCTAGTCAGGTTTCTCCACACCAAAATCCACCCCAAACATATTATACCCCCCCCCCTTATGTCTAGAACATGCAGATAAGTGGCAGAGTGGGATGGGGATATTGTCATTCATCTGCCTCTCCTCAATTAACAGAATATGTTGCAAACTGTGAAAAAATTAAAGGGGCATTGTGGATAAATTGGGACTTTTTCTATATACTTCAATGTTAGACCCCAATCAGTAAACCCATTCAGTGCTAACAGCTCAGTGTTGTGAAAAGGACCCAGCTTTACTGAAGAAAAGGTTTCTATTGTAGGGAGCAGTCAGCAGGGCATGGGACACACTTCATTACAAGTAAGTTATATGACTAAAGCTGTTCCCACAAAAAATAAATGTAACTATAGTTTAGCTTTACATAATACAAATATATTTGTGTGCTGCTCAAATCTATTTCTATAAACTGCAGCCTGTAAATTTAAAAAAAAACTTCAGAAAATAAAAGAATAAACTAATAAATGTTTCTTTAAACATGCACAGTGTAAAACAATTTCACATAAATGCCACTCAATTCAGTGCTATACACACCAAATAAAGTGCTCATACAGTGCCTTGAAAAAGTATGCATCCCCCTTGAAATTTTCCACATTTTGTCATGTTACAACCAAAAAGGTAAATGCCTTTTATTTGGGATTTTATGTGATAGACCAACACAAAGTGACACATAACTGTGAAGTAAAGGGAAACTGATAAATGGTTTTCAATTTTGTTTACAAATAAATATCTGAAACTTGTGGCATGCATTTGTATTCAGTCCCCTTTTCTCTGATACCCCTAACTAAACTCTAGTGGAACCAATTGCCTTCAAAAGTCACGTAATTAGTAAATAGTATTAGTAAATATAATTTAATCTCAGTATAAATAGAGCTGTTCTGTGTGGCCCTCAGAGATTTGTTAGTGAACAACAGTATCATGAAAGCAAAGGAGCACACCAGACAGCTCAGGGATGAAGTTGTGGAGAAGTGGAAAGAGTATTGCACAACTGCAAACAACTGCAAACCTACCAAGACTTTCCGTCCACCAAATCTGACAGGCCAGGCAAGGAGAGCATTAATCAGAAAAACCAGCAGCCCTTAATCAAGTGGAGGGTGCAAACTCTAGTTCAGTAAAAGTGTGCACGGTGCAGAACAAGGTGGATCATATGAGGGGTGAACACTGAACAAGTGGTTAAAGACACACCTTCCTTTGATTGAAGGAAGAGTAGAGCTTGATCAGATAAGGGGAAGGAGGAGGAACCATATGGCTGTAGTTGACAAATCCATAATTGGGGCGCTCACTCAAATATCTATAATAAATAACAAAAAATTATGGAATAACTCAAATTAATTAATAGGTGAAGAATCACTGATAAATCCAAGTGCCAAAGACTAATATGTGCAAATAGTGCAAAAATATCACAGTTTGTGCAACGATATTTTAGTCTAAAATATTTTCAAAATGTGCAAATCCACAAAATGACAATAAAGATGATTTCCAATTAATTAGCGGGAAAAAAAATGTGCAAAAACGTTCATAAAAGTAAAAATAAAGCAACAAAAAGTCTCATAAAAAATGCAGTGATTAGTCCAAGTGAATGAAAAAAATGTAGCAAGAAATCCAAGTTCGTTAGACATAAAGTGCAAGTGCCACCATCATCCACCATCCACTGTGCGTTAGAATGCTTGCCTCAGCCTCTCACCTCCAGGATCAATACAATGAGCCTCTCTGATGTCTCCAATACTGGCCGGTCAAGATGCAGGATATTCCCAATAGATCACCAAATACTGGAATGTAACACTCATTTTTATGTAAAGAGAAGGGAGGGCTCCATAGTGTAGTAGTCGGTAAACATAATTTTTAATAAGGACAATAGTAACTTACCTTTGTAGTTACATAGGGACAGCTTGTAAACACATAAAACCTCCAGCCACGGCCGCAACCAGAAGTAATGTCACCCGGCTCTTTCCCTCACACGTATCGTCACAACTCACGTGACTTTCTCAAAATATGGATAGAGTTGCCGCACCTGTTTCCCACACCCTGAGCGTCAGAGCACACCTACCAGTCCTTTGCAGGATTTGCAACAGGCAGCAGGGAGAGAGCCTGGAGGCATTAAAGCACTGCCTACTTAACAATATATGGCTGTATGACCAAGTAATTATTTACCTTGAACAAATAATATAAAGTGAGATGAATACAATGAGAATATGTGCTATATAAAGTGGGGAAGATAGAAGATCGCTTAGATAAACATAGACAAACAAAAATAGACTCTGATGCCCTGTACACACAATCGGATATCTAATGGAATCTAATCCGATGGATTTTTTCGTTGGTTATCCGATGAAGGTGACTTATTAGTCTTGCCTACACACCATCAGTCAAAAATCCGACCGTGTCCAACGCTGTGACGTAAAACACTAAGACGTGCTGAGAAAAATGAAGTTCAATGCTTCTGAGAATGCGTCGACTTGATTCTGAGCATGCGTGGATTTTTCTCTGATGGAGTGCCACACAGACGATCAAATTTTTTTTCTATCGTTTTTTTATCCATAGGAAAATTTTAAAACATGTTCTCTTTTTTTCAACAATGGAAAACAAACCGATGGGGCACACACACCATCGGTTTGTCTGATGAAAACGGTCCATTTTTATCAGACAAACCAATCGTTTGTATAGGGCTTTAGAAAGAGGTCAGATTGGATTGAGAGTAATGCATTAGAAGCTAAAAGAACAAGAACAAAGAAACAGGTGTAACAGCCCTTGGAATCTGAGGACTTCCAATGGCAACTTAGGAAGATGATTTAGAGGCCACAGTTAGGCCGCGTACACACGATCATTCAAACCGATGAGAACGGTCTGATGGACCGTTTTCATCAGACCAAACCGATCGTGTGTGAGCGCCATCGGTTATTTATCCATCGGTTAAAAAATGTGTTTTAAATTTAACCAATGGATACCTAACCCGATACAAAAAAAAATATCGCTTGTGGGCACATCCATCGGTTAAAAATCCATGCATTCTCTGAATCAAGTCGACGCATGCTTGGAAGCATTGAACTTCATTTTTTTCAGCAGGTCGTTGTGTTTTACGTCACAGCGTTCTGAAACAATTGTTTTTTTAACCGATGGTGTGTACCACTGACCATCAATCAGCTTCGATGGTTAACCGATAGAAAAAAACATCAGACCGTTCTCATCGGTTTGACTGATCGTGTGTACAGGGCATTAGGGTAGTGTTCAGTCTATAGACCTCACCTTTACACTTTGACAAATTACACAAGACTTAAAGATCTTGTAAATGTGCAACAGATGAATCCAGAGATGCGATCGCTAAATTTCATTATTAAAAGAACAAAGAAAATGTGATGGAGAGCTTGAGGGATTCTGCACCTATTGGTTTTGATGGGACAGAATTGCTAATTTTCTCAGACCTGGTCTCCAAGGCCTTGGCACACTGTAGGGCTACAAAACCAATAAAAGCCTAAATGAAAGTCAGAAACATACAATACACAAAATGGTTTCCAGCATGTTTGATAGCAAAATCCAGTGTTGTACAGCAATCCTACAATTTCCAGACGACATAAAAGATTTCTGTCGAAAATTTGAAATTCCCCCTCCTGAATTGGGAAATTGGAAAAAAAGTGATCCCTGAGTGAAGTTTTTTTGAAAAAGAGATCAGGGGGGAAAGTTTGAGTCTTCAAGATAAAACAAATCCTATTTGAAGGCCATATGTGAGAGGGATTAGGTGAAGAAAGACTTTTCTTGGGGAATTGAGTGGAATGGATATACTGTACTGTACATACGTGGAACCTAGAACCACCTCTCAATTAGGGGAAGGGTTGGGCTGGGGGCCCAGGTATGTATAGGGATATCCCCTCCAAGGGCTCCACCTTGATTCTCACTACAAGGCAGAGCATAGCATAATTTATGATGTATTACCAATAGGAGACTGTTTGTTTTTTTAAGCTAAAATAGGAGGGAGTAGTTTATGTAAGCCGTGTGCATTTCTGTCTTTACCCTAACTCCTCATGTGTCTGTTATCAAAATGGTGTACTCCAAAGGACCCCAGAAAAGGGAAACATGACCACACGTCTTGGTAATTATTTAAATGGCATCAATGTAGATAATGAGGATAAAGATTTAAGATAGTAAGTGGTTTGAGATAATAAGATTATGGGATTGAATAAACACACTGAGAGACATCAGATTTACCGGGCGTTAAAGAGGCATGCTGTAAAAGAAGCATTCCTGAAAGAAACTTATCAGGCCTATTCATCTAAGGGTTAAAGCTCTAAATACTACCCCACATGGTATTATCTGAGTTCCCCCAACAAAAGAGCAAAGGGGGTCATTATAGTGTTTGAAAGGAGCAACCCATTTGTAAAGCAGTAATGTCAGATCCAGAATGTTGATATCTGTTTGTCAAGGGAATGTTATACAATAATTAGTGCACATTGGCAAATGTATATTGCCCCAACAGACAACCAGCTTTATGGAAGACATAATCATTTTGGCAGGAATTTTAATTTTGTATTTGAACCAGCCTTATATACATAACCATTGTTGTGCATGCAGTCAGCAAGAGGACAGCTGGGAGTGATTAAATGGAGATTATATCAGTAACAAATAGTGGATGCTTGGTAAATTTTAGATCCAAAAGAAAAAGATTTCACTTATTTTTCGAGGTTCAGGCTTCACATTCAGAAAAAAATTACTGTATTTATTGGCGTTTAACACCCACCCCAATTTAAGAGGGAGATTTCAGGAAAAAAATGTTTTTTTTTTCAAATAAACCACTTTGAAGCAAAATAATGGTCCGTGCCAATCAATGCAGCCTGATTAGTGTCCATCTGCAGCCTCAATGCAGCCTGATGCCCATCTGCAGCCTCAATGCAGCCTCTGTACCCATCTGCAGCCTGATCTGTGCCCATCCAATGCAGCCTGATGCCCATCTGCAGCCTCAATGCACCCTTTGTTCCCATCTGCAGTCTGATCTGCGCCCATCCAATGCAGCCTCAATGCAGCCTCTGTGCCCATCTGCAGCCTTATCTGCGCCCATTCAATGCACCCTGATGCCCAACTGCAGCTTCAATGCAGCCTCTGTAACTATCTGCAGCCTGATCTGCCCCCATCCAATGCAGCCTGATGCCTATCTGCAGCCTTACCATCTCTCATGCAGTGCGGGAAATCAGGAGGGGACGAGCGCCGCCGAAAACACTGAGCTGTCATCTTCTGTTTACAGTACTCAGGTCTCAGTCGGCAGTCACATACACAGTCCCGCCTCTGCTATCGCCATTGGACCAGCTATTGTGATTGATGGAACACTGGTCCAATGTCAGTGGCGGAGGCGGGACTTGTGTGTGATGTCAGAGTCGAGTAAACAAGACATGACGGCTCTGTGATTCTGGTGTCTATTTTCAGGAAGAAAAAGTGTGTGCTATACGCCGATAAATACGGTATATCTTTTTAGATCATTAGTTATTAAAATCCTTAAGACCCCTTTCACACTGGGGCGGTTTTCAGGGGTTTTAGTGCTGGAAATAGCCTCTGCTTATCGCCTGCATTCATTCCAGTGTGACTTTTCACACTCGGGCGGTGCACTTGCGTGACTTTCTGAAAAGTCCTGCAAGCAGATTCTTTGGGTGGGGCGGGTTGGAAGTGCTACATTTAACGTTCCCAAAACGCCCTGCTCATTTTTTTGGGTTAAAAGCACCCCGCCGAAAAGTGTTGCTAAAACGAGAGGCGCTTTAGTGCTAACAACAGCAACAGCAGTCCAAATGTGGCGTAGATAAAATTAATCACCCCGTCAAATCATGCCCTAGTGCTAGTAAATTTGAATCTGTCCGGTCTCCTGGTGAGACAAAGTATATGGAAGTTGGATGAGTCTTTTTTTATGAAATCCCAGAGTAATTAGTGGTCTGGAGTTAAAAATAGAAAACCTTTTTAAGGAAAATAATGTAGAAAATGTTTCTGTAGCTCAGTTATTGAAACCCAAAAAGCGAATATAAGAAGCTTGTAGCAGTAGGGGCTAAAAAAAAAAAGAAGGCATGGGAAGTTCAAACACAGAGCCTCCTAAAATATCCAAAGGCTGTGCTGCAATGCCATGTACAGACGGTCACAATTTCCGATGGAAAAAGTCTGACGGAATTTTTTCATAGGATATTCCGACCATGTATATGCCTCATCGGACTTTTTCCGTCGGAAATTCTGACGGCCTTAGAAAGAGAACATGGGGGGTTAGAGTATGGGGATGTGGGGATGGTAAAATGGGGAGAAAAAGTGTTGTGGTAATGTGGGTTATCCAGACTACATGGGTCATGCTTTAAAATCTACTTCTTAGGCCACGTACACATGATCCGTCAAACCGATGAGAACGGTCTGATGGACCGTTTTCATCAGACCAAACCGATCGTGTGTGGGCGCCATCGGTTATTTATCCATCGGTAAAAAAAAAAAATCAAACTTGTTTTAAATTTAACCGATGGATACCTAACCGATAGAAGAAAAAAACGATCGTTTGTAGGCACGACCATCGATTAAAAATCCATGCATGCTCAGACTAAATTAGGGGACGGGAGCGCTTGTTCTGGTAAAACTAGCGTTCGTTATGGAGATAGCACATTCATCACGATGTAACATCGCGAATCGTCTTTTACTAACACAAAATCAGCTAAAGCAGCCCCAAGGGTGGCGCCATTGGATTTGAACGTGGTTTACGTGACCGCATTCTGACACGATCGTTTTTTTAACCGATGGTGTGTAGGCATGACTGACTATCAGTCAGCTTCATTGGTTAACCGATGGAAAAATCCATAAGACCGTTCTCATCGGTTTGGCCAATCGTGTGTACAGGGCTTACCGTATTTTCCGCCTTATAAGACGCACTTTTTCTTCCCCAAAACTGGGGGGGAAAAGTTGGTGCGTCTTATAAGACGAATATACCTTTTTTTTACTCGCCGATCCGCGGAGCGGAGCGCGCCACCGCCGCAATCTTAGGAAAGGCCGCGGATTTGGCCTAGCTCCGAAGCAGTCGGCTATCTTGGTACACCCAGCGGCGGTGTGCGCTAAGCAGAGCAGAGGGCTTGTGTGATCTGCAACAGTAAGTTGGAGGTTAATGTGGGGGCAGGCAATGTTACTGGCTATTATTATTAGGGGTGTCAAAAATAATCGTAACATCGATGCATCAAGATTCGGCCGCCCACGATGAGATTTCGATGCTACAGCTTTAAGTAATCGATTAATGATGATGTCATCCTCCTGCCGTGCCGCCGCGCCATGCCCTGCCTCCAAAAACAGCAGAAGTTTTCAAGCCATTTTTTTTCCCGCCTCCCGCTGACGTCATCCCCAGCCGCCCTGAGAGTGTGACGCAGGTCCGACACAAGTGAGACAGAGGAGAAGACATGTGTTCTCTGACTCACGCTCAGCTTTCCTCGTCGGCTGCACAGGGGAGACCGTCCGCCCTTCACCCGACTCAGTCACATGCAGCAGCTGCAAGAGCAGGACTGGGAGACCAGGGAGAGAGACCCGAGTGAGCCAGGCCATGGTTGTCTTATCACACAGGCAGCAGGAGAGGAGACATTACATCCTCATCATCAGACAGGTACAAAACATCATTACACAAGAGAAGAGACACTGGCTGACACACACACACACACACACACACAGACATAGTACTGTAAGCTGAGGATCTGTATATTTTCTCCAGTTATGAAGCCCAGAAGCACATCAGGGGTTAAAGATTTATGAAAGCAAAGCAGCAGTGGAACAGTGGCAAAGAGAAACTACAGGCTTTTAATTTGTTTCCTATGCACCTACTATTCGGGATATTATATTATATAGATAATAGTAGGTGAATAGGAAACAAGTTGACTCACTGCTGCTTTGCTTTCCTCAAATGCCTTGTACGTTTTTATGAGCACAAAATATGAGAAGGTATTATATAGAATGGGGATCGGGGGATGGTGAGCAGACAGATCGCCCATCTCATTACTGCCTGCAATGACACAAATAATGTGTAATTCAGCTTAGTTATCTAATCTAAATTACACATTACTTGTGTCATTGCAGGCTAGCCCTATTTTTACAACCTCTGATAAGATGACTGTATCCTACAAGCCCTATTTTTTGTGGTGTGGCACCATCTATATGATATTAAATAGCAGAGCGGTCACTTAATGTATGATTCCCTAATAAGTGCTATTGCTTCTACTCGTGTGCATCTTGTCGATAACAGAGGAAGAAGGGGGTGCTGTGATCCGGGGACCCAGGGGGGGTACGGGCATGTAGTGGAATCTGATGTGTCACCTGTGATAAGTCATTGTCACTGCAGGCAGGGACTGGGCTGTATGGAGGAGAAATATAGACCATCCCCTGTAGCATGTCCGCAGTCTCTGACCATCCCCTGTAGCATGTCCGCAGTCTCTGACCATCCCCTGTAGCATGTCCGCAGTCTCTGACCATCCCCTGTAGCATGTCCGCAGTCTCTGACCATCCCCTGTAGCATGTCCGCAGTCTCTGACCATCCCCTGTAGCATGTCCGCAGTCTCTGACCATCCCCTGTAGCATGTCCGCAGTCTCTGACCATCCCCTGTAGCATGTCCGCAGTCTCTGTCCATCCCCTGTAGCATGTCCGCAGTCTCTGACCATCCCCTGTAGCATGTCCGCAGTCTCTGACCATCCCCTGTAGCATGTCCGCAGTCTCTGACCATCCCCTGTAGCATGTCCGCAGTCTCTGACCATCCCCTGTAGCATGTCCGCAGTCTCTGATCATCCCCTGTAGCATGTCCGCAGTCTCTGATCATCCCCTGTAGCATGTCCGCAGTCTCTGATCATCCCCTGTAGCATGTCCGCAGTCTCTGATCATCCCCTGTAGCATGTCCGCAGTCTCTGACCATCCCCTGTAGCATGTCCGCAGTCTCTGACCATCCCCTGTAGCATGTCCGCAGTCTCTGACCATCCCCTGTAGCATGTCCGCAGTCTCTGATCATCCCCTGTAGCATGTCCGCAGTCTCTGACCATCCCCTGTAGCATGTCCGCAGTCTCTGATCATCCCCTGTAGCATGTCCACAGTCTCTGATCATCCCCTGTAGCATGTCCGCAGTCTCTGATCATCTCCTGTACTATGCCCGCAGTCTCTGATCATCTCCTCTACCACGTCTGCAGTCTCTGATCACCCCGTTTAGTATTTTGGGGGGAGAGCCATGCGCACTTGCGCTGGAATCGTGATGCATCGTGATGCATCACGGAATCGAATCGAATCGAATCGTGGACTTGATAATCGTAATCGCATCGAATCGTGAGACCGGTGAAGATGCGCAGCCCTAATTATTATGTGGGGGCAGGCAATGTTACTGGCTATTATTATGTGGGGGCAGGCATTGTTACTGGCTATTATTATGTGGGGGCAGGCATTGTTACTGGCTATTATTATGTGGGGGCAGGCATTGTTACTGGCTATTATTATGTGGGGGCAGGCATTGTTACTGGCTATTATTATGTGGGGGGAAGGCAATGTTACTGGCTATCATTATGTGGCGGCAGGCAATGTTACTGGCTATTATTATGTGGGGGTGGTGTGATGGTGATGACGAGTGGGGGGCAAATATTTTACTACAGTATTTGGTTCAGAATCTTTTTTTTCTAGATTTTCCTCCTTTAAAATTGGGTGCGTCTTATATGCCAGAGCGTCTTATACGGCGAAAAATACGGTAAGTTACTTATGGATATCTGGGTGGTGTGGTATGAAAAATTGCTAGCAATGAAAACTTGACAGAGGTTAAAACTCTGTCCCAGTCTATTCTAAAAAAAAAAAAATTACACCAACATTTCACTTTTTACAGACACAACTGTTGTTTCGTCTACACTTCCACATTTATTTTTTATTTTATTTGTCTCCCAAGTCATGTACAGACTTTGCTTATATAAATATAAAAAAAGATAATATTTTATAATGTCTCTAGCTATATATATATTTTTTACATAAATCACTTTATTTAATACTGTTAGTTCATGACTAGTATGCATGTATTTACCGTATATATCTTTTCCATTAGTTTGCATGAGCAAAAAACACATTGAGGTTAAAATATGCTTAGATTTATTGAAAAATTCCTGCCTCATTCATCTATATTACATCAACCTAAACATTACAGTACATTGACCACTAAAAAATAAAAAATAAATGTTTATGAGATATGATTATGTTGGATAAACAGGTACATCTTTTCAACTTACTTTTAATAAGGCAACATTAAAAACTCAACATCTTCTTTCTGAGTTCAATTAGTTTTTCTTATTTTGATAAAGGGTAATAAGTGAGAAAGGGTAATAACGTAAAGTGGTTGTAAAAGCTGAAGGTTTTTTTTACTTTCATGCATGCTTTGCATCACACGCGACCCAGTGCGTGTGCCCGGCGACCTCGATGTCTGTAAACACACAGATGCATGGTCCTGTCAGGTGAGGAGACCGATGTGTGTGTTCCCAGTACAGAGGAACACATATCGGTCTCCTCCCCTTGTGAGTCCCCTCCCCTTACAGTTAGAATCACACACTAGGGAACATATTAACCCCTTCAGCGCCCCCTAGTGTTAACCCCTTCCCGTCAGACACATTTATACAGTAATCAGTGCAGTTTTATAGCACTAATCACTGTATAAATGTAAATGGCCCCAAAAATTTGTCAAAAGTGTCCGATATGTCTGTCGCAATGTCACAGTCACAATAAAAATGTGCAGATCGCCGCCATTACTAGTAAAAAAAAAAATGCAATAAAACTATCTCCTATTTTGTAGACGCTATAACTTTTGCGCAAACCAATCAATATACACTTACTGCGATTTTATTTTTCCAAAAATATGTAGAAGAATACATATCCGCCTAAACTGAGGAAAATATTTGTTTTTTATAGATTTTTTGGGGATATTATATGGGTTATTATAGCAGAAATTAAAAAATATAGATTTTTTTTCAAAATTGTCGCTGTATTTTTGTTTATAGCGCAAAAAAAACCCCCACAGAAGTGATCAAATATCACTTAAAGAAAGCTTTATTTGTGGGAAAAAAAGAACGTCAATTTTGTTTGGGAGCTACGTCTCATGACATCGCAATTGTCAGTTAAAACGATGCAGTGCTGAATCGCAAAAAGTGCTCTGGTAAAGTGGTAAAACTAACCTTAGATGGTTGACCTGACATGTCAATCACCTGATCCTGTTTTCAGCTACATTGTCTAGAAAGGGGAAAAAAGAGGTTTAACTTACAGCCATAATACGATGGTCACTGTGACAGAAAGCATGGTAAATCTCTCCAACAGGGACACAGAAATTAATAAACATCTGGCACAGGATATAACCTGTCCCAACTGTATATATATATAAAAATAAAAGTTAGCTGTTTAACTAAAGAGTTACTTTAAGATGAAAACAATTGTGCAAAAATAGGCAAAACAACTGTCAAAAACCTAGCTAAAATAGAGAAGAATAAAACATGTCTAGATGCTCTTTGTTTATGCAGAATTCCAATAAATATATATATTTGTGAAATGTTTTTCATAAATTGACATTTAGTTTGCTTGTTTTACTTGTGCATATCTAGTTAATGTTTCAGTGACATTTGTAAGCTGCATAATAATTATATTCCTTGAAGTGTGTAAGTTAATTATCCTGTTCCAGGTGTTCCAATTCCTTTAAGTTTCTATCTTCCCTGTTGACATCTTTGCAATCTTCTAAACACTCAACAACACCACAGCATTTTCTTGAATGTGCTTTGCAACTCTGGACTCCGAAATGCATAAATTAATGGGTCAATGACAGAATTGCACAAAATAAGGGTGCAATTTATATACACAGTTGACATGTAACAAGCGCAATAAGGATTGCTAGGGCAAAATGAGAATAAAAGAAGGTGAACAAAAAATGGAGACCAACAGCAAATAAATACTCCCAGTAAAATGGTCAGTGTAATTGCTCCTTTCATGTTTGTCCTTTGTTGCACTGAATTCCATTGACCGGAGAGTGAAGCAATTTTTTTGGCATGCGACTGAGCTAAAAGGAACATATGGATATAAAGACATACCATAAACACTAACAACAGAAGGAACATTACAGTAAAAAGCAATATTGTTACTGTATCATGGAAATTGATAAGTATACCTATTCCACATCCACCGCAAAATGTCCAGATTGTGGCTAAGATGATCCAAGCTCTTCTAAGAGTCATTATATTGTGGTAGCGAAGGGAGTAAAAGATAGTTATGTATCGATCTGCTGCAATAGCAGATAGACTGAATATTGATCCAAGCAGTGACAATACAAAAAACCAGTCCATAACATCGTCCATCTTTTGCTCGAATAGACCTTTTTTTCTGTAGGTGACCAACTCTGACCAGAATCATCATGATGCTCTCTAGAATTTTATACAGACTTGCTAGGATATCGGAAACAGCTAAACTACAAATAAAAAAATACATGGGTAAGTGAAGGTTTTTGTTTTTGATCACAGCAATGAGGACAAGAACATTTTCTAGAATTCCAACTGCTGATATAGTAAAGAAAATTTCTTCGGGGATATTGATGTTCATACACTTCGTGTAATTTGAAGTGAGGGATGTCAGATTTGGATGACCTATGCTTTGTTTTGCAATTTCTGTGGCTGTCTCCATCTTTATTTTTCCTTGAGTTTTGTTAGCTTTGATAATATTTATTCTTGACAACGTAGCACTGTCACTTTGAAAAAAAAAAGTTAAAATAGAGTTACAATTATTTTACTTTATTTATTTTTTCATGTTTATTAATGCCTATTCCCTTAGGAACACAATAATGTATAAACTGCTACCTTTCTGTTAAATATAAAGTACATACCAAATATACCCGAGTATAAGCCAAGTTTTTTTGTGCTGAAAATGTCCCCCTCGGCTTATACGCGAGTCACCTTTTTGCACCTGATCTCCCAGACTTTGGGAATCCGGTATCGGCTGGCCGTAGGTCCCCTGGACCCCAAACTTGGCACACATATAGCCCCACCCCACTTTGTTGTCGGAGGGACCTACCTACCGATTTTTTCAAATCCAGGCACCCCTTCCATGGAATTTAATGTTAAATGGTAATTTATCCGGTGATTTTGGGGACCCGGTACCAGCCGGTTGTAGGTCCCCTGGACCCAGAACTTGGCACACTAGTAGCCCGATTTCTCCTCTACAAGTGTGCAAAGTTTGTTGTCTGGGGGACCTATGGCTTTATCACTTTAGCTTTTTACCACTTTAGTACCACGCTATAGCTGAAAGATGGCTACAAGGTGGTTTGCTAGATTTGGGAGGGTGTCCTTTGATGTTCTCCGGAGACCCACACCCTGGGGCGTGCATCAGGCATGCTCTGTGACTGCTGTATCCTTTGGACACAGCTGATCACAGATTGTGATAAAAGGCAGATCAAAGCAGCCCTTTACCAAGTGATCAGCTGTGTCCAATCACAACTGATGACTTGTAAACAGACTTGCCGGTTATTGGAAAGAAGAGGTGATAGCTGGCAAGGCTTGCAGTACATTATTTACACTGATAATCAAGGCAGCCCTATCTGTGCCAATCAATGCCCATCATTGCAGCTTTTCAGTGCCCATCAGTGCTCATCAGTGCTCATCAGTGTTGCCTATCAGTGCCCATTAGTGCCGACTTTTTGTGCTCATTAGTGTCATCTATCAGTGCCCATCAGTGGCACTTATCAGTGCAGCCTTATCAGTGCTGCCTCCTCAGTGTCCATCAGTGCAGCCTAATTAGTGCCCTTAAGTAAAGCCTAATCAGTGCTAATCAGTGTAGCATCATCATTGCAGCCTATCAGTGCCCATCAGTGCAGCCTCATCAGCGCACATCAGTGAAGAAGAAAATCACTTATTTGCAAAATTTTATAACATAAAGTAAGAACAAAACAATTCTATATGTTCAGTGTATTTTGTGTTTGTTTAGCAAAAAATAAAAAAAATAAAACAGTGATGATTAAATACTACCAAAATAAATCTCTATCTGCCTAAATAAAATAATTATACAAATTTAATTTTGTTACAGTGTTGCATAACTGAGTAATTGCCATTCAAAGTGTGACCACACTGAAAGCTGAGAATTGGCTTGAGCAGAGAAGGGGTGAAAGTGCCCCCCATTATATTGTGTTTGAATGACAAGCCATGGCCAAATTTGGTCAATGACTTCAGCCAACATCCCTGGTTCCTTTGTTTACATTCAGCTGCTGAACAAATAAGACCCCAGCCCACAGCTGAAAGGAACCTGGGATTGGTTGCTATAACATAGTCAATTTCTGGTGTTTAGCAATCAACAAGGGAGCTGTAAAATTTAGCTGTGAGGTGTCAAATTTAGGTCAAAAGATTAACATTTCTTGAAGTGTAAATGGTCTGCTATTACTCTAAACCAGGCATGAGTAATATTAGCTTTTGAAAAAATGTACCACTTTTTTGCAAAATGGTAAAATGCATCAGAGTAACAATATGATGGTCGGAAATAGTTTTAGCCTCTTTTAAACCTTTCGTTTTTTTGGGT
Source organism: Rana kukunoris (assembly GCA_029574335.1). Taxonomy (NCBI): domain Eukaryota; kingdom Metazoa; phylum Chordata; class Amphibia; order Anura; family Ranidae; genus Rana; species Rana kukunoris. The sequence goes on from CM056053.1 coordinate 323,918,879, forward strand.
TGTTGTTATTTTAAATAATGGGGAAAAAAAACACTCTTTTTTCCCATTATTTAAAATGTTATTTTGTTAGACAGGGCAAATGTCCACACAAGTCCAAATAACAACATGAAAAACCTAAAGAGACATTACTAATTTTTCCTTTTTTTTCTTTACATGCATTTATTGGTGTTTATTGCTGACCTAACATATATACACAAAAAAAAAGAAAAAATATTGTGTACTGTCTCTTTATATATGCTGCTCATCATACTAGTTTGAGCACAATATCTAAAACACACAAAAAAAAAAAAAAAGTAGCGTATGATATAATTAGGGTGCTTTGGGACATATAAGATTTAGAAAATTCTGCATTTTTTAGCAAATTTTCCTTTCATCATATTTGTTGCGCACTATTGTTGCTTTTAGCTTCTATGAAGTAATGTTCTGTCTTTTACGTTAACGTCTTGGTCTTTTTTTTAATATCACTATGTTTGTTAGCTGATAAATAAATCTCATGCCGCGTACACATGACCGTTTTTTTGGGTTGTAAACAATTACATTTTTAATGGTCTAGAAAAAAACTATGGGCCAGATTCACAGAGCGATTACGCCGGCGTTACAGGAGATGCGCGGCGTAAGTCTAAATTCGTTTCGATGCGCCGCATCCCCAAAACGAGCTACGCAAGAAATCTACTTTTTTTTGACCGCCGTTATTTTCGATAGACCAGCGTATCCGTCCGTGCAAAACTGCGCTAGACACACCATTGATTTGCTATTCAAATATGCAAATGAGGGAGTTACGGGGATCCACAAAAGAACGTTGGTGCAGCGCAGGCTACGCGCTGTGCACAACAGCTGCACATCCTGTCTAAAATTAGACCATATAAAAGGTGGTATAAAATTAGACAATCCGTCTACATGTCAGCTAAAGCAACACTGTTAGTGAGGAGCTGAGCAGTCACACTTGCTGCACAACAAACTTTATGCCAAGATGCCAGGGGCATCCTTGCTCATGGCTATACTAATGACTTTAGAGGAGCAAAGAAGGAGGAGGGCACGGAGGAGGGCACGGAGGAGGGCACAGGAGAGGATATACCGCACATGCATAGACCTCTTTGGCATGAGTGATTCTGAGGTGTATCGCATCTTCAGATTCACCCCTCATGCCATCCTGGAATTAACCATAACCCTGCAGGATGACATCACCAGCCGAACACACCGCTCACATGCAGTGCAGCCACTGGTCAAGGTCCTGGCAACACTCCATTTCCTTGCCAGTGGCTCTTTTCAAAGAACAAGTGGAGTGGTGGCTGGGATGGCACAATCCTCCATGAGCAGATGTGTGCACCAGGTTATCCCTGCAATTCTCAGACGCATGGCCAACCAAATCATCAAACCAACCACTGAGGACCTGCGGCTGAAGGCAATGACAGATTTCTACAGAATTGCCAGATTCCCACACACCGTGGGGGCCATTGATTGCACACATGTGGCACTCCTGCCCCCCCATGAGACAGAGCACATATACCGCAATCGGAAGCATTGGCATTCCATCAACGTACATGTGATAGACGATGCCCAAGGCCTCATATGGCACGTCCGTGCCAAACACCCCGGATCCAGCCATGACAGCTACATATACAATCAGAGCCCCATCCCAATGGAATTCGAACAGAACGTGTATGGGGACACCTGGCTGGTTGGTGAGTGACATGGGTGGCAGGCATGACTGCCCCCCCATGATGCACACATCACAAGGGGCACATGCATGACTAACATCCTCCTGTCTTTTCCCTTTACAGGTGACTCTGCATATGCACTGGGACCCCATCTCATGACTCCTATCCGGAACCCCCAAACCCCAGGAGAGGAAAGATACAATGAAGCCCACGCCCAAACACGTGCAGTGGTGGAGCGCACCTTTGGCCTCCTGAAGTCACATTTCCGATGCCTGGATAAGTCTGGGGGGACCCTGTTGTATTCCCCAAACTTTGTGTGCCAGATCATCGGTGCATGTTGCCTGCTGCACAACTTCGCAGTGAGAAAGGGCCTGCAGATTGACATACGTGATGACCTGACCCCTGAACCAGACAATCCCCCCATAACCGAGGCTACCCCGTCTTCTGAGGGAAGAGCAGCCAGGAGACAGCTCACATTAGGCATCTTTGCACGTTAAACACACACATTAATCATGGCACAATGAGAATGCATGCATGCACACCACTGTGGTCCCTATCACAGACACATCACATGCTCATCAAATTGGATTAGCACAAGCCCACCATGCTGGACTTGTGAGCAGCAACACCATGCCACGGCTCCAATTATGTCACTGTACATTCGTACACCATTCACACGGACCTGGGGATCACTTCCCCCTGGTCCTGACGGTGACACCCCTTTTCCGGCAGGAATGTCACCCCCACATTCCGAAATCATTCACAACACAAAAAAAAGAAAAAATTGTCCAGCAAAAAAAAAAAAATTTCCAGCAAAAAAAAAAAAAAAATCCAAAAAAAAAAAAGTCCAGAAAAAAAAAAGGGGGAAACCAAATTAATGCCGCTGGCGTGACCCATGCCTGGGGCACCCACGGCCACGGCCCCGGCTCCTCAGGGGAGACTCATCCGGGGAAGGAGGAGCAGCCCCTGGTCTCTGCCCACCTGGTGGCCTGCCCTCCAAGGCCACTGCAATTCTGGTCAGGCCAGCACTTAGTGATGCCTTATTGGCCTGGATAGCCTGGGTGAGGGCCCTCACATCCTGCCCAACGTCTGCTGTAGTAGTCTGCAGTTCGTTTAGGCAGTTTGTAAGAGCCAGGGAGTGGCAGTCCAGGTCCCCAAGCGTATCCTTTATGGAGGACAGGCTCTCCTCCATCCGCCCCAAAGTCTGGCTGACCTGTCCCAGATGGCGGGTCTGAAGGGCCTGGTCCCTTCTGAGATTGGCGGGCAGAACCTCGGCCACCCCCCTGGTCTTCTGGGACGACTTCCTGCCTCCAGCTGATGCTTGTAGCCGGGGAGAAGGGGAGGCCCTTGGGAGGGGAGCCTTGTTGGGGGAGGAGTGGGAGGGGCTAGCCCTTATGGAGGGCTGGCTGCTGCCAGCCAGAGAGGAAGTCTCCTCCAAAAACAACAATCCACTGGCTGACATGACATCCTCCTCCTCCTCAAACTCCTCCTCCTCCAACTCCTCCAACTCCATCTTCTAGGAAAAGCTAAACAGGTATACAGGTTCATAATATACTTGAATAATGACACGTATTTAACAAAAACACAAATATTGAATTATTGTACATACTGTATATAGAGTTTTCTCTTCTTTGTTACTAACATTGATACAGAGAAATTGAGCCATGGTCCATTCACATAAACTCTTTTTACATGTAATAGTATGTTTTAAGAACAATTCATCTAAAAAAAAATATTTTTTGTTTTATTTTTGAGTAGGGATGGGTGAATTTTCTCTGGGTTCAGTTTACAGGCTCATTTGGGGAATGCATCCAAAAATCTAAAAATGTTGAACTTTAATGTAAACCTCTTTGAGGTCATTAGGATGTGAATTTAGAAAATCAATTCTCTCAATTTTCAAGGCTAAAAGGCCAGGGATTGTACAATGTACCAATTCAAAATAAATAAATACATAAAAATACCATTTAACAGGGAGCAGCTTTTTAAAGTCAATATTTACACTGTTGGGGAGATAAAAACACACAGTTGAGCTGTGTTTTACTACCCCCAACTGCTGCCACTTAAAGTGATTCTAAAGGTTTGTTTTTTAACCCATAGTAAGCCAGCACGTTTTTAGAAAGTGTCGGAAATCCAAGAGTTAAGCTTTAAGTGATAAGAAGGGATTCACTCGACCTACTGTTATATATGAGAGGATACGGAAGGTATAATAAATTACAACATGCAAGAGTATAAGGGAGGATTCAGCAAGTTTAGGAGGATAAAAACATGGAAAACCTACAGTCTATTGTGGTATATCAGAGAATACAGTAGTTGTAAGAGCAATATTAGGTTAAAAGAAAGGTATACAGAGGGTGCAATAGTTTACAATCTAATAGTTTACAATCTAATAGGGTTTGAAGCAGGGTACAGAAGGAGAAAGAGCTTACAGTCTGTTAGGGTACAAAGGAGGAAAGGAAGCTGGAAGCACTTATAGTCTATTGTGGTATGTGGGAGGATACGGTAGGTGGGAGAGCCATGTTAAAAGAAAGGGATATACAGGCTGTCTCCTAGTTAACATCCGACTTAGAAATAACTCCTACTTACAAACGGACGGAGACAACAGCAAGTGAGAGGAAATCTATCCCAAGGAAGGGAAATCCACTCTTGTAAAGCCCCGTACACACAACCGGAATTTCCGATGGAAAAAGTCAGACAGACGTGTGTATGCCCCATCGGAGAAATTTCATCGGAAATTCAGATGAATTCCATTAGAGTTTAAATATAAAATCGGAGTTTAAATAAAGTTTAAATAAAAGCCTGATTATGTGTACGCAGCATAAGCGTTATAATGGGAAAAGGTGTCTCCACTGAAGCTTTATCACCAATGCTTGTTTCCACAACAACCAAAAATGTTCAAAATCCAATTGTCATTTGGACAGAAAGTGAGGTGAAATCTTCTGGACAGAAGCACAGACAGCAAAACCAACATTCTTCCCTATACTATCCAAAAAAACTTAAAAAATATGTTTTTTTGGGCTGGTGCTACACTTAAAAAATGTACATGTTCTGACTTACATACAAATTCAACTTAAGAACAAACCTACAGACCCTATCTTTTTTGAAACCCTGGGACTACCTGTAGAAGATACAATAGTTTACAGTTTATTAGGGTATAAAGCAGGGTACAGAATGCGGAAGAGCTTACAGTTCACTAGGGTATAAAGGTGGAGAGAAAAGTGAAAGAGCTTGCGGTCTATAAGGATATAAGGGGGCCTACAGAAGTAGGAAGAGACGTATTAGGATATAAGGCAAGAGATACAGGAGAGGGAAAAGCTTACAGTCTATTAGGGTATAATGAGAAAAACAGGAGGTGGGATAGCTTTACAGTCTTTTAGGGTATACTGAAATACATAGAAGCTGAAAGAGTTTATGGAACATTGGTGTATATTGAATAAATAAAGAAGGTGGAGGAATTCACAATCTAGTATTCTTCATTCAAATGTTTGTATTATTTATGCAGAAGTGTTTTAATGTAGTGAATTTTAATGCAGTAAAAATTTTACTGCATTAGAAAATGCACCAAAGATGCAGCAAACATGAGCTGCACCAATGTGTTTGCAGTCTTTAAGGGTATTAGTGAAGAAACAAGAACAGGATGGAAAAGCTTATTAGGGTGTAAGGGTGATATATAGCTTAGATGAATTTGAATGTGTAATATTTCTTTAATATCATTGAAAGGGTCTAACAGGTGTGTAGTGAAGTTAGCTTGTGAAAGGAGACGGGTAACTGTTGACCTGCCTCAGGCCTGGTTTTATCTTAACACAGTCCTTAACCTCCACATTCAACATGGAGTATTTTTTTTTTTTTACAAACTATTTATTTAGGCAGCAGCATACAAAAGGTATACAATTTACATTTACAAAAAGGTATTATAAAATGGTATCACGGACATACCATTTCACATAGAAATAGCAATGCAAAACATATCTATAAGTAATAACATGATCAGGAAGTGTATGTAATAGACCATGGTCAACTATACCTTGGAGTGATTAGGTATGGGCCCAACGACCCCCTGTGCAGTTTGCACCAGAACTTTCGAACATCATGAAAGTTCGGACCCAAATAACAAACCCAAATAAAGTCTGTGGGACCTGAATGTGAAAAATCAAAAGTGCACATTCTGAATGCTTATACTGTATGCAAGTAATTGGGCATACAATAGTTATGGGGGTCTGGGGTACTGCCCTGGGGGACATGTATCAATGTAAAAAAAGGTTTGTAAAAAATTTCATTTTTTAAATCAGCAGTGATTTATTGATGCTTAAAGTGAAAGTATAAAAATTAAAAAGTCCTTTTAATATAGTGCCTAGGGGGTCCCCTTAGTCCACTTGTAAAGAGGCACATATGTACTGTGTATAGAAACTGCCGCAGCAACTAATGCATTTACAGAGCCCGAAAAATACGATTTTCCCTGCAAGCTTTCTTTATTTTGTAACCAATGGCTTGGAAAGCTAGTCTGAATGATGGGGCCACAATGTAGTGCACAGAGAACAAAATTAGATTTTAAATCTGGTGTCTCTACTACAGACTTTGCATTTCTACTTCTGAAACAGGTGAAAAAAAACTGTACTTTGGGTGTCGGTGGTGCTTTCACACTGTAACCCTATAGCGGTACTCTTGATAAAAACAAAAATTGGCCTTGCTGTCAAAAATTGCAATGATATGCACCTGTCAAACAGGTGCAGAAAGATTGTTCTTTGGGTGTCGGTGGCACCTTTACACTGTAACCCTATAGAGGTACTCTACTGATAAAGGCCAATGAGAGGCCAACATGCATTTAGGGGAGGAGCCGAATCTGTGATGTCAGACGAAGTACCGTGAGTCTAGATTTACGGTGAATGAGCCGATGATTTGATACACGCTGTTTTAAAAATGTTATCTTGTAAGTAAGTGGATTTTTTGGGGGGCTTTTAATAAACATACAGACAGAGAACACTATGGCATCTATTTTTTTTTTTTTTTTATGTCTTTAACCCATGGAAGTAAAAGCGTAATTGAGAACTAACGAGCAAGTGAAGAAAGGTATTGTCTATCGGCAAATCAAGCACAACTCAAACGCTAATTACCTACACAGAGGTGCAGTCTGGGAACTGTAGGATTGATTACCATTGGAGAGTAAAGTGGATCGATTGAGGTGGACACAAGGAGTGATCTGTTTATGAGTTTATACTCATCCTTGAGGTGAGCAGGCACTTTAGCTGGTGGAGGTGTACACTTAATATTGGTCCATTTGAGGACGATCATACATAGCGGTGATTACTTTGGAAGCATTGGCACAGATGAACTGTTTTATTTACTTTATTTTTATTTTTCAAATTGTTTTTTAATATTTTTATTTTTTTTTAATGTATAGCATATAAATATTGTATGCAGATGGTTTATTGAGACACAGCGCTGCACTATTTAGAAACTATTAAAGAACTGGCCTGTCAAACAGGTGCAGATTTTTTTTTGATAGTACATGACCAGCATCTAAATGCAAGCTTGTCAAAGCTGCTGGCTCTACAACTTCTGTCTTTCTGCCTCATGGATTCTGCCCCCTTCCGTGAATTTGCAGAATGTTCTGTACCACAATGGTAGGTTCCAGTCGCTATTTCTTTTCACATAAGGCCATTCCAGCTCTCTACCATCACGTGGAAATCCTTACCTCTGGGGGAAGCCCAACATATTTTTCCATAGGTGGTAAGTTTACTGGTGGGGGAGAGTAGTGGAAATCAAAAAAGTGTCTGATTTTAATATATTGGAGCCTTTCTTGATGTGGAATCCCCTTATGTTTTAAAAATAACTAACATATCATACTTACTGGCTCTGTGCAATAGCAGCCTTGATCTTCCTTTTCTGGGGTCCCCTGCCAGCGCTCCTACCTCCTGCCAAGTGCCCACCAAATAAAGCCCCTTCTTATGAGGGCACTCGAGTAGGCTCGCTCCTGAGCTGGGCTGTGTGCGTCTGCTCAGCACTGCCCCCAAGCTCCCTGCCCACAGGTTTTGACTGACAGCAGCAGGTGCAGAGTGCTAGATCAAGATCAGATTCCGATGAGTATTTAGGAGGGGGCTGGGGGGTGTTCTAACATTAAAAGGTTTTTAGGTTAATTGAGAGAATGCATTAAGGTAAAAAAAAATACCTTTATAACCACTTAAAGGGTTTAAAGGCAAGCATATGTTACATATAAAGTATCATCTTGAAGGGCATAAATAGTAGTTCATTCCACCAAAAGAAGGTATCAGACAAAAGAAAGGCAGAAGTAAACTTAAACTTAGACTCCTTTCACACTTGTACGACTTCAAAGTTGCGCGATTTTACCGTGATTTTGCGGCCACGATTTTACCGCGATTTTGCGGCCGCGATTTTACCTCCATTTTGCCACGATTCTCGGCCGTGATTTCAATGGATGCCTGTGTAAGTGGCATCAAAATCGGACCAAAGTAGTGCAAGGATTACTTTGAAGTAGGCACAACTTAAAGTTGTGCCAGTATGAATGGTGTTCGTTGAAAATAATGGAGAATGACTTGTCATACGATTTTGCAGTCCAAAATCGTGGGACAAGTCGTAAAAGTGTGAAAGGGGACTTAGATCTCCTAAAAAGAAAGTCAAGGGAGAGACTGAGGAGACCAGGCAATGTTAATGTTTATAGAGGTGCTAGACATGAAGGGATTGTGCCACCAAGGTGTTAAGAGGGGCATGATCTTTGTCTATTTTAAATACATTATTAAAAAGAATTATTAAATGGCTATAAAGTTATATCATATTTACATGTTTTCTCAGCTAAGCACACCCTCCCTCCCTCCTGCCTGCATGCCTGAGCTAAAGACAGATGGATTCCAGGAAGTAAATGCTACATGAATCATCTGCTCTTACACAAGATAGCCAAGGTCAGAAATGCAAAAAGGTGTTTTTCAAGTGATTTCTCAGCAAAATAAAGCATGGAGATTCGGATGGATGGGTGAATTTGGCTTGAATACTAAACATGAAATAGCATTTTTGGATTGGTGCTCAGATGCAGTATACTTCCACTTTAATCTGGCTCTGCATATTAGGGCATACAAATACTGAATCAGAGGAATTGGGGCCATGTAGGTGACCATTGATTTCCTACCATTTTCTCAGAACAGTAAATACATCGCTTTAAAGTAGTGTTCCATTGATTTGGAGGTTATAGTGGAAAGGGTTAGGACCTCTGTAATGTTTTCTTCGATGTCCCTTGTGGGTTAATCTTCATTCTTTACCTGTCCAATGACTGGACAAAAGGCAATCTTTCCTTTGACAGAAAAACAACTGTAGAAGAGGTCATGCTAGTGTCCCCACTGAGGAGATTCTATTCACTTGCTATCCTGGTAACCATTCAGGAATTGAAATCAAATCTTGCCAATGAGAATAAAGAGGATACTTTTACTGTTCTACTTTAAACACTTGGGAAATAAAAAAAAAAATAACAATTTGTCCTCTTTTTATGATAAGTATTTTTAGTGTGATGAAATGAGAAAATGCATGTGATCATTAGGTAATCTAATTAAAACAAAATATTTCATTTAAAGTGGAAGTAAACCCAACAATTTAATAGTTTCAGAAAACAGTTACATTCCCGACATGCCGGAAATGCTAACTGTCACATTGGTTGTGCTCTTAACCAAGCTGTCACACCATCCAATGGCTGGTGTCATAACTGATGACATGTGCAGCATCATGGCAGTTGAAGATTAAATGGAGGCCAAGGTGGCAGCTTCCTAGGCAGGTTTACTTCCACTTTAATTTAGCTGACAGAGTCAAACATTATTTCAAACTTCCATAGCAATTTTTAAAATATGTTGCATGACACTTTTATTAAGCAAAAACATTTATTCAAAAACCAATACTGTTCACTAAGGCCTCGTACACACGACCGAGGAACTCGTCGTAAATGAAACATTGTTTTCCTCAACGAGTTCCTTGTTATGCTTGTCGAGAATCTTGACAAGCTTTCTTTGCGTACACACTGTCAAGACAAAATCTCCTCGTTCTCAAACGTGGTGACGTAAAACACGTACGACGGCACAATAAAGGGGAAGTTTGATTCCACTGGCACCACCCTTTTGAGCATGTGCGGGTTTCTAAGCATACACACGAACGTGTTTCTCGTTGTAAACCAGCCCGACAAGGAACACGAGGAGGAAATTGAGACTCCCGATGAGGAAAAAGAGATCTTGTTCTCTTTATTTCTCATCGAGTTCCACGATAGTTTTCTCGATGAAAAACATACACACAACCGTTTTCCTCTGCAAAAAAGCTTTGCCACCAAGTTTCTTGATGGATTTTGTCGAGGAAAACGGTCGTGTGTACGAGGCCTCAGGCCGTGTACACACGGCAGAGAACCTCGACGGGCAGAACACATCGTTCCGCCCGTCGAGGTTCCCTGCCGGCCGTCTAAATCGGCGACCCGCCCGTCGGGAATGGCAACCAGCCATTCATCCAGGCGGGCCGTCGAGCAAATAGAGAGCGTGCTCTCTATTTCTGCTCGATCCCGACGGGAAGAGAGCGTACACACGGCTCTCGCTGGAATAGCTTCCAGCGAGGTTCTGCTCCAGCGACCTCGGCCGGGCCTTCCCGTACACACGAGGGGAATGTCCGCTGAAAACTCGATGGACCGTTTCAGAGACATCTCCGCTCGTGTGTGTACACACGATTTCAAAGCAAGCTTTGAAATCTATCCGGTGGGAATCTGTCCGCCCGACATGTCTCTGGTTAGTACACTTACCAGCAGACATGTCGGCTCCCACCGCCGCCGCGCCGCTGCCGAATGGATTCGGCGCATGCGCGAGGTTCTCGCTGGTCGCCACGTTCCAGCGATGGTGTGAACCTCGGATCAAACTCGTGACATATCCGATGAAAATGGTCCGCACCGTTTTCAGATATATCCGATCGTGTGTATGGGGCCTAAGTGTTGTCTTCCACAATATTATTTATCTGGAGGGACTTTCATTATTATTGAAAATAAATCTCAGAGACATTAACATGTTATAGTTTATAGTTTGACTGAGTTCAATCCATGAAATATATTTATTAAACAGGCAGGTCAGAGAGATAAACTATGTAGTGACTAAATGTGTAATTTCAAATTGATAGCAGTATTTTCTAAACAATATTAGGGTTGTTACTATCTCAGAGGCATGTGGAAATAGAAATGGGAATGTTTATAAAGCAAAAGTCAGTCAAGCATTTTTATATAGTGCTTTTATGAACCATATTTATACGGTACCTTTTTTTAACTATTTCACACCAACATCACCCTACACAAGGTCCTGTAGTTGGTCATTGGGTTACCTGAGGGCTATCGAATAGGTAATCCAATGACCAACTACAGGACCTTACACAGAAGCCTGACAATGGCAAGGTGTTGGCTTTGTGGTTTCAGCTTGCAACAGAAAGTGTTGTTACTGGCAGGATTCACAATAGATTAACAAATATTTGCTCCAGGAAACTGTATACAGTGAGGCAGGTTCTCCAGGTAAAACATTTGCAATACATTTCAAAAACAATTTGCTTATGAAAACTGTATACAGTGAGGCATGATGCTAAAAGGTTTGTTTTTTTATTTTGTTAATAGGTTCCTTTAAGCTAGTGCATTGTTGGTTCACTAACCTTTTCCTTCGATTTCCCTTCTAAATGTTTTTTCTTTGTTTTCTTTGTCTGAGTTTCTCACTTCCTGTTCCTTGCTGTTCTGGCTGACTAACCCCCAGCCAGAACTTGGGGCAAGCTTACTGAGGAGAAACAAGAAGTGAGAAATTCAGACAAAGAAAAAAACATTTAGAAGGGAAATCAAAGGAAAAGGTAAGTGAACCAACAATGCACTAGCTTAACCACTTAAAGGGTCACTAAAGGAAATTTGCTGAAATGACTGTTTACAGGGTATAGAGACATAAAATTTAACTGATTCCTTTTAAAAATGATTAAAAACAGATAAAAATCGCGACCCGGTCCAAAGCATAGTGACCGGGGACAGCGAAACCCACGGACCCGATCGCCGCGGGTGTCACGCAATCGGTTCACAGGAGCTGAAGAACAGGGAGAGGTGAGTGTAAACAAACCTTCCCCATTCTTCTCTGTGGCAGTGTCAGTGATTGTCTGTTCCCTGATAAAGGGAACGACGATCACTAATGTCACACGTCCAGCCCTGCCCCCCCTACAGTAAGAGACCCACATTAGGTCACACTTAACCCCTACAGCGCCCCCTAGTGGTTAACCCCTTCACTGTCATTGTCATTTTCACAGTAATCAGTGCATTTTTATAGCTCTTTTCGCTGTGAAAATGACAATGGTCCCAAAATGTGACAAAAGTGTCCTATGTGTCCTCCATAATGTCGCAGTCATGAAAAAAATCACTGATCGCCGCCATTGGTAATAAAAAAACTGAAGAAAAAAATTATTTTATATCATTTTTTTTTCAAAATTGTCGCTCTATTTTTGTTTATAGCGCAAAAAAAAAAAAAAACGCAGAGGTGATCAAATACCACCAAAAGAAAGCTCTATTTGTGGAAAAAAAGGATGCCAATTTTGTTTGGGAGCCACGTTGCACAACTGCGCAATTGTCAGTTAAAGCGACACAGTGCCGAATCGCAAAAAGGGGCAAGGTCCTTAATCTGCATAATGGCTCGGGTCTTAATCTATTTAGAAAATAAAAAATTAACCTTTACAACCTCTTTAACAAACTGCACATTAATTTAAGTTTAACATACATGTTAGGGCATAATTATAAAGCAGTAAATGTGACTTTCATTAAACACATGGTGCATATTAAATGCATGAAGGTGAATGGCATATTCAATGCTTTATAATTATACCCTTTTAAATGCCCAAATTGGTAGACTTGGAAGATCATAAAAAAATACAATGGGCCAGATTCACAGAGCGATTACGCCGGCGTTCTAGGAGATGCGCGGCGTAAGTCTAAATGAGCGCATGCGTAACGATGCGCCGCATCCCCAAAACGAGATACGCAAAAGAAATCTACTTTTTTTCGACCGGCGTAATTTCGATAGACCGGCGTATCCGTCTGCGCAAAACTGCGCTAGACATACCCTCAAATATGCAAATGAGGGAGTTACGGGGATCCACAAAAGTAAATTGGTGCAGCGCAGGCTACGCGCTGTGCGCAACACCTGCACGTCCTGTCTAAAATTAGACCATATAAAAGGTGGTATAAAATTAGACAATCCATCTACATGTCAGCTAAAGCAACACTGTTAGTGAGGAGCTGAGCAGTCACACTTGCTGCACAACAAACTGTATGCCAACATGCCAGTGGCATCCATGCTCATAGATGAGCAAAGAAGGAGGAGGGCAGGGAGGAGGGCACGGAGGAGGGCACGGAGGAGGGCACGGGAGAGGATTTTTTTTTTTCCAAAAACCTTTTCTTTGCTTTTATCAACATTTAAAAAAATATATACATACATATATACATCAATACATAACATACATACAAATTACAAACACAGTCTCACTATCTTTCAATAGCCCTTTAAAACCTTGATGGATATAATAATCTAATCTGATACAAGCCCCTCACTCTTCACTTGATATATCACACACGCATAGACATCTTTGGCATGAGTGATTCTGAGGTGTCTCGCATCTTCAGATTCACCCCTCATGCCATCCTGGAATTAACCACAACCCTGCAGGAGCCCAACACCAGCCCAACACATGACACCACCCATGACACCCATGACAGCTACATATACAATCCTAGCCCCATCCCCACAGATTTCGAACAGGGTGACTCTGCATATGCACTGGGACCCCATCTCATGACTCCTATACGGAACCCCCCATGGTACCCTGTTGTATTCCCCAAACTTTGTATGCCAGATCATCGGTGCATGTTGCATGCTGCACAACTTCGCAGTGAGAAAGGGCCTGGAGATTGACATACCTGATGACCTGACCCCCGAATCAGACAATCCCCCCCTAACTGAGGCTACCCCGTCTTCCGAGGGAAGAGCAGCCAGGAGACAGCTCACATTAGGCATCTTTGCACGCTAAACACACACATTAATCATGGCACGATGAGAATGCATGCATGCACACCACTGTGGTCCCTAGCACAGACACATCACATCCTCATCACATTGGATTGGCACAAGCCCACCATGCAGGACTTGTGAGCAGCAACACCACGCCACGGCTCCAATTATGTCACTGTACATTCATACACCATTCACACGGACCTGGGGATCACTTCTCCACCACAAATGAGGGTGACACCCCTTTTCCGGCAGGAATGTCACCCCCACATTTCAAAATCATTCACAAACAGAACCAAAAAAAAAATGCCCAGCAAAAAAAAAATGCCCAGCAAAAATATAATTTTAAAAAAACACAACAAAGAAAACACAGAAAAGACAAAAATCACTCTGCAAAACAGTCACCAAATATCTCAAAGACATGTCACAAAAAAACAAAAAAACAAACAAACAAACGCTAATAAACAACAGAACAAAAGCACCTTGCTCTATAGGGAGGGATACAAAGGGATGTACTTTTGCAAAGGAAGGGCGTTTGTCTCTGTCTATTTAAGCACTCTGCGTAGTTCACTAAGTTGCCTGGGTCCACTTCCAATTTCACTGATTGCACCGTTCCCGAGTTGTGAGCATGCGCACAGAGGTGCTGACCATGGTCTGCTTCATGTGAGCATGCGCAATCCGGCCGGCCCTTCATTTGCATGGGGTCACGGCTCATTTCAATGAAACACGCCCACGTCCTTCCCAATTTGAATTACTCCGCCTTACGCCTCGGAATTTACGTTACACCGGCCCACATTTCTGCGCAAATACTACGAGGATACAGTGATTGCACCTCTACATTGCGCTGGTCTAACGTAAAGGAGGTGCGCTACGCCGGTCAAAATATGCGCCAATGTACGTGAATCTGGCCCAATGAATCTCAAAGAAATCCTCTCCACTTTACAGTACTTGATAATGTACATTGTTTTTCTCTTCTATATATGCTACTTGACTGATGGTTGCCTTATGGATTTCTATATACTGGCTTAATGGTTACCATCTGCCAATTGACTATCTATCGAATTGACTGCATTGATGTTGATGTCATTACTCATCCCACCTATGACACTAGTAGATGTATTTGATATATTCAGTTTAATATAGTTACTATGTCGTAATTCTTCAGATATTTACATATTTCAATGACACCAGGAGTGTCCTCCTATATGGGGGTTAAGATAGTTATTAATATCATAATCAACATCTCTATTTTTCTTTTTTCCTAAGAAAATTCAATAAAGCCGATCATTAAAAAAAAAATGGAGGAAAGCTCTGCATCAAAAATGGGAATCTACATCAAGTGGCACATTGTGGTTTCTTGAGTCTCACCACAAGCATGTATACACATGTACACAAGATATAACAAAAACTGTTAGGTGCAACAGTTACAGTATTACAGTATCACATATGGATGCTATTCTATGTGTATGTTAAGCCCAACTCCGTCATGAGCTATCAGTTTAAACTTTTCTGGACAATGCCCCAAAGCCACCAGAGAACCTCTTTCTGCTCTCCGAGATTCCATGCATATCAAACTGATAATGGATTTAGCAGCTTATTGTTACCTCGTTAGCACTAGTAGTTATCAGAGCTACAGTGTTTAATTTGTGAGGCATAGCAAATCATTTTGAACCTTATCATGTCTTCTACTCAATAAAATCTTGGTAACAAACTATACAAGAATGTGATGTGGTAAAATGGACAATTTTAGAACCATGCAAATGTGTGTTGTAATGTTGGGGGTTATTAACTCTCGTGGTACTGTATGCGTTTTTTCAGCGATTCACACTAGTCAGGAACTATGTTTTAAAGGCATGGTAGCCCATTTTTATTAAAAAGGCAAAATTAAAAGTCCAATTCAAGGTTTCCCACGCAGGGGGTTCTTCTCCATCAAATGCAAAACAGAAAATACTAGCCCACCTGGCTCTCTGTAGCAGTACTTCTGCACGTTATCCTGGTCACCCAGACCAGCGGACTCCTCAACTTAGACGGCTTCCCTTCAGCATCTATAGCTCTGCCTCTTCCAATTACCAATGTTCTGGCTGTCTCCTACAGCCTCTCTAATTTCTGGAGACCTCCTGTCTCCAACTGGGAGCCATGAGATCTTCCTTCACACTCATTATAAAGGGCTGTGCTCACCTGAGCACAGACCCTGCTGGTCATCCACAAAATCTGGATACAGGATTGGAGATTCCATCCCACCCCAGACACTATGGAATCTCCACACTACAGAGCCCCATGATGAAATACAAAAACCTGGAGACAGCTTCAAAAGAAGTCTTCTCCAGTCCACAGCTATGCTCTGTAGTCTTGCACCGCTAAAGTGTGCATACCCTGTGTCCATTTTACAGTGACAGTAGCTCCTACTGTTACAGTGTCTAAAACACAAAAAAGCAGTACAGCAACTACCTTGGCAAAACATCAATAATAAACACAATGTTATCCTACACGTATGTGGAACAGAAACATCTATTGAAAAAAATAGAAAGACATAGCCGTGTTTTTAACAAGGGTAGGATGAAGATTGATCATATGCAAATAGCTTTAAAGTTGATTTGCAAAGTCATTCATTTTCTTTAAACTAGTTAAATCTCCCAGAAAACAAATCATTAGATTCTTTTCAATTACCTTTTACTTTTCTCTTTCTTCTATTGTTCATAACTAGGTGCAAACACTAAAGTATATTTAGTAAAAGTGAAGTTTAGAGTAGGATTACAATGTAGATTCTATCTTACCTTAAGCAATGAACGGTCCCCACACTAGAGAGATAGTGCTAACTTCCTGAAAGAAAGTATCCTTGTTAGTAGAAAATGGACACCATACACAATAATTGCATAAGAGTAGTGGAAAAATACATCAAGGCAAGCGGCTTACATCTTGTTTTCACAGCCTTGACTGTCACTTTAGATAAATGTTCAACAAGAAATGATGTTCAAGTAGGACGCAATAAACTTGCTGCGAACTGTGCATTTTGAAATGGACATTTAATGAACGCCCTATATAGCTTCAATAACTGGGAGAAAATCTAAGCGTGTGCTGTTAGGCTTAGAATAAATGAAAACTTTTGTAATATGACAGCCCTTGTGTCGATGTATGAAGCATGTAAGAGCTCAATAAAATAAAATGTGTGCATGGTCAATATTTTTTTTTTTTTGTTTGGAAAACGTGGGGAAACATTAAAACGAATGACAGGCTTTTATTATTGTCTTTACATCTGCTAGCAGGGCTGGACTGAGACAAAAATGTGGCCCTGGACTTTATCCAGAGTCCAGACTGGCCCACTTTAATTTTGCAAACAAGCATAAAAACAGTATTTAAACTATACGCAATTGTGCAAAAAAACATAAGTAACATAAGGAGTCTTCGCTCTCCTCTTTTATTATCTCACTTATTCTCCTCTGTATTTTTCTCATCCTTCCCACATCACTGCATGAAGTGGAGGGCGAGCCATTACTTTGACAGGCTGTCACTGAAACCGGCCCACTGAGCCATCGGCCCTCCGGGAAACTCCCTGTAGTCCCAATGACCAGTACATGCCTGTCTGCTAGGTACATTCACCCTCTCTATTTGTACTGGTGACCACCTTCATTCATACACAAAGTAATGGGAAATCCAAGATGGTATAGTTTGCACCAGAACATGTGATTTTTTTTTCCAATGGGGGCACCTGTTCTTCTGACAGCTGCCTAATGCCGCGTACACACAACCGTTTTTCATGACAAAAAAAATGCCATTTTTTTAATTGGTAGTTAAAAACTATCGTGTGTAGGCTCCAGAGCATTATTCTCGATGAGAATAATGGGAATTAAAAATTTAGAACCTTCTCTATTTGTTGTCGTCATCTTTCACGTCGTTGTTCTTCTCATGTTGAAAAACGGTCGAGTGTTGGCTTTTACGACGGAGGAAAAACCTACGTGTTGTATGTCACCGCGCTTTGCTCGAGCATTTTTTATCACGATCGTGTGTATGCAAGGCAGTCTTGAGAGGAATCACGTTGAGAAAAACTTCATTTTTTTCCATGACATGAAAAACAGTCGTGTGTACGCGGCATAACAGGGAAGTAGGGACTGCATTTTGCTTGTTCAGAGGTTTGGGGAACAATCAGACTATATTGGAGCCTGGTTGAGCTGGACCTCTGGTTGCAGGGGGAAGATAAACAATCAGCAAAGGTATAACTACCACTGCTAAATGTGAAACCTACCTGCTCATGGCTCCTGGTTGTTAGGAAGGCAGTGACCACCATATTGGCAGGTCATTTTCTAGGCTAATAGGCAAGAGATTTTTCTTGGGGAGGGGGGGGGGTGACATGGGGGGGGGGGGGATGAGCATAGCCCTTTATAACTGGGTACCAAAGCAAAAAAAAAAATAAAGTTCAGTTTGACTGTTTAACCACTTCCATACCAGGCACTTACGCACCTTCCTGCCCAAGCCAATATTCAGCTTTCAGCGCTGTCGCACTTTGAATGACAATTGCACGGTCATGCTACACTGTACCCAAACAATTTTTTTATAATTTTGTTCCCACAAATAGAGCTTTCTTTTGGTGGTATTTGATCACCTCTGATAAACAATCAGCGCGAACCCCCCCTGTCAGGAGAGCCGCCGATCGGCTCTCCTCTACTCGCATCTGTCAGACACGAGTGAGGAAGAGCCGATCAACGGCTTTCCCTGTTTACATCGTGATCAGCCGTGATTGGACACAGCTGATCACATGGTAAAGAGCCTCTGCCGGAGGCTCGTTACCGAGATCGGAGATGCAGGGTGTCAGACTGACACCCCGCATCACCAATCGCCGTGGCATGTAATCCTGCAGGACGTCAATAGACGTCCAGTCAGGATTACAGAACCACTTCCCGGATGTCAATTTACTATTGACTGGGCGGGAAGTGGTTAAAGGGCAATATTACAAATCATTTAAAACCAATTCTTTGAGGATGAAGTAGTGAAGTAGTGCATGAGTATGTGGTATGCACTTTACTACAGCAAAACTGACATTTACAAATTTACAAGTTTGACCTGGTATAGATATTAATGGGAAACCCCACAAAAAATAAACAGCATGGGGTTCTCCTTAAAAATACACACCAGACACTTATCCTTGATGAGAGTCTGGTATGGACGTCAAGGGTAGGGATGAGACGAACACTCCCCCCGTTTGGTTTGCACCAGAACCTGCGAACAGACCAAAAGTTTGTGTGAACTTTAGAAGCCTGTTAAAGTCTAATATGCAAATTATTGTCCTAAAAAGTGTTTGGGGACCCGGGTCCTGCACCAGGGCACAAGTATCAATGCAAAAAAAGCTCTCTCGTCCCCCCCCCCCCCACTTTTCCTGCAGCCTGCCAGATTGTGTGCTGGAATAAAGGGTCTGGTATGGATTTTTGGGGGTAACTGCTAATTGAATTTGGGGGGACCCCCACACATTTTTTTTTCTAAATGACTTTCAATGCTTTTTCTCTGCGAGTGGTTTTAAATTACTTTTTTTCCTTCAGAAATTACACTTTGTGCAGGGACAGTTCTAAGCACGGGAAACAAGCGCTGCTTTACAGGAATACTTTACACAGACGGTACGAAATTTAAAGGAATATTTCACCTTTATTGTTTCAGTTTAAGCATTATTAAAATCACTGCTCCCAAAAAAAACGGCAGTTTAAAAAAAAAAAATTGCATTGATACATGTCCCCTGGGGCAGGACCCAGGTCCCCAAACACTTTTTATGTCAATAACCTTTAAAATGAGCACTTTAGATTTCTCCCATAAAGTTTTACAGGGTGTTCCGCTGCTTTTCGAATTTGCCACAAACACCCCAAATTGTTAGCTGTTCGGCTGTTAGTTGTTAGCTGTTTTGACTCGAACTTGAAGCTCATACCTAGTCAAGGGAAACCCCATGCAGGAAAAACAAAGACCCCCCCCCCCCCCGGAACAATCATACCAGATCCTTATTCAAGCATGCAGCCTGGCACCCTCCTGAACAGGCCACATGTTCTCAACATGGCATGGGTAGCTTGCCAGGAGAGACCCCCTGGAAAGGCACCTTGTCCCCATGTTGATGAGGATAAAGTCCTCCTCCCCACATTCTTGGCCTATTGGTTGTGGGGGACTGTGGATACAGGAGATTATCAGAATTTGGAATTCACCTTTAAAAATAAAACAACCGCCATGTACCATGCCTCCATGGGAATAAGTAAGGGGTACTCCTACTCCTACTCCTACTAATTTATTCAAACACAACACATTCTACTTACAATGTAAACGATAAGATCATGTATATAAAAGCCGGCCTGCAAGCGATAGGGATTCTCCCCACGTGGTGATGTGTTGTGTCACTCAGCGAATACATTTACCACGTGGGGAGAATTTCAATGGTGCGTTTTCTGTTTTAAACCCCCCCCCCCCCCCGTGGTTGTACTTGCCGGCCTGCTTTTATATACATTATCTTATTGTTTACATTGTAAGTAGAATGTGTTGTGTTTGAATACATTCTGTCTATTCCATACGGAAATTTCATGGTGCGTTTTCTGTTTTATGGTGCGTTTTCTGTTTTAACGTGTCTACCCCCCCCCCCCCCCGTGGTTGTATGGTGGATTAAGCCTAATAATATCCTGGTGGACTGAATACTGCAGTATCCCTTTCTGTCTATTCCAGGATAACGTGTCTAGCAGCTGTCTTGTGGATACCAAGGCCGTGGCTGGGCTATAGCCAACTGCTCTATTGAGCTTGCTTCTGGTAAGCAGCCATTTCTAACTTTGGTGAAGGGATCACTCTCAGGCTTATGTTTGTCACTGCGGTGGTGTGCTACTGTGATTATCTCCCTAAATGCAGCATATACAACATTGGATGCATTCAGAAGTACATGTTGGACTTATATTGTGCTGAAGTTTTATGCAAACTGCTTTATTGACTGTTTTTATTAATTTAATTTTTCATTCATATTTTTTAATTTAATATTTTTTGTGGCACAGTTTTTCTTTTATTTTCTGTATTCCTTTGTGTTATCACACGATAACTGCAGCCTATGGTGGTTTCATCTACTTGATTCAATATTCTATTTGTTTTATTATATGTTAATTAGCGCAGTTTTTTGCTTTTATTTACATGTGTCAAACACAAGGCCCACGGGCCAAATCCTGCCCTCCAGGCCATTTTATGTGGAACCTCCTTGTCTCTGCCCCCACTAGGGTGAGAGAACTTCTCCAGATCCTGAGCTTCTCTTTGCAGCCCTGAAGAGTCTAATCTCTGCCTCTTCCCCATCTCAGCAATTGGCAGGAGTTGTGCCTCACTGTGCAGCTGCAGCATCCCCTCATCTCTGCCTTCCCATGGTCTCAACATTCAGGAGACGCCAACCCTCCTCTGGTTCTCCTCCCGACCCAGCACTTTATACTTCCCAGCTCTGCCCCCAGCTTCTACCCGGCAGCAGTACACGGTAAGGGGGGGTGTAGCAATGTAAGGGATGGTGGGGGCTATTGACATCTGATATATGGGGGAGCGGGGTGCTTTGGATATCTAGTCTTACAGATACAACTGACACTTTGAGGGCTACCATAACGCTGATGCGGCCCACAATGAAATTTAGTTTGAGACCCCTGTGCTAAGGGATCTCAATAGAACACGACCCTATCACTGCATTTGACAAATACCCACAGTAGGGTTGCTTCTCATAGATTTTAATAACTCAATTAGCAGTGGGTTGGGTACACTCCAGTTACACTAAGCACAGCCTGGTGCAGTTGCACCAAATATTGTAGTTCTGTGTGAGTCCGATTATCTCTTCTCCATCTTATGTTCGTGCAATGAGTTTATTCCAGTATTTCCTGCCTAACCTCACTCTACCTCTCCAAACATCCTGATAAACTTGTAGGAGGTGATTCAAAGAGTCTACGGTGCATGGCTTATACAGTATGCGTCAAAACACCACATAGTGAGCGTTTCAGAAGTTACAGACTTATTAATAGTTTTTTATCAACCTCAACAGTCATTTTAGTCCTGCTGGAAAAAAACACATATCTGCAAATTAGGTTTAAAATGGCCTAGTCTGGCATGATAATTGGATAGTAGCACTTTGACACGTATACTGAAGTTCTTTATAACAAAAAGTACATGAAGAGCTTTCTAAAGGTTGGCAATGTATTTTATTAGTTTGTACAAGTTCCTCGTGGTCATTACTTTTCTAACTTTCATAGTAAACTCC
This sequence comes from Rana kukunoris, assembly GCA_029574335.1. Lineage (NCBI taxonomy): Eukaryota > Metazoa > Chordata > Amphibia > Anura > Ranidae > Rana > Rana kukunoris. The sequence continues at coordinate 323,940,796 of CM056053.1, forward strand.
TATGGGCATATCCCAAGAGGCGAATATGTGATAAGTAATGTACAGGACCCCATAGAAAGCATTCATATTTTAGTTTAATGACATCAATTTAGAAAAATGTAGTCCTTTTATTTAGTGCTCTTTTCTGTTGCTTTTTTTATTTCATTGGTCTAGTTCCCTAGAAAAGTGCTAGCATGAAAATTACTTGGTCTCTGCCTATAGTAATCTCTGGTAATGATGATTAAACACCCACCTCCTATGGAAAGAGAGCACAATAAGCTCAGAAAAAGCTACATCTAGCTCAAATATATGGGGCCAGATTCAGAAAGCATTTACATCAGCGTATCAAGAGATACGCTGCGTAAATACTAAGAATAGCCGGCGTATCTTTTTTTGCTATTCAGAAAAGAAGATACGCCGGTGCATTGCCATGAATTGAGATTTGCCATAGAATGAGATGGTCCGCCTCCATCCCATTCTATTGGCTCACTCATGTCACGTGACATATTTAAACGTCAAGTATTGACGCAAACATCAGTCACAGCTAGGCTATCATAGGGAGAGGATCTCCTCTCCCTGTGATAGCCCGATAGCGCTGTCAGCAGCGTGCCTCCCGCCAGCGCTAAGTACACCCCGCGCCCGCAGCTCTACTCCCCGCACCCCGCGCCCGCAGCTCTTCCCCGTCCTCCGCGCCCGCAGCTCTACTCCCCCGTTAAGAATCAGGGAACGGGCTGCAGCTGCAGCTGCTCCAGGTTATGTGGGCTGGTGTTGTAAATACTGCGCATGCGCAGGTTTACGCTACTAACGTAGCCAACGCTAGGTCTACGCTAATAGCGTAGACTCTCCCCGTTCCCTGATTCTTAACGGGGGAGTAGAGCTGCGGGCGCAGAGGACGGGGAAGAGCTGCGGGCGCGGGGTGTACTTAGCGCTGGCGGGAGGCACGCTGCTGACAGCGCTATCGGGCTATCACAGGGAGAGGAGATCCTCTCCCTATGATAGCCTAGCTGTGACTGATGTTTGCGTCAATACTTGACGTTTAAATATGTCACGTGACATGAGTGAGCCAATAGAATGGGATGGAGGCGGACCATCTCATTCTATGGCAAATCTCAATTCATGGCAATGCACCGGCTTTCTTCTAAGATAGGAGCGGCGTAATTCGCTTACACCGTCGTATCTTAAGTTGCATATTTACGCTGGCCACTAGGTGGCGCTTCGCGTAAATTATGCAAATGAGCTATTTACGCAGATTCACGAGCGTACTTGTGACGGCGCGTCATTTTTTACGTCATTTGCGTAAGCGTGAGACCGGCGTAAAGTTACCCCTGCTATAGCAGGCGCAGCCAATGTTAAGTATGGACGTTGGGACCGCGTCGAATTGTACGTCAGTTACGTCGTTTGCGTAAATTGTTCGGGAATGGGACTTGACGTTAGTTACGTTCACGTCGTTTACATTGAGAAAAAGCGACATGATCTCACGCATGCGCACTGGGAACGTCCACGGACGGCGCATCCGCCGTCCAAAAAAACATCAATAACGTGGGGTCATGATTCATTTACATGAATCACGCCCCCACTTCAGCAATTTGAATTGCGCGGCCTTATGCCGTGCACTTTACGCTACGCCGCCGCATATTATGGAGCAAGTGCTTTCTGAATAAGGCACTTGCCCATAATATTTGCGGCGGCGTAGTGTAAAGAGGAAACGCTACGCCGCCGGAAAGATACATTTTTGTATCTGAATCTGGCCCTTGATGTTGCCAACAGAAAATTTTCAACAGATATTTCTTATAAGCAAACAAACTACAGTCAATTTTAGTTTCTCAGCTGCAATGACAATACACTATTAGATTTCATTTATTCAGTCTGCAGGATGAACAAAATAAATCAAAGCTGGCCGTACATAGATTTAAATTCAGTTAATTCAGCAGGGAAATTTTGATCCATGTATTGAACAAAGGTCCCTCCACTGATCAACTTCTGATTAACTGCCGTATTGAGAATTTTTCGATCAGCACCATAGCTTATAGACTGCAGCACTGATCTGTGTATTCTAATGCTGGGGACACAGCAGGGATGATTCCACATCCACCTTAAATGTGTGAATGGGGGAATTGGGTCAGTTTTTTTTTTGTTTAAACCGTTGGATGAACATAAAAAGTTGACTCATCCATTGCCAGCCCAACAGATTCTCCACCCACCCAAACAGTGGAGATGGATAAATCCCCCCTTTTGGGCTATTGTATTCTGATAGCTGCTAGCTAGCACAATCTATCGGAATAACCAAACAATTGACCACAATTTCTGCCTGGCTTCCATGACAAAAGTTGATTGATTAATCACATTTTATGGAGCTGGCAGGGCCACTTACTATTCCTCTTTATTGGGCAAAATTCTAACAGTGTATGGACAGCTTTTAAGTCCATCTCTAGGCAAAGCTCCCACCCCGCCCCAACCCTACCATTCTATTCATAATAATAATGAGGGGAAGATGTGTTTAATGAAATCAGCAGGCCAGTGTGCAAGATCAGAAGTGGTCCTTAAGTATTATTATTAAAAAAAAGTGATAAGTGGGCATGTTTAAATTGTGCTAAATATTGGGTGTGGTTTAAAGGGGATGTGGTTAAATCAAGTCTGAGATAATTTATATAGAGCAGAATGTGGTCATGTTAAATATTATTATTAGTATACACAATTTATATTGCACCAACTGTTTACACAGTGCTTTAAATAGGGTATGCGCAGTATGAAGTGTATGGCAGTAGGCCATATGTGCAGAGAGAGGAGTGTGGAGTGTACGGTGGTGAGTAGTGTGTGCAGGAGAGGGGTGTGAAGTGTATGGCGGTGGGTGGTATGTGCAGGAGAATAGTGCAAAGTGTATGGCAGTGGGTAGTGTGTGCAGGGAGAGGAGCATGGAGTGTATAGTAGTAGGTAGTATGTGCAGGAGAGGAGTGCGATGTATGGCGATGGGTAGTATGTGCGAGTTTATGGCGGTGGGTAGTATGTGCAGGATGATGTCAGTAGGGCAATAGGACAGTGTCAATAGTTCTTTATTACTTTTTACAAATTACTTTTTTTATTATTATTTTTTTTATTATATTTTATATTACTTTTTATTGTTTGATTTTTAATTATTTTTTTAACCACTTCCATACCAGGCACTTACGCACCTTCCCGCCCAAGCCAATTTTCAGCTTTCAGCACTGTCGCACTTTGAATGACAATTGCGCGGTCATACTACACTGTACCCAAACAACATTGCCGTCCTTTTTTCCCCACAAATAGAGCTTTCTTTTGGTGGCATTTGATCGCCTCTGCGGTTTTTATTTTTTGCGCAACAACTAATAAAAGACTGAAAATTTAGAAAAAAAAATACATTTTAATTTTTTTCTGTTAACTTTTTTGTAAAGATGAGGTGGTACTGATGGGCACCGATAGGCGGCGCTGGTATGCGGCACTGATGGGCACTCATAGGTGGCACTGATGGGCACTCATAGGTGGCACTGATGGGCACTCATAGGTGGCACTGATGGGCACTCATAGGCGGCACTGATGGGCACTCATAGGCGGCACTGATGGGCACTCATGGGCAGCACTGGGGACTCATAGGCGGCACAGAATGTCACTCATGGGTGGCACTTATGGGTGGCACTGATGGGTACTTATGGGTGGCACAGATGGGCACTGGTAGATGGGCACTGGGCATGGATTGGCACGGAGGGGTGGCACTGAAGGGCACTGTGGGGTGGCACTGATGTATATGTTGCCAGTCAGTGCCCATGTGTGGGCACTGACTGGCATCTTTCTTTTTTTCCTGTTTTTTTTTTTTAATCCTGTTTTTTTTTTTTTGTGTGTGTTTTTTTTTATTTGTTTTGCCCTGCCGGTGTGGGCATCCCTGGTGGTCTAGTGTGGGCATCCCTGGTGTAGTGTGGGCATCCCTGGTGTCCAGTGTGGGCATACGAGGGGGGGGCTGCGCTGATAAACAATCAGCGCAAACCCCCCCTGTCAGGAGAGCCGCTGATCGGCTCTCCTGTACTCGCGTCTGTCAGACGCGAGTGAGGAAGAGACGTCGGCGGCTCTTCCTGTTTACATCGTGGTCAGCCGTGATTGGACACGGCTGATCACGTGGTAGCGAGCCTCCGCTGGAGACTCGTTACCGAGATCGGTGATGCAGGGTGTCAGACTGACACCCCGCATCAGCGATCGCCGCGCTGCGCGCCCCCCACGGGCGCGCGGCATGAAATCTTGCTGGACGTTTGAGAACGTCTAGTCACGATTTTTTAACCACTTCCCGGCCATAAATCTGCTATTGGCCGGGCGGGAAGTGGTTAAATTACATTTTTTTAATATTGTTTTTACAATTTATTGATGTATTTTTTTCCACAGTGATTGGGGGGGGGGGCTGGAGGTTTCAGTAGGGCAGTGGATAGTATCAGCAGTCTTTTGTTTTTATTATTTTATTTTCTTTAACATTTTACAATTAGATATTTTTTTATATTTATTACAATTTTTTTTTTATCGACCCTTTTGGGGGGGCTTGGGTGAGATAATAGGGGTTTAAACAGAACCCTGCCATCTCCACTTTGAAACAGAGAAAGAGACAGAGATTTCCCCAGGACGAGAGGGGTGAGGAGCACACAGGGGGGGCCAGAAAGGAAGTAAAATCCGATGGACAGTCAGGGTGATCCATGCAGTGGTGTGGGCAGTTACAAGCATCAATTTCCCTAAATATTTACGCTAAACATTGGGCGTGGCTTAAAGAGCGTGACTCAAAGGGGTGTGGTTAAAGTCTGAGATGAACAAGGGATGGCGTGGAGAAACAAAGGTAGAAAGAGAATAAAAGAAAGAAAGAGGGGTAGAGGGACAGCAGGCCCAGATCCTACATCACAATATAAATATGTGTATTCCAGCAAGTTTAACAATCAGCAGATAAAGATACTCCTGTTGTTAGCGCTTCAATCATCCCGGCACCATGGTTGTTATGGTGTCAGGATGATTGAAGTGCATTATTACTATTATTACATTGTAATATAAAATGAAATCATACAACTCACCATAATGCTGAATCAGTGGAAGCCCTGAGTGTGTCACTTGCCACATCGCCTGCCATCAGGTGTCCCCAGCCAAGTCCCTCCATACACCAGGTATCCCCAGTAGAGTCGCTCTTTTTATCAGGCATTCCCAGCGGAGTCCCCCTTACATCAGATGTCCCCAGTGACATCCCTCCTTACATCATGTGTCCCCAGTAGAGTCCCTGCTTACATCAGGTGCCCCCAGTAGAGTCCCTCCTTACATCATGCATTCCCAGTGGAGTCCCTCCTTACACCAGGCATTCCCAGCGGAGTCCCTCCTTACACCAGGCAATTCCAGTATAGTCCCTCCTTACATCAGGCAATCCCAGTAGAGTCCCTCTTTACATCAGGCATTCCCAGCGGAGTCCCCCTTACATCAGATGTTCCCAGCGGCGTTCCTCCTTACACCAGGCAATTCCAGCGGAGTCCCTCCTTACATCAGGCATTCCCAACGGAGTCCCTCCTTACATTAGGCATTCCCAGCAGAGTCCCTCCTTATATTAGGCATTCCCAGCAGAGTCCCTCCTTACATTAAGCATTTCCAACGTAGTCCCTCCTTACATTAGGCATTCCCAGCAGAGTCCCTCCTTACATTAGGCATTCCCAGGGGAGTCCCTCCTTACATTAGCCATTCTCAACAAAGTCCCTCCTTACATTAGGCATTCCCAGCAGAGTCCCTCCTTACATTAGCCATTCCCAGCGGACTCTCTCCTTACATTAGGCATTCACAGCGGAGTCCCTCCCTCCTTACATTAGGTGTTCCCAGCAGAATCCCTCCTTACATTAGGCATTCCCTCCTTACATCAGGCATTCCTTCCTTGTATTAGGCTTTCCCAGCGAAAACCCTCCATACAGGGCCGATCCTAGGGTCACATGCGCCTGGGTGCAGAAATATTTCTGGCACCCCCTACAAGGGCGTGGTCACCTTACTAACTCCTCCCCCTTTACAAATGTTTCTATGGCAACCGTTCGAACACAGGGATGCTCCCCTAAGGAGTTATCATTACCCTGGGATCCTCCAATGATCTCTTAGCAATAAACAAAATACAGGAAGAGAAGCATAGTACTCTAATTGGACCTGGAGGTGGGTCTCTCTAATGGACACAGAGAGGGCTTCTGTTAGAGAGTCCGTTTAGAAAGAGCCCCCAGACATAATACAGGAGATGGTTAGAGACTTCTAACATGATACAAGAGATGATCAGAGACTGCAGCCATGGTACAAGAGATTAATGCAGCCTCACCAGTGCCCATAAAATGCAGCCTACCAGTGCTCACCAAATGCAGCCTACCAGTACCCAACAATTGCAGCCTTATAATTGATCACCAATTTCAGCTTACCAGTGCCCCTGGATTACACAGAAGAGCAGTATCCTGCTGTCACATAGCTTGGATTTAATCTGCCCGGGCAGCCACTGAAACAAAGACCGACTTGCGGCTCCTATGGTACACATCACACTGATTATACTAACTATACCCCCCACTCTCATCACACCTCCCCTAACCTGATAACCCTGATTGGGGGCTAAAAGAGAGCTCAGGCTCAGAGAGAGAGGTGGGGCTGAAAGAGAGCTCAGGCACAGAGAGAGGAGGTGGGGCTGAAACAGAGCTCAGGCTCAGAGAGAGAGGTGGGGCTGAAAGAGAGAGGTGGGGCTGAAAGAGAGCTGAAAGAGAGCTCAGGCTCAGAGAGAGAGAGGTGGGGCTGAAAGAGAGCTCAGGCTCAGAGAGAGGAGGTGGGGCTGAAAGAGAGATCAGGCACAGAGAGAGGAGGTGGGGCTGAAAGAGAGCTCAGGCACAGAGAGAGGAGGTGGGGCTGAAAGAGAGATCAGGCACAGAGAGAGGAGGTGGGGCTGAAAGAGAGCTCAGGCTCAGAGAGAGGAGGTGGGGCTGAAAGAGAGCTCAGGCTCAGAGAGAGGAGGTGGGGCTGAAAGAGAGCTCAGGCTCAGAGAGAGGAGGTGGGGCTGAAAGAGAGCTCAGGCTCAGAGAGAGGAGGTGGGGCTGAAAGAGAGCTCAGGCTCAGAGAGAGGAGGTGGGGCTGAAAGAGAGCTCAGGCTCAGAGAGAGGAGGTGGGGCTGAAAGAGAGCTCAGGCTCAGAGAGAGAGGTGGGGCTGAAAGAGATGGAGGTGGAGAGAGAAGGGGGTTGAGTGAGAGAGAGAGAGAGAGAGAGAGCGAGAGAGAGAGAGAGAGAGATGAGGAAGAGAGAGAGATGAGGCAGAGAGAGAGAGAGATGAGGCAGAGAGAGAGAGAGAGATGAGGCAGAGAGAGCGAGAGAGAGATGAGGCAGAGAGAGCGAGAGAGAGATGAGGCAGAGAGAGCGAGAGAGAGATGAGAGGCAGAGAGAGCGAGAGATGAGGCAGAGAGAGCGAGAGAGAGATGCGGCAGAGAGAGAGAGAGAGAGAGAGATGCGGCAGAGAGAGAGAGAGAGATGCGGCAGAGAGAGAGAGAGAGAGAGAGATGAGGCAGAGAGAGAGATGCGGCAGAGAGAGAGAGAGAGATAAGGCAGAGAGAGAGAGAGAGAGAGAGATGAGGCAGAGAGAGAGAGAGATGAGGCAGAGAGAGAGAGAGATGAGGCAGAGAGAGAGAGAGATGAGGGAGAGAGAGAGAGAGAGAGAGGGAGGGAGGAGGCAGACAGAGAGAGAGGGACGAGGCAGACAGAGAGAGAGGAATGAGGCAGAGAGAGGGATGCGGCAGAGAGGGAGGGATGAGCAAGGGGGAGAGGGATGAGGCAGAGAGAGGGATGAGCAAGGGGGAGAGGGATGAGGCAGATAGAGAGGGATGAGCAAGGGGGAGAGGGATGAGGCAGAAAGAGAGGGATGAGGCAGAGAGAGAGGGATGAGGCAGAGAGAGAGGGATGAGGCAGAGAGAGAGGGATGAGGCAGAGAGAGAGGGATGAGGCAGAGAGAGAGAGAGGGATGAGGCAGAGAGAGAGGGATGAGGCAGAGAGAGGGATGAGGCAGAGAGCGAGGGATGAGGCAGAGAGCGAGGGATGAGCAAGGGGGAGAGGGATGAGGCAGAGAGAGGGATGAGCAAGGGGGAGAGGGAGAGCAAGGGGGAGAGGGATGAGCAAGGGGGAGAGGGATGAGCAAGGGGGAGAGGGATGAGGCAGAGAGCGAGGGATGAGGCAGAGAGCGAGGGATGAGGCAGAGAGCGAGGGATGAGGCAGAGAGAGAGGAATGAGGCAGAGAGAGGGATGCGGCAGAGAGGGAGGGATGAGCAAGGGGGAGAGGGATGAGGCAGAGAGAGGGATGAGCAAGGGGGAGAGGGATGAGGCAGATAGAGAGGGATGAGGCAGAGAGAGAGGGATGAGGCAGAGAGAGAGGGATGAGGCAGAGAGAGAGGGATGAGGCAGAGAGAGAGGGATGAGGCAGAGAGAGGGATGAGGCAGAGAGCGAGGGATGAGGCAGAGAGAGGGATGAGGCAAGGGGGAGAGGAGAGAGGGAGGGATGAGCAAGGGGGAGAGGGATGAGCAAGGGGGAGAGGGATGAGCAAGGGGGAGAGGGATGAGCAAGGGGGAGAGGGATGAGGCAGAGAGCGAGGGATGAGGCAGAGTGCGAGGGATGAGGCAGAGAGCGAGGGATGAGGCAGAGAGCGAGGGATGAGGCAGAGAGAGCGAGGGATGAGGCAGAGAGAGCGAGGGATGAGGCAGAGAGAGCGAGGGATGAGGCAGAGAGAGCGAGAGGGATGAGGCAGAGAGAGCGAGAGGGATGAGGCAGAGAGAGCGAGAGGGATGAGGCAGAGAGAGCGAGAGGGATGAGGCAGAGAGAGCGAGAGGGATGAGGCAGAGAGAGCGAGAGGGATGAGGCAGAGAGAGCGAGAGGGATGAGGCAGAGAGAGAGAGTGATGAGGCAGAGAGAGAGAGAGGGATGAGGCAGAGAGAGAGAGAGAGGGATGAGGCAGAGAGAGAGAGAGAGAGGGATGAGGCAGAGAGAGAGAGAGAGAGGGATGAGGCAAAGAGAGAGAGAGAGGGATGAGGCAGAGAGAGAGAGAGAGGGATGAGGCAGAGAGAGAGAGGGATGAGGCAGAGAGAGAGAGAGAGAGGGATGAGGCAGAGAGAGAGAGAGGGATGAGGCAGAGAGAGCGAGAGGGATGAGGCAGAGAGAGCGAGAGGGATGAGGCAGAGAGAGCGAGAGGGATGAGGCAGAGAGAGAGAGTGATGAGGCAGAGAGAGAGAGAGGGATGAGGCAGAGAGAGAGAGGGATGAGGCAGAGAGAGAGAGAGAGGGATGAGGCAGAGAGAGAGAGAGAGGGGGATGAGGCAAAGAGAGAGAGAGAGGGATGAGGCAGAGAGAGAGAGAGAGGGATGAGGCAGAGAGAGAGAGAGAGAGGGATGAGGCAGAGAGAGAGAGAGGGATGAGGCAGAGAGAGAGAGGGATGAGGCAGAGAGAGAGAGGGATGAGGCAGAGAGAGAGAGAGAGGGATTAGGCAGAGAGAGGGATGAGGCAGAAAGAGAGAGATAGGGATGAGGCAGAGAGAGAGAGAGATGAGGCAGAGAGAGAGAGAGAGAGGGATGAGGCAGAGAGAGAGAGAGGGATGAGGCAGAGAGAGAGAGAGAGGGATGAGGCAGAGAGAGAGAGGGATGAGGCAGAGAGAGAGAGGGATGAGCAAGGGGGAGAGGGATGAGGCAGAGAGAGGGATGAGGCAGAGAAAGAGGGATGAGCAAGGGGGAGAGGGATGAGGCAGAGAGAGAGAGGGATGAGGCAGAGAGGGAGGGATGAGGCAGAGAGGGAGGGATGAGGCAGAGAGGGAGGGATGAGGCAGAGAGAGAGGGATGAGGCAGAGAGAGAGGGATGAGGCAGAGAAAGAGGGATGAGGCAGAGAAAGAGGGATGAGGCAGAGAAAGAGGGATGAGCAAGGGGGAGAGGGATGAGGCAGAGAGAGAGAGGGATGAGGCAGAGAGAGAGGGATGAGCAAGGGGGAGAGGGATGAGGCAGAGAGAGGGATGAGGCAGAGAAAGAGGGATGAGGCAGAGAGGGAGAGGGATGAGGCAGAGAGGGAGAGGGATGAGGCAGAGAGGGAGAGGGATGAGGCAGAGAGGGAGGGATGAGGCAGAGAGAGAGGGATGAGGCAGAGAGAGAGGGATGAAGCAGAGAGAGAGGGATGAGCAAGGGGAGAGGGATGAGGCAGAGAGAGAGAGGGATGAGGCAGAGAGAGAGAGAGGGATGAGCAAGGGGGAGAGGGATGAGGCAGAGAGAGAGAGGGATGAGGCATAGAGAGAGGGATATGCAAGGGGGAGAGGGATCTGACATGCGCTAGTGTCTAGGTAAATCACAATGCTGACTTGTTGGCAACCTACTCTGGCGCTACTGACACTTTGGCGCCTCCTCCCCTCTGGCGCCTGGGTGCAGCGCACCCTTTGCACCCCGCCTGGGATCGGCCCTGCCTCCATACTTTAGGCATTCCCAGCAGAGTCCCTACTTACATTAGATAACAACAAAACCTGGGGAATGCCCAGGGAAAAACCAAGCCTACTTACCGACCAGCTCGCAGAACAGCCAATTAACCTGTCTAACAGTATGCGTTAAAAACAAGGGTTTTGTCCACACGCATTTGCAAACGCATGCGTGAGCCACAGAGCCGCGCCAAGGAACTCTGTAACGGCAGCGGCGGCAGCACATTGGAACCCAGTGCTGGTTACTTTATGGGGCTGATGTACTGGAGGGCCAGCACAATTTGTTTTTAGAGATGGGCTGGGCATGTTCAAAATTCCACATGCCAGAGCCTGCCAGGAAGCCCACACTGCACAGCGCTAATCACAGGCAGTGAGACATTTCCCGGTCGGAAGCTGCACAGATCAGGACTATCTCAGTGGCTGTGATTAGCACTGTGGAGTGTCGGCTTCTTGGCGGGATCGGGAATGTGGGATTTCAAACACACCCGAGCCCATCTCGGTTGTAGACAGTAGACAGTTGAGCTCCCTGCAGGTTACTTAGCTGCTCCTAGTCAAATCCTAGTGTTAAATATCAGTGACTTTATTTATCAAAGCCCACACTTTACAGGCATATAGACCACATGGCTGCGGAACAGGCCCAGACTGGCCATAGGGCATACCGGGCGAATGCCCGGTGGGCCGCGGCGGCCCACGAACGGCCCTCACGGCCGGGGCCGGTTGCGGCCCGGGAACGGCCCTCGCGGCTCACGAACGGCCCTCGGCGGCCAGCGGGCCGTATGTCACGTCTCCCCAGGGGTGTACACCACCAACACAGCGCCAGATAGAGAGAGAGCAGCTGGGGTATCAAAGCCAGCTCTGACACTTCTCCCCTACCCTTGCTGCTCCCACGGCCAGTTAGAGGAGAGGAGCTGGTTCTACTCCTCCCCCTCCTCTCTTCTGATCCTCCTGTGTCTGCCCTGCCCACTCTCCCGACAGACACTGTTCTGCTGCCTAAGGGATGTGGGCTGGAATATTCAAGCCCAGCAAACAGAAAGGAAAGATGGAGTCTGATATCCATCCAGTCAGTCCCTCCTGCCTCTGAGTGAGTACTGTACACTGATGTGGGGGGGCCCTTCATCCCCTTCTCTTTCTCTCTCTCTCCACCTTTCTCTCTCTTTTTTCTCTTTTTTTTTATGTGCCCCCCCCCCCCAAAAAAATTTTTGAGCACCAGCCTCCACTGTAGATAGATAGCTAGATAGATAATAATCTATCTAGCTGTCTATCTACAGTGGCGGCTGGTGCTCAAAATTTATGGGGGGGCGCAAATGAAATAAAATAAAAAAATTGCAGCCTCACTGTGTCCATCAAATGCAGCCACTGTGCCATCAATTGTCATCACTGTGCCATGCCATGCAGCGCAGTCACTGTGTTATCAATTGTCACCACTGTGCCATGGCATCAAACGCAGCCACTGTGCCATCAATTGTCACCACTGTGCCATGCCATCAAACGCAGCCACTGTGCCATCAATTGTCACCACTGTGCCATGCCATCAAACGCAGTCACTGTGCCATGCAATCAAACACAGCCACTGTGCCATCAATTGTCACTACTGTGCTATGCCATCAAACGCAGTCACTGTGCCATGCCATCAAACACAGCCACTGTGCCAACAATTGTCATCACTGTGCCATGCCATCCAGTGCAGCCACTGTGACATTAATTGTCACCACTGTGCCATGCCATCAAACGCAGCCACTGTGCCATCAATTGTCACCACTGTGCCATGCCATCAAACGCAGCCACTGTGCCATCAATTGTTACCACTGTGCCATGCCATCAAACGCAGTCAATGTGCCATGCCATCAAACACAGCCACTGTGCCATCAATTGTCACCACTGTGCCATGCCATCAAATGCATCACTGTGCCATGCCATCAAACACAGCCACTGTGCCATCAATTGTCATCACTGTGAAATGCCATCCAGCGCAGCCACTGTGCCATCAATTGTCACCACTGTGCCATGCCATCAAACGCAGCCACTGTGCCATCAATTGTCACCACTGTGCCATGCCATCAAGCGCAGTCACTGTGCCATGCTATTAAACACAGCCACTGTGCCATCAATTGTCACCACTGTGCCATGCCATCAAACGCAGTCACTGTGCCATGCCATCAAACACAGCCACTGTGCCACCAATTGTCACCACTGTGCCATGCCATCAAACACAGCCACTGTGCCATCAATTGTCACGACTGTGCCATGCCATCAAACGCAGCCACAGTGCCATCAATTGTCACCACTGTGCCATGCCAACAAACGCAGCCACTGTGCCATCAATTGTCACCACTGTGCCATGCCATCAAATGCAGCCACTGTGCCATCAATTCTCACCACTGTGCCATGCCATCAAACACAGCCACTGTGCCATGCCATCAAACGCAGCCACTGTGCCCTTTAACCACTTCCCCACCGCGCCATAAGCATTTTACTGCTACGGCGCGGTGGAGTTGCTTTGACACGACGTCCCTGGGACGTCCTCGTGCACTTCCGCGATTGCGCGTCCCCTGGGACGCGCTCGCGAAAGTGTCCGTGCTCGCCGGGTCTAGAAGACCCGGCGCATCACGGATCACGGTAAATTGCCGCTGATAGCGGCCGTTGACCACGTGATCGCGCCGTCGAATGACGGCGCGATCACTTGTAAACAAACCGGCGTCATTTGATGACGCCGGTTCCTCCCTCTCCTCGCTCTCCGCTCTGTACCGTTCGGTACAGTGTGCGAGGAGAGGGGGGGGAGCGGGGTGTCAGCAGCTGAGCTGTGGCTGGATCTGTGACAAATGCAGTCACAGATCCAGCCATCCCTCAAAACATCCCAGCTCTGCAATCCCCTAGTACCCTGCAATCCCCCCAGTACCCAACAATCCCCCAGTACCCAACAATCCCACAGTACCCCACAATACCCCAGTACCCCACAATACCCCAGTACCCCACAATACCCCAGTACCCAACAATACCCCAATACCCAACAATACCCCAATACTCAACAATACCCCAATACTCAACAATACCCCAATACCCAACAATACCCCAATACTCAACAATACCCCAATACTCAACAATACCCCAATACTCAACAATACCCCAATACCCAACAATACCCCAATACTCGGCAATACCCCAATACTCGGCAATACCCCAATACTCAACAATACCCCAATACTCGGCAATACCCCAATACTCGGCAATACCCCAATACTCGGCAATACCCCAATACTCGGCAATACCCCAATACTCTGCATGATACTTTGCAATACCCCAATACTCGGCAATACCCCAATACTCGGCAATACCCCAATACTCTGCATGATACTTTGCAATACCCCAATACTCGGCAATACCCCAATACTCGCCAATACCCCAATACTCGCCAATACCCCAATACTCTGCATGATACTTTGCAATACCCCAATACTCGGCAATACCCCAATACTCGGCAATACCCCAATACTCGGCAATACCCCAATACTCTGCATGATACTCGGCAATACCCCAATACTCGGCAATACCCCAATACTCGGCAATACCCCAATACTTGGCAATACCCCAATACTCGGCAATACCCCAATACTCTGCATGATACTCGGCAATACCCCAATACTCGGCAATACCCCAATACTCGGCAATACCCCAATACTCTGCATGATACTTTGCAATACCCCAATACTCGGCAATACCCCAATACTCGGCAATACCCCAATACTCGGCAATACCCCAATACTCGGCAATACCCCAATACTCTGCATGATACTTTGCAATACCCCAATACTCTGCAATACCCCAATACTCTGCAATACCCCAATACTCGGCAATACCCCAATACCCTGCATGATACTTTGCAATACCCCAATACTCTGCAATACCCTGCGCGATACTCTGCAATACCGCCTATGGAGATTTTTAAGTAGCGAAGTTTGGCGCCATTCCACGAGTGTGCGCAATTTTGAAGGGTGACATGTTGGGTATCTATTTACTCGGCGTAACTTCATCTTTCACATTATGAAAAAAAATTGGGCTAACTTTACTGTTTTGTTTTGTTTTTTTTTTTAGCACAAAACAGTTTTTTTTAAAAACACGCGTTCAATAAATTTCTGCGAAAATACCGTGCGCGATAAAAAGTTGCAACAACCGCTATTGTATTCTTTAGGGTCTTTGCTAAAAAAGCATATATAATGTTTTGGGGTTCTATGTAATTTTCTAGCAAATAAGTGTTGATTTTTACATGTAGGAGAGAAATGTCAGAATTGGTCTGGGTGTTCCAGAACGTCTGATGGTGCTCCCTGCATGTTGGGCCTCTGTATGTGGCCACGCTGTGTAAAAGTCCCACACATGTGGTATCGCCATACTCGGGAGGAATAGCAGAATGTGTTTTGGGGTGTAATTTGTGGTATGCATATGCTGTGTGTGAGAAATAACCCACTAATATGACAGAAACAAGTTTTTTTTTTTTTTTTTTTACAGAATTTTCAGTCGTTTTTCTTTTATAGCGCAAAAAATAAAAAACCCAGAAGTGATCAAATACCACCAAAAGAAAGCTCTATTTGTGTGAAAAAAAGGACAAAAATTTCAAATGGGTAGAATGTTGTATGACTGAGTAATTGTCATTCATATTGTGAGAGCACCGAAAGCTGAAAATTGGTCTGGTTAGGAAGGGTGTTTAAGTGCCCAGTGGTCAAGTGGTTAATTGTCACCACTGTGTCAATTGATGCCACGGTGCCCCTTAATTGTTGCCACTGTGCCCATTGTCGCCACTGTGCCCATTGATGTCAGTGTGTCCATTGATGCCACTGTGCCCATTGATGCCAGTGTGTCCATTGATGCAACTGTGCCCATTGATGCCAGTGTGTCCATTGATGCCACTGTTCCCATTAATCTATCTATCTATCTATCTATCTATCTATCTATCTATCTATCTATCTATCTATCTATCTATCTATCTATCTATCTATCTATCTATCTATCTTCCTTCCTTCCTTCCCTTCTTTCTTTCTATCTTTATCTATCTTTCTTTATCTATCTTCCTTCCTTTCTTTCTTTCTTTCTTTCTTTCTTTCTTTCTTTCTTTCTTTCTTTCTTTTATCGTACTTTATCTTCCTTCCTTCCCTTCTTTCTATCTGTATCTATCTATCTATCTATCTATCTATCTATCTATCTATCTATCTATCTATCTATCTATCTATCTATCTATCTTCCTTACTTCTCTTCTTTCTTTCTATCTGTATATATCTTTCTTTTTTCTTTATATATCTTCATATCTATCTATCTATCTATCTATCTATCTATCTATCTATCTTCCTTCCTTCCTTCCCTTCTTTCTATATTTATATATCTGTATTTCTTTATCTATCTTCCTTCCTTCCCTTCTTGTTTTCTATCTTTATCTATCTTTCTTTCTTTATATATTGTTTATCCTTTCTATCTATCTATCTATCTATCTATCTATCTATCTATCTATCTATCTATCTATCTATCTATCTATCTATCTTTCTATCTATCTATCTATCTATCTATCTTTCTATCGATCTATCTATCTATCTATCTATCTATCTATCTTCCTTCCTTCTCTTCTTTCTTTCTATCTTTATCTATCTTTTTTTATCTATCTATCTATCTATCTATCTATCTATCTATCTATCTATCTATCTATCTTCCCTTCTTGCTTTCTATCTTTATCTATCTATCTATCTATCTATCTATCTATCTATCTATCTATCTAACTATCTTTATCTATCTTTCTTTCTCTATCTATATGTCTATATATCTTCCTTCCCTTATTTCTTTCTATATTATTCATTCTTTCTTTATCCATCTTCCTTCCTTTCTATCTATCTATCTATCTATCTATCTATCTATCTATCTATCTATCTATCTATCTATTTATCTACCTTCCCTTCTTTCTTTCTATCTTTATCTATATTTCTTTATCTCTATTCCTTCCTTCCCTTCTTTCTTTCTATCTTTATCTTTCTTTCTTTATCTTCCTATCTATCTATCTATCTATCTATATATCTATCTATCTACATTCCCTTCTTTCTATATGTATCTATCTTTATTTCTTTATCTATCTTCCTTCCTTCCCTTCTTTCTATCTTTATCTATCTTCCTTTTTATCTATCTATCTATCTATCTATCTATCTATCTATCTATCTATCTATCTATCTATCTTCCCTTCTTTCTTTTTATATTATTCATTCTTTCTTTATCCATCTTCCTTTCTTTCTATCTATCTATATCTATCTATCTATCTTCCTTCCCTTCTTTCTTTCTATCTTTATCTATCTTTCTTTATCTATCTTCCTTCCCTGCTATCTGTCTATATCTATCTATCTTCCTTCCTTCCCTTATTTCTTTCTTTATCTATCTTCCTTTCTATCTATCTATATCTATTTATCTATCTGCATTCCCTTCTTTCTTTCTATATTTATCTATCTTTCTTTCTTTACCTTCCTTCCTTCCTTCCTTCCTTCCTTTCTATCTATCTATATCTAGCTATCTTCCTTCCTCCCCTTCTTTCTTTCTATCTTTTATCTTACTTGATCTTCCTTCCTTCCCTTCTTTCTATCTGTATCTATATTTTTTCTTTATCTATCTTCCTATCTATCTATCTATCTATCTATCTATCTATCTATCTATCTATCTATCTATCAATCTTCCTTCTCTTCTTTCTTTTTATCTTTATTTCTCTATCTATATATCTATCTTCCTTCCTTCCCTTCTTGCTTTCTATCTCTATCTATCTATCTATCTATCTATCTATCTATCTATCTATCTATCTATCTATCTATCTTCCTTCCCTTCTTCCTTTCTATATTATTCATTCTTTCTTTATCCATCTTCCTTTCTTCCTTTCTATATCTATCTATCTATCTATCTATCTATCTATCTATCTATCTATCTATCTATCTATCTATCTATCTTCCTTCCCTTCTTTCTTTCTATCTTTATCTATTATTCTTTATCTATCTTCCTTCCTTCCTTTCTTTCTTTCTTTTATTTTACTTTATCTTCCTTCCTTCCCTTCTTTCTATCTGTATCTATATGTTTTCTTTATCTATCTTCCTTCCTATCTGTCTATATCTATCTATCTATCTATCTTCCTTCCTTCTCTTCTTTCTTTCTATCTGTATCTATCTTTATTTTTTTTCTTTATATATCTTCCTATCTATCTATCTATCTATCTATCTATCTATCTATCTATCTATCTATCTATCTATCTTCCTCCCTTCCCTTCTTTCTATATTTATATATCTTTATTTCTTTATCTATCTTCCTTCCTTCCCTTCTTGTTTTCTATCTTTTTCTATCTTTCTTTCTTTATATATCTTTCTTCCTTTCTATCTATCTATCTATCTATCTATCTATCTATCTATCTATCTATCTATCTATCTTCCTTCCTTCTCTTCTTTCTTTCTATCTTTATCTATCTTTCTTTCTATCTATCTATCTATCTATCTATCTATCTATCTATCTATCTATCTATCTATCTATCTATCTATCTATCTATCTATCTTTCTATCTATCTATCTATCTATCTATCTATCTATCTATCTATCTATCTATCTATCTATTTATCTATCTATCTTCCTTCCCTTCTTGCTAACTATCTTTATCTATCTTTCTTTCTCTATCTATCTATCTATCTATCTATCTATCTATCTATCTATCTATCTATCTATCTATCTATATATCTATCTATCTATCTATCTATCTATCTATATATCTTCCTTCCCTTCTTTCTTTCTATATTATTCATTCTTTCTTTATCCATCTTCCTTCCTTTCTATCTATCTATCTATCTATCTATCTATCTTCCCTTCTTTCTTTCTATCTTTATCTATCTTTATCTATCTTTCTTTATCTAACTTCCTTCCTTCCCTTTTTTCTTTCTATCTTTATCTATCTTTCTTTCTTTATTTATCTTCCTATCTATCTATCTATCTATCTATCTATCTATCTATCTATCTATCTATCTATCTATCTATCTATCTATCTATCTATCTTCCTTCCCTTCTTTCTATTTGTATCTATCTTTATTTCTTTATCTATCTTCCTTCCTTTCTATCTGTCTATATCTATCTATCTTCCTTCCTTCCCTTATTTCTTTCTTTATTTATCTTCCTTTCTATCTATCTATATCTATTTATCTATCTTCCTTCCCTTCTTTCTTTCTTTCTATATTTATCTATCTTTCTTTCTTTATCTTCCTTCCTTCCTTCCTTCCTTCCTTTCTATCTATCTATATCTATCTATCTTCCTTCCTCCCCTGCTTTCTTTCTATCTTTTATCTTACTTGATCTTCCTTCATTCCCTTCTTTCTATCTGTATCTATATTTTTTTCTTTATCTATCTTCCTATCTATCTATCTATCTATCTATCTATCTATCTATCTATCTATCTATCTATCTATCTATCTATCTATCTATCTATCTATCTATCTATCTATCTATCTATCCATCTTCCTTTCTTTCTATCTTTATCTTTCAATCTATATCTCTATCTTTATTTGTGTGTATCTGTCTTTTTTTCTTTCTCTCTCTGTCTATCTATATTTCTTTATCTCACCTCACATCCCATCATTAACCCCCGCCGCGCCCCCCCCCCCCCCTCGGCTGCTAAGTCTAAAATGCCCGGGCCTATTTTTTTTGTCCCAGTCCGGTTGTACTCTTGATGCTAATAAATACTGTGTTTATTAGATCTGACTGGGAGCATCACCTGGATCACATCCCGATCAGCATGTCAACGGAGAAGGTTATACAGCATTACTGCTGCTAGGTGACCAGCTGGGGGCTCGGCTCTTTATAAACAATAGTGCCAGCCTTCCCCTGCATGCACCCATAATGTCACCAGAACTAGGTCCTAATAGACTGCTGCCGCTGCCAAGGAGACAGATGCCAGACCAGCGTTGTCAATAGCAGGGACAGGACAGCTGGGGAACCCCACAGTGGCAGAACACCAGGGCCCAGTGGCAAGACAACCTTTGCAACCCTGAGAGTTCTCCCACTGCTTTGGACCCTTATATTTTCTTGGTGTGCTGGTGACATATATCTCTTGTTTTCTGCCACCCTGGGGGGCCCCAGTATAGTAGGAAGGGAGCTCACTGCAGAACATGTGAAAGGGCCCGTTGTGGGATCGTAGTAAAGGGCCCTGGGATATATATATATATAATTGATTTGTATACTTGGCCCCCCTACTTTTGTCCCTGTCCCCCCCTAAATATGAAAGCTGGAGACGCCACTGCTTATATGAGATAGTGTAGTGTCTGTGGTATATCAATATCTGTCTTTGTGTGCAGTAAGACTTATTTTTTAAGTGTTAATTAAACAGACTGAGTCCCTATATCTAAAGCTAAGCCATTGCCTTTTCTTGACATTGACGCATAGAATTAGTCCGCTCCAGTTAAACCATTTAATTAGTCTGAGTAAATTAGAGGTGGAAACTTTGAGATTGTATTTCCGTGTTCCCTTCTCTGTGTTCTTGTGTGCCTTCTCTGGGGAAATTTCCCAACACTTCCATCCCCTATTTAATTGTATTTTAATGATTGTTTCTTTAAATAGCTTTTATTTATTTTTTATCTATCCATACTTTGGTGGGGTTTTCCATGCTAACTCTAGGACTTATCAAGGCATCTTTTCATTTGTGAATGCTATATGATTTTGTGTCTGTTTTTATAATAATACTAAGTATAATGTTAATAATTATAATAATAATAATAACAATAATTTCATTTCATGTGTCTACTTTGTTTAGTTAATGTACAGGTAATCACTAACAAGGAAATATCGTTTATATGTGTTAATAATTATGGATTTGCGTTTGCAACTGTGCATGGGAATACCGCATGTGAAAGGTGTTTTGGAAGCCTTGGAATTTAGACGTGGGTCAAGAGCTCAAACATGTGTCACAAAATTCAAGAGTTCCAGAAGTTGACAATACTAAGTGGAATATTTATAAAGTAGTGAGTCAAAAGTGTTCGATGTGTCTGCCATAATGTCGCAGTCATGATAAAAATCGCTTATCGCCACCATTGCTAGTAAAAAAACAAATTATTAATAAAAAATGCCATAAAACTATCCCCTATATTGTAAACGCTATAACTTTTGCGTAAACCAATCAATAACCAATCAATAAACGCTTATTGCGATTTTTTTACCAAAAATATGTAGAAAAATACGTATTGGCCTAAACTGAGGACAAAAATATTTTTTTTATATATTTTTTGGGGATATTTATTATAGCAAAAAGTAAAAAATATTTTTGTTTATAGCACAAAAAATAAAAACCATAGAGGTGATCAAATACCACCAAAAGAAAGCTCTATTTGTGGGGGAAAAAAAGGAGTCAATTTTGTTTGGGAGCCACGTTGCATGATCGCGCAATTGTCAATTAAAGAGACACAGTGCCGAATCGCAAAAAGTGGCCCGGTCTTTGACCAGCAAAATGGTCCGGGGCTTAAAGTGGTGTTTCCATCAAAAATATAATTTAGCTCTAAAGTGTAGCTTAGACCTAAAAAGGAAATGCCTGTTGCTATGCGGTCCCACGAAATCTGCCTTCCTATTCACCTCGGCTCCTAACAGAACTAATACTACTGGGAAATCATGACATATCATGCCGAGCGCCTCCCCTGTGCAAGAATCCCGTTACTACTAGACCGGAAGTGTCGCGATTCTCTGAGGCTACAGCTTTATGAATCTCCCTTGTTGTTGATGATGGTTTGCCATCACAAAGGCGTGCACTTCCGCCGCTGCCGCTCGTTGTGATGGCAACTCAACTAGTTGACGGCGCGGCTCTGCATCAGTCAGCACACAAGAATATAAAGTGTGCGTTTGAAAGAACTCGGTGGAACTAGTAAGTGACACTATAGAGGTATATAGAATAAGACATTAAAGTACATTTTAAGTGGTTGACAAACATTATCTGATGGTCAATTAATCATTGTCATCTAAACGCATGTGTCAGGAATATTCACCCGTAGGGATGATTGGTGAATGTCAGAATAAAGCAAAACTTTTTTTTCCATTTTGGATAAATCAAGGGAGGGTTATACCATAAAGGTGTTCCTACTAATATGAAAAAAAAAAGACAAAAACACAATCACACTTCATAAGAAGTTTTTTATATTTTGTTATGTGAAACATTGCACCTTGTGTATATCAATTGGATTGTCTGTGAACACTAGGGGCCAGATTCTCAAAGCTGTTACGGTGGCGTATCTGGAGATACGCCGCCATAACAGCTTTGAGAATCTGGCCCCTAGTGTTCACAGACAATCCAATTGATATACATAAGGTGCAATGTTTCACATAACAAAATATAAAAAACTTCTCAAATCTGCGCCGGCGTATGTTTACGCCAATTCTCAAAGGCAGAAACGTTAAATAAATAGGCTTTTTCCGCCAACGTAACTTGTCTACGCTGGCGTATAATTGTGTGCAATTATACGCTGGCCGCTAGATTGCGCTTCCGTCGATTAGCCGCGTTGAATATGCAAATGAGCTGGATACGCCGATTCCCGAACGTAATTGCGCCCGGTCGTCGTATTTTACGTTGTTTGCGTAAGAGTCAAGTTACCCCTGCTATATGAGGGGTAACTTTGCGTAGGTGATGCGTATGCAATGTTAAGTATAGACGTCAGGACAGCGTCGTATTTTACGTTGTTTGCATAAGTCGTTCGCGAATAGGGATTTGCGTAAGTTACGTTCACGTCGAAAGCATTGACTATTTGCGACGTGATTTTGCGCATGCGCACTGGGAAACCTCCACGGACGGCGAATGCGCAGTTCAAAATAAATGTAAAAACGTGGGGTCACAATACATTTACATAAAACACGCCCACCTCTTCCACATTTGAATTACCCGGGCTTACGCCGGGCCATTTACGCTATGCAGCCGTAACTTAGGACGTAAGTGCTTTGAGAATACGGCACTTGCGTCCAAACTTGCGGCGGCGTAGCATAAATACGATACGCTATGCCCCTCTGGCATTTACGCCGAATACGAGAATCTGGCCCGAAATGTACAGACTAGGTAAGTGTCAATAGAATATCCTCTCCAAGACCCGATGTGTTTGAAATGATGTTACACAGCAGTCAAATACTCAGAATACATTGTTTAAAAGCAATGCCCAATAGCAACACATATTAGAAATACCACAAAACCTTTTGCTTGTCATAATATATCACATCAAGTGTCAGGAGATTACCTTTTCGATTGATGAATTCTATCTTCAGACATCCCAGTATTATTTTATCTGCATGAGTCTGAGGCAGGAAATGTTACATTTGAAGACAGATGGCATGGGCAGAGCTTAGTGTACAGATAACAATGGCGAGTAATCAGAAATGTGTAAATATTGTGAGATGGCACTTGTGATGAAAAGTACAGGGCAGCTGGAAATAGCACTTCTTATAAAGCCAGTAAATTTTCAGCAAAGACATTGACAGGGAAGGTTTTAAAAGAGGATAATAAATAGGATACACTTTTGCTTTGAGAAACATATGAAAATGTTTGCCTACTTAAAGCAGTATTAAATCTAAAAGAACATTTTACCAATACTTTTCTGTGGTGTCCATATATTTTATTAGGCTTTTTTTTCCCCTCTTTTTTTCTTTATTATATTTGGTGATCAAACCAGTATTACATTTCCTGTCTTGGAATTATTAGTAGCCTGCTCTTGTTAATTTGAATGATCCTGAAGTTTGAAACATAGGCCCAGATTCAGAGAGAATTGGATTCTCGTAGCGTATCAGAAATACACTACGCCGCCGTTTTTTACCTGGCTCTACGTGGAATCCAGGTAGATTTTGTCCAGTAAACGACGGCGGCGTAGTGTATTTCTCCCGTCGCAATCCATCTACACGAGTAGGGGGCGTGAAGGATTTAAAATAGGAGCGTTCCCGCGGCGATCGAACTGCGCATGCTCCGTTCGCAAATTTCCCACCGTGCATTGCGCGAAATCACGTCGTTACGTCATTCATTGTTTGAGTAGCGTAGTTTCCGGACATTTCTATTCCCGAACGAGTTACGCAAAAAAAAAAAAAAAAAAAATTTAAATTCGACGCGGGAACGACGGCCATACTTAACATGGGCTACGCACCGTTAGACCAGCAAAAAGCTGGTCTAACAGTACGTAAAAAAAAACAGACGTGGGGGGCGTGGCTACCGCGCAGCTGAATGGACGCTTAGCTCAGGAGCTCCGCTTCAGCGTCAGGGAATCCAACAATCCGAGGCATCGTGGGGTGTACTGAACCGCCCGAAAGAGCACCCGCTGACCCGCTCGTCCCTCGAGGATGACTAAGAAGCGCAAAAACGCCGCTCAGCCGGCGAAGTTGGAGGATTTCTTCTCCCCCAGGACTGGCAGCGTATCCCAAGATGGCGCCGGCCGCGCCTCTCCGGCCTCCGCCGGCGGATCATCCATCTCCACACCAAGCCCGGGATCGAAAGAGGGGACCCAGCGCCGCTCCCCAGGGGCTTCCACCCCCCTCTCCTGCAGCCCAGTGAAGTCCAAGCCACGGCTGTCGGCCGCAACATGTGACTCACAGGTCAGTGTCTTGCAGGGTTCTATGGAGGACACTCGTGAACTCTCAGCCCCTATTAACACCTTCCCTACCTCCAATATGCCTGTGTCGGACACCACATTGAGAGATATGCTGGTCTCCCTGCGCACATCTCTCCATGCAGACATGATGGAATGTATGAGAGGCTTCAAGACAGAAATAGGGGAGCTGGGTGGCAGGGTTGACCACGTGGAGCAGAAAATGGGGGAATATGCTTCCTCATACAATTCCCTAGTGGACTCTCACAATGACCAAGGGGATGAGGTTGCCTGGCTTAGGGCAAAGGTCGCAGACCTCGAGGACAGGTCTCGCAGGAACAATGTCAAATTGAGGGGTGTACCTGAGACTGTCATACCTGCCCAACTCCAACAGTATGCCCGTGAGCTTATGGGGTCATTCCTGCCCTCCGTCCCTGACTCAGAACTGGTAGTAGACCGGATTCACCGCCTGCCTAAACCCGCACACCTTCCTGACAATATACCCAGGGATGTACTGATGCGGGTGCATTTCTATCATGTCAAGGATCAATTTATGTTGGCCTTCCGCAAGACCCCCCAGTCGTCTGACCGCTATGCTAACCTACAGGTGTTTGCGGACCTCTCCCAGCACACTATGCAGAGACGCAGATCTCTTCAACCAGTCACAAAAGCACTCCGCAATCATAGTATTATATACAAGTGGGGCCAACCGGCCAAACTCATCGTAACCAAAGACGGCGCCTCCAACGTTGTCATGTCCCTGGAAGAGGGACTCGCCCTCCTCCGCAAATGGGACATACTGCCTGAGCATCCTCCTGGGGACACGGTGCCCGCATCTGTAACCAAGGCTCAAGCTCACGACGAATGGTCACTGGTGACACGTAAACGTACTAATAAGAAGAAAACATAAAGCCCTTCTGCCTCGGAGATCCTGTTTGCTATTGTTCTTCATGATAATCCCTGACTCTGTTGGAGTTCTGTTTCTCCACGAACTCCCCCTCCCTGCAATATGTGCAGCTACTCTGCATCCAGATCCCGGCTGGGATCCTCCTTTTTACTTGTGCTACCTTTTGTTTTTGTTATGACCCTTTTGCTCTTACTTTTTACACTTCCTTCATCTTTTTCCCCTTCCCCTGAGATGGACGCCGGACTCTTTTCAATGAAGACATCCTGCTCCCCGTATGCTCCCACCGCCTGGAATCGGCTGATCTGGAAATCCGAATACATCACCGCAAGGTACTATTATCATTCTTTTCATATGCACACTCATGGCCCTGTCAGTTACCTCCTTTAATGTCCGGGGTCTGAACCACCCAGTCAAGAGAGCTTCTGTCTGGAGGGAGGCTTTGAAATTGCGCTCAGATGTCCTGTGTCTTCAGGAAACCCACCTGAAAGCCTCCGATGCACCTCCCTTCCACCACGTTAAGTTCCCCCATGTCTTTCTGGCATCCGCCCCAAACAAACGGAAGGGTGTTGCCATTGCAATCAGAGACTCAGTGAACTTCTCTCTACAAGATTCTTTGACTGACCCTGATGGTAGGTTCCTAGTTCTGGTTGGGACCTTCAACAACAAGCTGTACACCCTGGTTAATCTGTACGCACCCAACACCCACCAACTCCGTTTTCTGAGGAAACTTTTCTGTAAAATCAATGACATAAGAAAATGAGCTTTGATTGTGTGCGGAGACTTCAACCTGACGGTTGACTTTACATTGGACTCTACCTCCCACTCAAAACGCCACCAACCTGCGCTAGGCGCATTGATACATGCTGAGGGCCTGTTTGATGTCTGGAGATGTCAACATGCGAGCGAAAGAGATTACTCCTTTCATTCCTCCAGACATAACTCCTATTCACGTATTGACTTGATTTTAGTAGACAAATTTTTACTTCAAAAGGTATCCTCGTCCACCATTCACGACATCACGTGGTCAGACCACGCCCCAGTGTCGGTGGTGGTGGGCGGGGGGGCCCCAGTAACCTCGCCCTTCATTTGGAGGGCGGACTCATATTTACTCCAGCAACCTACTCACATTACCTATTTGTCCTCTCATTTACGAGAATTCTTCACTGTTAATGCTGGTTCTGTTACTAACCCATTCTCTGTCTGGTGTGCCCATAAGGCCTACATTAGGGGTATCCTGATGCAACTCAGCGCACAGGTCAGGAGGCAGAGAGCACAAAAACTAGACTCCATACTCGCTGAGATCGCTTCCTTAGAGTCGCAGAACAAGCAGACTCCTGATGTCTCAACGACTACTAAACTATACAGTGCGCGTGCGGATCTCAGGAGACTGCTACTCGAACGATATGAGAAACATGTCCAATCTCTGAAATTGTCCCATTATGTGTCTGGTAACCGGGCAGGCAAATTTCTGGCTCAGAGGCTGAAAAGTCGAAAGGTGAAAACCACTATCCCTTTCCTTATCAAGCAATCTGACGGCAGCAAAATTTACAACCCTCAAGATATCACGAACTCGTTCGCGGACTTTTACTCCTCCCTCTACAACCTCAGAGAGGACCCCTCTACACCTCAACCGGTAGAAGGGGCAATTCGCTCCTTTCTAGCTGATTTAGCACTGCCTGCCTTGTCGCACACCCAACTTGACTCCCTTAATGCGCCGATATCGGAACTTGAAATCAAGCGGGTTATCAAGTCCCTCCCCCTGGGGAAGTCCCCAGGCCCGGACGGGCTTCCTAATTGTTACTATAAGACCTTTGACTCCATCCTAGCCCCAGAGCTGAACAACGTGTTCTCTGAAGCAATGCTCTCTGCCTCCTTCCCAAGCGAAATGCTTAATGCTTTCATTGTAACCATCCCAAAGCCGGGGAAAACACCCACCGCACCTGCTAATTTTCGACCCATCTCCTTGCTCAACACAGACGTGAAACTGTATGCCAAGATTTTAGCGTCCAGACTGCTCCCACTCCTCCCCTCTCTGATTAATCCGGATCAAACAGGGTTCACCTCAGGTAGACAGTCCTCAGATGCGACCAGACGGGTAATAGACTTGGTCCATCATGCCGGGGCCTCTCGGACGCCTTCTCTGCTCTTTTCTCTGGATGCGGAGAGGGCGTTCGATAGGGTACACTGGGGATATATGACCCAGGTATTGGAGAAATTTGGGTTCTCCGGCCCCATCCTGTCGGCAATCCTTGCACTATATTCCTCCCCTTGTGCACAGGTCTATACCTCAGGTATGCTCTCCTCTGCTTTTGCCATAACTAATGGTACCAGGCAAGGGTGTCCCCTATTCCCCTCCATATTCAACCTACTCGTAGAACCCCTCGCGGAAAAAATTAGGGCACATGCAGGTATCCCGGGTTTCTTGGTGGCGGGACGGACGCATAATATAAGCTTATTTGCAGACGACATTATCCTTTTCTTAACCTCACCGTCCTATTCCCTACCACACGCACACGACGTCCTCGCAGAATTTAGTCGCATATCCTACTATAAGGTCAATTACACCAAGTCTTTCATTCTAGGCCTCAATCTGTCCCCCTCCCTTCAATCCCGCTTGCAAACTTCCTTCCCATACTCCTGGGCTACATCCAATATACAATACCTGGGGATACAAATCACAACTGACCCTACGAAATTGGCCGATGCTAACTATATTCCTTTGATAGACAAAATTGCTAAGGAGGCCACTCGCCTAGCCAGGGTCGAACTGACGTGGTCGGAACGCTTGGCCTCCTTCAAAATGTTGCTCCTCCCCCAAATCTTGTATATTTTCCGCACACTACCCACCCCTCTGAAGCCCAGTCACCTTAGGTCCCTAAACGGTATCCTTAATCGCTACATATGGGGCACCAAGCGGCCGAGATGCGCAAGGTCCCTGTTGATCACGCACAGATCGATAGGGGGCATGGGCATGATCGACATCAAAGATTACCACCGAGCGGCTATACTCACCCAGATTAGACGTTGGATTTCCCCAACCCCTGACATTCTCTGGTGTGATATAGAAAAGGCCCTTAGCCCGACCAAAGACCTCTACAGTGCTTTGATACTCGACTCTTGGAGACCTCTCCCGTTGCGCCACCTACCACTGACTATTCAGGCTGCCATACTAGCCTGGAGGGATCTATGTGCCTTGGCGTACACGTCCTCCAGTACTATTTCTGTACCAATTCCGATTGAAACCTTGTCGGCAGCAGTGCCACACGCCTCCTTCTCCGGCTGGGCCGCCAAGGGCCTTACCAGGGTTGAAGACCTATATTGCCGAAACATCCTAAAGCCGTTTGTCGAGCTGACCGCGGACTTTGGTTTGACACAGTTGGACAGTTTCAGGCATTCGCAAGCGTCCCATTTCCTCAAATCACTACACTCTCGAAATGTACTGATCCACAGCGCCGTATGGCAGTTTTACACTAGTTCGACCCTCCCCCCTAAAGGTATCTCCCTTTTTTATAACCTATTCCAAGATAAGCTCCTCTTTAAAAAGTCCCCCCCGTTTTGTAAATGGGAAACCGATTTTGGGCAAAACATTCTCTCCAAACCAATGGAAGTATTCATTTAAACTCATATACAAAGCCTCCAGATGTATTAACCATTGGGAGCTGTCCCAAAAGATAGCTCTGCGGTGGTACCTAACACCATATCGTTTAGCCCAATTTTACTCTTCGACCTCCCCATTGTGCTGGAGGAATTGTGGAGAGGTTGGCAATATTTTTCATGTTTTTTGGCTCTGTAGGAACCTCACGAGTTACTGGAGGGGGGTCTTTAGATGCATCTCACGCATAACAAGTATACTCACACCCCCCTGCCCGGAACTGGCAGTACTGAACTTGGGAATCGAAGGATTCCCTCCAGATTTTCGAGTTGTAGTCACTCACATCCTGCTGGCGGCCAGATTGTTGCTGACTAGAAATTGGAAATCACACAATGTACCAAACATATCTGAGGTCCTGGAAATTACCAGGAATAACTATGTCTTTGAGTCCCTGCTGGCGAGCAGAGAGGGTAGGAGAGCAAAATTTGATACTCAGTGGAAGCCCTGGACTGACTGGTTCAAGGTGCGGTGATATGGTGACTTTGGAATGTCTACCTAGGTTATGTTCTTTTTGATATGTTCTGAACAACTGTCTATGTGAAAGTTTATGATAATGAACACTTAGGTATCCATCTCATCCCCCACCCCCTCACCTCCTTCCTATTTCCCTTTCTCCTTTCCCCCTTTTTTTTTTTTTTTCTCGCCCTTCCCCTACTCTCCCTCTCTTTCCTGACCCTATTCACTTTACTCGACCTCCCCCCATGTTACTCCTCCATGCACTCCCCAGAGTATGACAAGTGACAAAGACGCTATCTCCTTCCCCTACTTTGAATTGTTGTCTTTAATATGATTGCCTTGCTCGTACTCATATGTTTCTTGCTGATCTACCCTGTTTGCTTCTGGAGTTGTCAATGTATGTGATTTCCCCTGCTGATCCTTGGGAATACATGTGAATGTTTTTCTGTTTTCCTACTTTTGTACTTTTGAAAATTTTCAATAAAAAACTATTGTATAAAAAAAAAACAGACGAGGCGCATGCGCGAGGGATCCAAGATGGCCGCGTAGTCCGGGAGCTCCGCTCTGCTCCAACCGATCGGCATCCCTATAGCAAGATCCGTGCCACGGGGAGTCCCAGGATCGTCGGGATTCGCTTGGGGAACACCCGAGCTCCTTCCACATGCTGGGCGGTTCTGTCCGGCGGGACTTGAGACCAAGTTTTTCAGCTGAGGCCTCTCAGGCAGTTTCCAAGATGGCGGCCGCAAGCCAGCAACGTGTCCAGCATGGCACGGAAGCAACGGGGATCAGGCAAGTGTTAGCTCCAGCCACACTATCCTTCACACCACAGGCTGCCCACGCACCTAATCAGGCTATTTCTCCTTCTCCCACCTCCACTGAATCGCTCCTAGAGCGAACGCTGGGTGATTATACCCTGATGCCTTTAGGCTCTGTATCCCCTAACATAGAGGATGTTGCCACTCCTGGAGGTGCTGACTGCGGATTCTCCCTTTCCACCGGAGACCTTTTGTCAAAACTGTCTGAAATGCTTGAGAAGGGGTTGGCAAGTACTGCTAACAAAATTACATCAGATATTCACTTAGACTTCCAGAACCTTGGTTCCAGGATGGAATCAATAGAGCAAAAACTGGATATCACTGTTTCCAGAACCAATCAAAACTCAGAACATATACAGGTCTTACAGGATCAATTAGAAGCTGCATTGATCAAATTAGATGACCTGGAAAACCGCTCCAGGAGAGATAATTTTAGACTGAGGGGGATACCGGAGTCCATTATGGATGTCCCGGAAGCAGTCAAGGATCTAATCAAGTCCCTCATTCCAACAATTTCTCCGGAAAAATTGGAACTTGATAGGGCGCACAGAGCCCTGGGTCCCCCCAGGAAGGATGGATCTCCTAGAGATATAGTTGTCAAGCCCCATTTTTACAGTGTGAAGGAAGAAATTATGAAGGTTTCATACCAAAATGCTCGCTTGTCCTACCAAGGCTCAGAAGTTCAGATTTTTGCTGACATTTCCCCATGACAATTCAACGGAGGAGAGCTCTTAAGCCCCTGTTGTCTGTCCTTTCGCAGAGGGAAATAAAATATTGGTGGGCTTTTCCCTTCGCTTTAAAATTTTCATATAAAGGCAAAATCCACTCATTTTCATCTTTTCCGGAGGGGGAAAAGCTTCTACTTGGTTTGAATTTTATATCTCAAGACTCAGCAATGGACACTTCTAACTTGTTGGCGAATTCATCTAAGCGGCCCCCTCCTTCTAGCCCTCTCTCCCCCACTTGGAAGAATACTAAATCCCGACGTACCAAGGGTTCTCTTCACACCTGAGATGATTACTATTTTGGTTTTGGTTTTTCTTTTTTGGTTCTCATTTTCCTATTTTTAGTGATATCACTCCATTTTTGATTTGACTCCCCCAAGGAAAGAATTTACTCTTCTTGAATTGGAGCATCTCTTATCTTCTTACGACCTCCCTAATAGGTGCACTGGGAATAAGATCTATAATCGATCTATGCGCTTTGGAAGTGGATACTCCCTGATAGCATCTCACAAGTTCTACCTGTGGACGGTTCCTTCAGTCATTCATTAGTAATAATTTCAGTCTTATGTATAGTTTGTACTGAAGTATCGTGTTGTTTATGTTTGACTGTTACACCTTTGAAAAATTGCTCCTTTTATTTCTTTTTATTTTTATTTGTATTTTATTAGGGGGATGTGACCGATTGGAGCGGAAGCCGTGCGCCTCCACCCATCTTCTGATCATGGACAGACCATGCTCGGGAGATGGGCAAATGATCCCGTTTGAGGATCATTCTAATGTATGTTTTGTCAAGACCTTTGTGACTTTTTTCTCACTTCGGTCTTCTGGACCCAGATTGGGTCGCCTTGTTTGTTTATGTCTTTTTCTATTTTCCATTTTTCTCTGTTTTCTTCTTTTCTTTCTCAGCCCACGGTTCATCTGGCTCGGTCTCGCTTCTCCAGGTCCCAGGCTCCCATGGCTTCTATTCCTGCAGCTCGCTTATCGATTATTGGTGAGTTCTTTTCCTAATGAGCATTCCCTCACTTGACACCATGCCTCCTAACACTACTTCTATACCAACTTTAAAAGTGATTTCCCATAACGTGCAGGGTATGAACTCACCCTCTAAGAGGAAGAAAATTCTGCAGTCTTATTACAAACAAAAGACTGATGTGGTCATGTTACAGGAAACTCACTTTCCGGCAAGATTCACACCTTCCTTCCTTCATGCCCAGTTTCCCCTTTTTGTTCTAGCTAACGCAGAGAATAAAACGAAGGGAGTAGCGATTTTATTCGCTAAATCATGTCAATTTAGGTCGATACTGACACACAGAGACCCTGAAGGGAGATATGTTTTAGCGAAGGGAATGGTTGACGATCAACTATTTTCCTTCGTATCGTATTATGCCCCCAACAAAGGCCAAGGTCAATTTTTTAAATCCATGTTTGCGGATCTGCAGAATTTATTAGAAGGCACGGTCATTTTTGGTGGGGATTCTAATATCACGTTCGATCAGCGTTTCGATAAATCTAAAATTCCCTCCAAACAATTATCTCACCCCTCTAAGTGTAGCTCCCAGATAGCGAAGTTGATATATTCACATGGTCTAGTGGACATCTGGAGAGAACTTAACCCTTTAACACGGGATTATACACATTTCTCCATCCCCCATTTATGTTATTCTAGAATAGACCATGTTTTCATATCTTCTTTATGTATTCCCGCAGTCCACAAGGCATTTATAAAAGATACAGTTCTATCTGACCACTCTATGGTGGTTATGATTTTACGTAGGGGCTTCACTGGTCCTTCTGCCCCGAATTGGAGGCTTAAGGAATCCATGTTAGATGACCCCCAGATAGTCTCAGAGATAGAGAAGGCCCTGAAAGAATATTTTTTGTTTAATGAGACGGAGGGGATTTCGGCCGAGACTTTGTGGGCTGCTCACAAGGCCTCAATTCGGGGAAAATTCATCCAATTAGCATCAGGTCTAAAGAGAGCAAGGGCCTTGGAAGTTGAAAAACTTGAGAAGGAATTTTTGGTCCTTAGTAGACGTCATAAACAAAACCCTTCGCAGGAACTTCTTGAACAATTGGATAAGGTCAGAATTTCTCTAAATTTGGCCCTCACGGTCTCGGCTGAGAAGTCCATCCGTTGGTCAGGGGCTAAATTCTACTCACAGGCTAACAAAATGAGTACTATGCTGGCCAATAAACTTTCCCCTAAGTTACGTGCACATACTCTCCCCAAGATTAGACAACAGGACGGGTCCTTGTCACTTAACCCCCAACGAATTTTAGGCTCTTTCCAGCAATTTTATACTGCCTTGTATCAAAGAATCGATTCACAGGAGGTTACTGATGTTTGTCCCTTTCTAGATGCCCTTCCCCTTCCTTCTCTCAGTAAAGAACATGTAGCTCTTCTTGATGCTCCATTTAAAATAGAAGAAACTATTGAAGTTATTAAGGATCTAAAAAGCGGGTCGGCTCCAGGCCCGGATGGGTTCTCTACCTGTTATTATAAATCCTTTGTACATATCTTGGCCCCTTATCTTACTAAATTCTTTAATTCTAAAAGGAATGGCGAACCTCTAGATCCTCTACTCAATGCGGCCTTCATATCCGTAATTCCAAAACCTGACAAGGATCCTGAGCGTGTTGAAAATTATAGACCCATCTCCCTTATAAATAATGATTTAAAAATTCTCACTAAAATATTAGCTAATCGACTGGGCTCAATTATTAATCGTTATATACACAAGGATCAGGTGGGGTTTATACCCGGGAGGCAGGGCCCTGATCAAGTTAGGAGAGCAGTAGATTTAATATCACTTATGCAATCAAGTTGGGATGGGGGCCCAAAACAGGAAGGCCTTCTGCTTTCTTTGGATTTGCAAAAGGCCTTTGATTCACTCTCATGGTCTTACTTATTTAATCTCTTAGGACGCTGGGGTTTTGGTAACTCCTTCCTGAGCTTGTTAAAGGCACTGTATTCCAATCCGGAAGCTAAAATTAAGTTACAAGGGTATTATTCTGGCCCTATTGTTATAGCTAGAGGGACAAGACAGGGATGTCACTTTCCCCATTGATCTTCGCTATTGCGATTGAATCTTTAGCTATAGCGATAAGATCAAATGACTCCATAGCAGGAGTTAGATGCGGTCAGACAGTCCATAAATGTGCCTTGTTTGCCGATGACGTTTTACTTTTTGTTACCTCCCCTCTCCAATCTATACCCAATATTAATAAGCTTTTAGAGTCCTTTGGCTCTATTTCCGGTCTACAAGTAAATATGTCCAAATCCCACGCACTGAACGTTTCCCTCCATCCTACGATAGTGGAACAGCTCAAACATTCCTTTGCTTATAAGTGGTCCTCCTCTTCCATTCGTTATCTAGGCATAAACTTGACCCCTAGGATAGACCTTCTGTATAACGAGAACTTTCCCCTATGTATCGAACCCTTGAGAATGATCTTAATGTATGGTCCCTATATGGCATTTCATGGCTTGGCAAAATACACTCAATAAAAATGACCCTGCTTCCTAAACTTCTTTACTTATTTAGGTCCCTCCCTATTGTAATCAATCGAGCTCATCTTAATTCTTTCCAGGGGAAGATTATAAAATTTGTATGGGGACAAAAAGGACATAGACTCTCCCGCAGCGTTCTCTTTGGCCCTAAAACACATGGGGGCTTAGGCCTACCCAATTTATTTAAATATTATCAGGCGGCTAGGCTCACTCAACTTTCTGTAATTTACTTTAAATCAGAAAAACCTGATTGGGTTTCCATAGAGAGACAGGCGATCCCAAAACACACCATTGATTATCTCCTATGGTGTCCCCGAACTGATAGACCCTCGATTTTATCCCCTACTCTTTCCCAATCCCTGAAGCTATGGGATGATCTGATGCATTTCCCTTTATTAACCTCCCCTCTCAGACCTCTGTCACATCTCTTCCATAATTCGCTTTTCACTCCAGGTTTAGATGTTAGGTCTTTTCTTTGGTGGTTAAATAAAGGTTTGTATAGGATTGGACACTTTTTCACTTCTAATGGTCCTATTACCCTTAAATACTGTAAAGAAAAACTTGACTTACCGGATTCTGAGATCTTTAGATTTTATCAAATTCATCACTTTCTACACTCTATTTGGCAAGATAAACTTAAACCCCCGGAATTTTCTGACTACGAGAGATGGTGTGGGCAGGGGACGAGCCATAAGGGTGGGATCTCTTTGATTTACCTATCACTTTCGATTCCCTCAACCAAATTCCCTTACATGGAGGCATGGGAGAGGGATCTTATGGAAGCCTGGGACCTGGACGAGTGGCATAGAGCTGGCACTAGATCATTTAAAGGTATAGTAAATGTTTCTTTAATCGAAGCCAATGTAAAAGTTATGATGAGATGGTATCTAGTCCCCGCCAGGCTTGCACTAATGTACCCTTCCACTTCCCCCCTTTGTTTCAGAGGTTGCCAGGCCCAGGGCTCTATGTTGCACATATGGTGGGAGTGCCCAAAAATCAGATCTTATTGGAACAAGATCTTCCATCTTATTCGGAAAGTTTCTGGCGCCCCAGTTATTCAATCCCCTCACATTGCTCTTCTGAACGCACATCTACCCCAGCTGTCTAAGAGTTCCCGCCATTTGGTTACATTCATGCTATTGGGGGCTAAGATGGCTCTGGCCAGGGCCTGGAAACTCCCTAAAGTTTCGATTCTGGCAGCCAAACGGAAAATATCTTGGATCATGCTTCAGGAAAAATTGGTGAGCTCCTTGACAAACTCCTCTGAATCATTTCGGGCGACATGGGAGCCCTGGGCCGATCATATAGGAATATCCTTAATTACTGGTAACGTTGTTATGAAGGAAACTGATGCTGATGGACCTGTTGGTTGATTTCTCTTTTCTCTCCTCTTCTTTGTTATATCCTTTCTTTTTTTTCTCCTCTATCTGCTGTAAGCTTTTCTTTCTAATTTTCCTCCTTATTTTTAGTTTTTGTTGTTTTATGACATTTATCCCTTTTACATCATAGATATAATTATCTAGGTTCACTAATGTCTTTGATACGTTCTTTGTGTATCATTTCCTTCGGGAATTCCTTTGAAGCAATTCCTGGTTATTTATTTTATTTCTGATTTATTATTTTAGTTTTTGTCCGTTTTATATTTGTTTTTGTATTTTTTTTTTTTCTGATTGTTTTTTGATGAGACCCTATAACTGCGTTCGGCTTTTCTTTGATATTTTAGCTCTGGGGGGTCGGCCTGCTCCCGGAAATTTCTGGTGTTCTGGGAGCAGGCGAACAGACCCTGTATCTGGGGGAAAGTACTAAATTATACTTTCTTTTTCTGCCTCGGGCGGGTATGCACCCAGTTGGGTTACCAATCCCGTTAGGCAAAAAGCTTCATTACAATGGAAACTCCCTCAAGGCCGTTCGGTCAGGTCACTTTTTACATTTGATCTTATTATCTTCATTGAGATATAAAGTCGCTTTATCTTACAGGGTGGATAGCTGATTGTCTCTATGCTTCTATTTTCTCCTATGTTTAATCAGAGCCTGATCTCCCCTTCTTTCTGTTGTTTTTTTTTTTTTTTTTTTATTATTTTTTGTCAGTTTTCATTGTCACCTTGTACATATAACATATTAGTGCACCCCAGCTTCTCTTGGGGATTATCTTGTTTTTTTTTTATTTTCCTTTCACTTGTATTGCTTTACATTTCAATAAACATTTTTTGAAATTTAAAAAAAAAAAAAAAAAAAAAAAAAAAAAAAAAAAAACAGACGTAAGCGATTGCGAAGACCGCTCGTATCTTCGTGGATCGCCGTTTAAAAACACATTTGCATATCCCGACGCATGAATACGACGCGAACTCCTCCCAGCGGCCGCAAAAATATCGCAGCGTAGATTCGAAGGCTTACGAAGACGTAAGCCTCTCGGATCGAAGCCCGAAGCCGCCGTATCATGGTTTGAGGATTCAAACTAGTGATACGGCGCGCAAAATTTGAAATTACTCCTGTCTAACACCAGTTAGACAGGCGTAATTGCTTTATGAATCTGGGCCATACTTTTTAAGATCCCCGCTCATTTAGTTCCTTGAATTCAGTGAGTAGCCACTGGGCACTGCTGTGTAGTGTTGAGCAGAATATGCCATATTCGATTTCGCGATATATCTCGAATATATAGTCGAATATTCGAGATATATTCGCTAAATACGAATATTCGTGATATTTTTTGGAAATGAAATGATTGCGAAATTTCGCTATTGCGAATGCGAATGCGAAATTTCGAGAAATGCGGAAGGAGCACTCTGATTGGCTCAGAATATTCGGGATATATTTTATAATACCAAATAATTGCGAAATTTCGAGAAATGCGGAATGGAGCACTCTGATTGGCTCAGAATATTCGTGATATATTACAATACAAAATAATTGCAAATATTCGGCAAATGCGGAAGGAGCACTCTGATTGGCTCAGAATATTCGTGATATATTACAATACAAAATAATTGCAAATATTCGGCAAATGCGGAAGGAGCACTCTGATTGGCTCAGAATATTCGTGATATATTACAATACAAAATAATTGCGAATATTCAGCAAATGCGGAAGGAGCACTCTGATTGGCTCAGAATATTCGTGATATATTACAATACAAAATAATTGCGAATATTCGGCAAATGCGGAAGGAGCACTCTGATTGGCTCAGAATATTCGTGATATATTACAATACAAAATAATTGCGAATATTCGGCAAATGCGGAAGGAGCACTCTGATTGGCTCAGAATATTTGTGATATTTTATAATACAAAATAATTGCGAAATTTCGAGAAATGCGGAATGGAGCACTCTGATTGGCTCAGAATATTCTTGATATTTTATCGTAATTTCGCAAAAATGCGAATGAGAAATTGATTGCGGAATTTCGACAGTAACACTCTGAAATCGAATATATGTGTTATTTTAGCTAAAAACAATATTGCGAATTTCTCGAAAATAATCGCGCGATATCGCTATTGCCGAATAATCGCATTGCGATTTTTCGGCAATATAAAATGATCGCTGCAGCTACTCGGCCCAAGGTCTCTAATCATACCAGCAATGCTTTTAGACGTCGATGGGGATCTCTAGGATGTGATCTGTTCTAAAAAAAAATTGAAAAAATACGAATATTCGAAATAGCGAATATTCACCGCGAAATTCGGAATATATCGCGAATACTCAAATATGCCATATTCGAGCCAAATATTCGCAATACGAATATTCGTGAGCAACACTACTGCTGTGTCACAGAATTCGCAGATCCTGCTGTCTGAAGATGCTGATCATTTAGTGAAGGGGGATCATGGTGTGGGTTTTTTTTTTTTAGGGGTTGGGCTTGGCCCCTTAGTTCTAGTTGTAGTGCCCCCTTGCGTTTAGCGCGGGTATTTTGCTTTAAAAAGAATAGTTGATTGGGAGAGTTACTTTGCTTCCAATCACAATTGTTGAGTTACTGGCCTGTCTTACTCTGGGAGGGTCCACTGGCTCGGACTGCATTCTGGGGATGTAAGTTCATCCTTGGGCGGCAGTGGGAGCTAGAGGGATTCCTGGTAGATTGAGTCTTCCCTAGCAGCCAATGGGAGAGTTTTCCTCCCGCTGGGCATGCTGGGAGGGGTATATCTGGAAGAGAGGTCAGGTGTTCTGGGTCCTTTTGGCGTTCCCTGCGGGGGGTCCCAGAGTCGGGTGTGGCATCCACCTTTAGGGTGTGCGCACCCAGGGATGATGTGGCCCATCTGGCCAATGTCCTGGCCCCGCTGAGTCTCAGTCGGAGACTAATCTGAGAATGACCCCAGTGGATGGCTGTGTTTCTTGAACGTCGCCGGGAAGATTCGGCACTAGAGCCATAGACAGGTACTCTTCGCTGTTGCATGGTGCCGGATGCACGGGAAGTAGCTGGGAGGATTTGCTCTGTTCGGGTGCTGGCAAATTATTCAGTTTACATTGGCCTGTGGCAGAGGCCTAGAGCGGGTCAGAGAGAGAAAAGACCCGTTCCTCCTAGCCTGCGTTGTGACGGTGATGCGCGTGAATTGGCGATGGCTGCTGCTGAGCTGCGCTGTGTGCTTATCCAGGCCTGACATCGTAAATCTCTATCTCTTATTCATCAACCTGTCCTTCTTCATCGAGTTGATGTTTGGCTATGTTGGCCCAGAATTAAAGAATTAAAAAATCTTTATTGCCTGTCTGGACATTCAAGTTATTGCAAAGTGTTCTGGTGCATCCCTAGACAAAGCAAGGGTAACTTCAACATGCCGGTCCCATCATCAAACCAGCGGCTCCTTCAGGGGTGAGCGCTACATAGTGAAGGGAACTCTTAAAGGGGTTGTAAAGGTACACATTTTTTTTTCCTAAATAGCTTCCTTTACCTTAGCGCAGTCCTCCTTCACTTACCACATCCTTCCATTTTGTTTTAAATGCCCTTATTTCTCCTGAGAAATCCTCACTTCCTGTTCTTCTGTCTGTAACTCCACACAGTAATGCAAGGCTTTCTCCCTGGTGTGTAGTGTTGTGCTCGCCCCCTCCTCTGCACTACAGGAGAGTCAGGACGCCCACTAACACACAGCTCCTGTCTCTATCTGCACTGTAGAGAGCGTCCTGACTCTCCTGTAGTCCAAGGAAAAGGGTGGGCACGACACTCCACACCAGGGAGAAAGCCTTGCATTACTGTGTGGAGTTTCAGACAGAAGAACAGGAAGTGAGGATTTCTCAGATGAAATAAGGACATTTAAAAGCAAAACCGAAAGATGAGGTAAGTGAAGGAGGACTGCACTAAGGTAAAGGAACCTATTTAGGAAAAAAATAATTGTACCTTTACAACCCCTTTAAAGGGGTTGTAAACCCTCAAGGTTTTTTCCACCTTAAAGCGGAATTTCACCCTAAATATAAGATCTCCCATGTGATCCAGCATACTGGCGTCAGCGCCAGTATGCTGTTTTTTTTTTTTTTACTCGCACACTTACTGTATTATGCCGGAATTTCATTTTTTTCCCCCTGCGGTGGACGGCTCTAGTATTGCTTGTCACATCTTCCTAAAATACCCGATATGGACTCGGGTAATCTCGGCGAAAATGCGGCGCCTGCGCACAGACCTAGGAGCTGACTGCGCAGGCGCCGTATTTCTCCGAGTCCTATTTCGGAGGGCGTGACGCGCCATAGCTGTAGGACTCGGAGAAATACGGCGCCTGCGCAGTCAGCTCCTAGGTCTGTGCGCAGGCGCCGCATTTTCGCCGAGATTACCCGAGTCCATATCGGGTATTTTAGGAAGATGTGACGCGCTATACTGGCGCCGTCCACCACGGGGGAAAAAAAGAAATTCCGGCATAATACAGTAAGTGTGCGAGTAAAAAAAAAAAAAAACAGCATACTGGCGCTGACGCCAGTATGCTGGATCACATGGGAGATCTTATATTTAGGGTGAAATTCCGCTTTAATGCATTCTATGTGTAGCGGTTAGCCGGAAGGGCTAACATTCCTCCTCAGAGTGCAGGTTACTGGGCATGGTGGATGTAGTGCAAGATGGAAAGATGGGCACCAGTCACTTTTAAAAAAGGAACAAAGAGAGTTTTTATTTCTTCAGGATGACAGCCCAGCAGAGCTAGGAGTTGCTGCAGCTGCACCTCTTCCAGCCTTAAAGGGGTTGTAAACATTCCTTTTTTTCACCTTAATGAATTCTATGCATTAGGGGGAAAAACATCTGATAGTCACATGCCCCCCAGAGCCCCCACTTTACTTACATGAGGCCCAAATCTATGTGGGCGCGATCCTGCGATAGTTTCCCCCAGCTCTTGTGGCCTCGTCATTGGATGAGTGATAGCAGTGCAGCCATTGACTCCTGCTGCTGTCAATCATATCAATGATGTGGAGCGCCGGGGGTCGAGTGATACACTTGGCGGCCATGGCCACCACTGTATCACAAGGGTGCATGCCCGCAAGCTAACCCCCTTGGGAGAGCGCTTCCCAGAAGGGGGTTGGCTCTTGCGGGGAAGAGCTGAGACAGCTGTTGTGTATTTTTTTTTTAATGTATGTTGTCAGATGTCCCCTAGTGTCGGTTTTGCTGTAATGCGCTCATGTGAGCGTTTTCACACATACAGACTTTGGTGGAAGACCATTGGCGCAAACACCTTCCTATGGACACAGCAGACTTGCGCGCTCCTTTTGGGGATGTTCATTTATGCCTCAGCAAGGGACTGGCCACTTCTTGTCGACTTTATTAAATGACTCTGAGCCAACAGATCTGCGTACAAGGGAACTTTAGCATAACTATACGAAAATGATGGTTATCTGATCCATGATTAAGTATGGTTTGTGGCAATGGCAGCAGTGAGTTGATTTGCAAACGGCTTTCTAGTTCAGAGAGCCTGACCCCTGCACCCAGCCGTTTGCACACATCACTGCTAGCATTCTATTTGAATATATACATGTCTGTGATTGGTTCTTTTGAAAGAATACAAAATGTCTGATTGGCTGTTTTTTGAAGCCACCACCTTCTTGTGTTACTCATGTTGACACTATAAATAAAAGGGTGCAGGCTTTTCAAGCCAGTGATGGCTGGGAGCTAGGATGAGAACAATTTGTGAGGTTTCTTGACTTGAATGAATGGCAGACCGAATGCATGGTGAGTAGGGTTGAGCGAACCTGAACTGCTCAGGACCCCAAGCAGTTGCTTGTTTTGCCTGTCTTGTTCCAATGGGCCTGCTGTAAAATACTCTGCAAGATAGTTTAGGGCAGGGATCCTCAAACTACGGCCCTCCAGCTGTTGTAGAACTACACATCCCACACTGACATTCACGGACCTGACTAGGCATGATGGGAATTGTAGTTCCTGAACAACTGGAGGGCCGTAGTTTGAAGACCCATGGTTTAGGGGAAGGTTCCTGATTGTGCTTGTAAGGAGAGAAATATATAGGAGTCTGTCCTGCTTCAGA
The DNA here is from genome assembly GCA_029574335.1 of Rana kukunoris. Taxonomy (NCBI): domain Eukaryota; kingdom Metazoa; phylum Chordata; class Amphibia; order Anura; family Ranidae; genus Rana; species Rana kukunoris. The sequence continues at coordinate 323,982,305 of CM056053.1, forward strand.
AATCTAATTACACCAGCACTGCATATGTTAATGTGAGATACTCTGCAAGATATTTTAGGGGAAGGTTCCAGCTTGTGCTTGTAGGGAGAGAAATATATAGGAGTCTGTCCTGCTTCAAAAATCTATTTACACCAGCACTGCATATGTTACTGTGAGATACTCTGCAAGATACTTTTCTTCTATTGTGCTATTCAAAATACATCCATTTAGGTCAAAAGAAAACTAAAAAATTGCTGTGTTTCCTCCATATCTGTACGTGTGAGATAAACACTTTAGCTAGTGTTCTTCTACTGTATTGTGCTATTCAAAAAACACCCATTTAGGGCAAAAAAATATATTTTTCAGTGTTTCCTCCAGTGTTTGCCGTGTTTCCTCCATATCTGTATGTGTGAGATAAACACTTTAGCTAGTGTTCTTCTATTGTTCTATTCAAAAAACACTCATTTTGGTGCAAATTTATTTTTATTTTTTATTTGTATGTATTTTATGTTATTTTAAGTTATTTCCCTATCCACATTTGTTTGCAGAGTACTTGCCATGCCCTTACCAACATTTTGCTGCCATTTGCAACCCTCTAGCCCCTTCCATTATTTTTTAGAGACATTTCAGTAGTCAAAAATGTGGGTCCCCATTGACTTCAATGGGGTTCGGGGTCAAATTCGGGTCCCAAAGCGGGACTTTTTTCTGAAGTTCGGCAGAACCCATTGAACCCAAATATCTAGGTGTCCACTCAACTCTAATGGTGAGTGAAACTTTTAGCTTAGAGATGGATTATTCCGCTAAGATGAAGTGTGTGCTTACTAGCACAGGCAGTGTGCTCTGCATACCACCAATTTTGCCACATCACAGCCGCTGAGGGACCCTAGAAGATGAGGATCGGGGCCACTCTGTGCAAAATGAACTGCACAGTGGAGGTAAATATGACATGTCTGTTATATACAACCCCTTTAAAATAACCATACATTCGAAGGTGGGAGTCTCACCACCTGCCTTTGCATGAACCTGGTCAACCTGCAAGGTCAATATAAGTGGTGTTTGATGCACGGTCGTTTTTTGTGATGAACTAAAACAACGTTTTAAACAACGTCATTTAAAATGATCATGTGTGGGCAAAACGTCGTTTTATGTCTTCTGAAAAACGACCAAAAAAATATTTGAACATGCTTGAATTTTTTGTGTCGTTTTTCAGAATGTCGTATTTTGTTTCACAAAAAATGATCGTGTGTGGGCAAAACGACGTTTTTTAAACCCGCGCATGCTCCCAAGCAAGTTAGGAGACGGGAGCTTCAATGGAACAGAGTGCCGTCGAACGTGGTGTACGTAACAGCACTTTGCAAGAGCATTTTCAGAAAACGATGGTGTGTAGGCAACGTCGTTTTTTAAAATGAAGTTTGAAAAACGTTGTTTTGTTTTGTGAGATAAAACAACGTTTTTTTTTCATCACAACAAGTGATCGTGTGTACGCGGCATTAGACTCTTCACACATTGTTCACTTACCTTACTGCTTCTTTGCATTTAGACATTACCAGAGCTGTCTTTACCAGTTGCTGATAATTGTCTTGCTCTATACACATTTCCTCCTGTACCATTGCATCTTGATTTTGCATAATCACGCACAAAATCTGTTAAACTAAATTATGCAACTCTGTTGAACTTTAATTATATATCAGACAGGAGGCTCATATCTTATGCATTATCTTCCTTTAATAATGCCCACAGCAGAAATACAAACTTTCAGTGAATTTCAATAATAAAGAACTTTTCTAAAAACAAAACTAGCAGCCCTCAGTGTATGACTGCCAATCACGCGGCAGGTCAGAGCGTATATAAGGTACTGCCTCTTTAACCTCCTCTTTCTTTCTGCTCACAGCAAAGAAATCAGATAAGTAGTATTTTTCCATTGTTTTGTTACTTGTTGTCTGTGGAGATAACCTATCGGGGTTTTGTTCCCCGCTGCTATCCCCACAATCCTGATATAAAATTCTTTCTTTTCATATTATGATATTTATTATCATAGGATATCTACATATATATATATATTTTATTTTATTTTTATCCTTTTATGACTTTGAGTTTTATGCCTTAGTTTATTTCTTCTACCTGGCTCCCCTGTACAGGACGTACTACCTCGTTCCTCTCCGTCAGGTGACCCCTGACCCACCGCTGACACGCTCTCACCTGCGCAGACTATTCGATCTCACTGCAGGTCGGCGCCATTTTGGGTTTTTCGCGCCCACCCTGCTCCTTCTCCTCTATCACCGCGCGCTTCCCTCAGAACGGCTCGTATCTGAGGGGGCGTGGCGGTACTCTCACTGCGCTTCACCACTTAGCAGACCGCGCGCTGCGGGGGCGGGTCCGTCTGTCTCCCGCATCCTCCAATCACGGCTCTGGAGACGTAATCTCGCGAGATTACGCTCTCCAGGGCTAGGACATCCCTAAACTTTCGCCGCTGCTCCAGTGCTGAGCGAGCGGCTGATCTGGTAGGGTGTTTTCTGGCGCGGAGACAGCAAAAACTTTTATTAGCAAAAAAATTTTTAATCACAACCCTAGTCAGATCACTCCTAGAGTGTAGGAAGTTTACCCATATCCCCCACACCTAGACGGATTGCCCATATAGAGGGATTGTCTACCCACCCCAACTGAGTTAGGAAACTGTAGGGCTTCCTACTGTCATTATGGCTGATGACAGATACTCCGGGTCACCTCACATCTTAGATGGGGGGGAACCTAACCTAATACCATATTCCTGACTGCTGCCCAGATCCAGGAGTTAATCAACCATTCAGTGCAAGCAGCCATGGCTTCTGCCCCCATAACACAGCCACCTGCACCTGTCAGGCCTGATCCCTCAGGATGTGGTGAACCGCCCACAAAAAGGGCAAAGCGTCTAAGAAACGCAAAAATGTTGTCACAACACACGACTCCCCGGCAGGGGAAGTAAATAATGTGCCCCAGGCAGCACTCTACCCAGTCTGCCGACCCACTACCCTTCCAGACTCACACCGACCCCTGATCCTCGGGGAGCAGCATTCGCAGGGGCATCGGTCCGCTACACGGTCCAAACCAGATTCCTTTGTGGATACGTCTGATTCATCCGCGGAATCCGAGGCGGCAGACGCCTATGAGTCTGATGATGATGTAGAATACGAGGGTAGTGGGCATATGGTGCCCCCAGTAGACGCCAACCCTGTGACCCAGGGCGAACCACTTCTAGACGCACGGGGAGAACCCTTCTTCGACCCAGAAGGGATTTCTCACCTCCGATCTGGGGAATGGGCTCCTCTCCCAGAGGTCGCCCAATATGTCCAATACTGGGCCCGTAGGTCCATGGACAAAAATAACAGAAATAAATTGAGGGCTGAGTGCCCCCGGCCTTGTATCCCCAAGAAGGCCGTAGTCACCCCCGAGGTGGACCCGGTACTTCTCAGGTACCTTACTAGACAGGGTAAATATTCAAAAAAGGGTATCGAACGATCCTTTCGCTCCATCCAGGATCGAATCCTCGACCTGTTTGGCCCCGTCACCAAGATTTTGAATATCGCCGAGCAGGCTTCCTCCACTGACAACCCAGTGGACCTGGACCAGCTCAGAGGCTGGGCCCAGAGAACGGTTTGTCTCTTGGGGTGCGCAAATACCATTTGCTCCACTGAGCGTCGCCGCTGCATTTTAATGAGACTGGACCCTCAATTATCTCACCTTGCAGAATCGGAACCTGGCCCGGCGGCCGAGGGCATGCTCTTTGGCGATTCCCTTATTAAAGATATTAATAAAATGGTCGGACTGTACACGAGTCTTGACAAAGCCCAGACGTCCCTGAAGAAGTCAGGAACCCCCAAAATTTTTCCTAGGGCCGGCAGAAACAGGGGCCGTTCTGCCGGTCGCTACTCCGCAAACAGGCCATACTATAGAGCTCCCGCTCAGTACAGCCAGGCTCCTCAGTCATATCCAGTACCGGTGGCACAACCAGCACCCTTTTTCCCACCCCGCGGACGTCCTTGGAGGGGACGGGGAGGGAGAGGCTACCCCCGCTCACGACCTACTACCGGTGAGTACTATGTACCCGAATTCTTTTCACACTGTCTTGGGGGGAAGACTGAGACATTTTTTCCACGCCTGGTCTGCGATTACAGCAGACGCCTGGATACTCAACACAGTTACGGGATACCAGATAGAACTGTATTCCTTACCAGAGATGAATGTAGTACCTCAACCCATACGGTTTTCAAACCAAAACTCGACACTTATAGACCAGGAGCTTCAAGCTCTTGTCACCAAACAGGCCGTGGTAGAGGTGGACCCTCTCTCAACAGGGTTCCTCAGCAACCTCTTTCTGGTCAGAAAGAAGGATGGCGGATTCCGCCCTGTTATAAACCTAAGAACCCTCAACCAACATGTCGTTTACCGACACTTCAAGATGGAAGGGATCCATTATCTGAGAGATCTCTTACGTCCCGGGGACTGGTTGGTAAAGGTGGATCTGAAAGACGCCTACCTCACAGTTCCCATTCATCCGTCCTCCCAACACCTTGTACGCTTCCTTTGGAGGGACAGGATGTGGCAATTCACTTGCCACCCCTTCGGGGCTCTCGTCCGCCCCATGGTGCTTCACCAAGTTGCTGAAGCCAGTAGTGGCGGCGTTACGAAGCAGAGGCGTACGATTGATTATCTACCTGGATGATCTACTCATTATGGCCCGATCCAACCTCCAGGCGACCTTACATGCCTCCTGGACCATCAATTTGCTCCAGGAGCTGGGTTCGTCATAAACCACGACAAGTCCATCCTGGCTCCATCCCAAGAGATGGAATTTTTGGGTTTCTTGGTGGACACCAAACGATCTGTACTTCGCCTACCCAAAGCCAAACTGACAACCATCCGCAAGGAGATTCGATCCGTGTTAAACAAACGTTGAGTATCCTTGCGCGGTCTGGCACGGTTAATGGGCCTTTTATCGGCCTCCATACAGGCCATTTTTCCGGCCCCCCTTCATTATCGGGCCCTTCAAAGGCTCAAGGCGCTCCATCTACGCCAGGGACTTCGCTATGCAGACTAAGTACCTCTGGATACAGAAGACGTAGTGGAGTTGCGCTGGTGGTTACGTCATGCCGTCAAATGGAACGGCAAAACCATTTTCAGCTCCAATCCGGATTACATTGTGGAATCGGATGCGAGCCGTCACGGCTGGGGTGCTCGGTGCAGACCCTCCTCCACAGGACCCGGTCCACAGAGGAATCCCTGCTCCACATAAATACGTTGGAACTCTTGGCGGCCTTTTTCGCCCATAGGGTAAAGGCAAAACCTGGCCACATAGGGTGATGACACAAAAGCTCTCCTGTAAATTAAATGATTAACATTGTAATATTACATAAAAATAAAATTACAAAATCCTAAATTGGAGCAAACATAAAATAATGTGTATCCCAGAATGTGCTTCTAGGGCAATAGCACAGAAGTTCATACAGTCCTTGCAACTTCTGTGTCAAAGTATAATTGAAAACAGTCCCAGGAAATAGAACAGCAGAAAGATCCTAATGGTTCACACCACCACCGTGACGAGATGACAGCATCAAAGTGATCCCTTCACTAAAATAAGGGGGGGCGCTTACCAGAGGCAAGCTCAATGTAGCAATTGGCTATAACCCAGCCGCGGTCTTTGAAATCCTAGATGGTTCCTGGACACGACTTCCAGCAGATAACAAAGCTGGCGGTACTCACGGACATCAACCATAAGTGGAGAGAGAAGGATGGACCAATAGTGTGATTCCGTTTCAACAAGGAGGGTTTATTAAAACAAAAATGATACTCACAATTTGACAAGATATCAAAAGCATGTAAAAACAAATCACTTGCGCTATCCTGATTGACTTCTATGAGGATACTTTAATAATGTAAATAGCACATTCTCTTGATCTAACTGATAAGAACATTTTTCAATCAAAAATCAAAGATTGGTAAATCAATATTGGTATATACATATTTTTAATTATGAAGGGGGTCTACAATTATGGCCACACTAATTAATCTCTTTAGATAGGTTTTGTGTCACTTTTTAGTTAAGACTCTGGAGGTAAGACTAATCTACATACATCTGTTAAACTCCACGCAACAAGCTATAACATGAGCTGTATCTGCTTTTAAAGCCAGGGTGGCATTCCTCTTTAGTTCCTATAGAGGGTGCTAGAATTAGCAGGAGTTGCGAGTATAACTGAATGTTATCAAGTTACATTAGTTCTCTATGCACCGGAAGTAGGATTCTCATTCTTTTCAATTTTTTCAATTTTATAAATTTTTCGTTCTTATTCTGACTAGTGCCTATCCGCTCTGGCATCTAGATTAGAATTTGCACCCTTGTTTAATTTGAGCTTCTAGCGACATCAGAATATTCGCCAAACTCAATCCAGGGATGTGTCCTTCCAAACGCGAGTTATGGGCTGTTTACCATACTTAAGATGGCGGCCCTGGCCGCGGTTGTTAGGCACTTCACAACGAGGAGTAGGTATTTAACTGGTGACCTTACTGCGATAGCCCAACCCATTGATAACGTCCTTTTG
>CM056053.1:324589429-324681929 GCA_029574335.1 Rana kukunoris
TTCTCATGTACTATGTCTGCACATGTCTCCTGGACAATCTCCTGTACTATGTCTGCAGGTCTATGACAATCTCCTGTACTATTTTTTGCAGTCTGACCATCTTCCTGCTACTATGTCTGCTGCAGGTCTGACCATCTCCTGATACTTATGTCTGCAGTCTATGACAATTCTCCTGTACTATGTCTGCAGTCTCTGACCATCTCCTGTACTATGTCTGCAGTCTATGACCATCTCCTGTACTATGTCTGCAGTCTGACCATCTCATGTACTATGTCTGCAGTCTATGACCATCTCCTGTACTATGTCTGCAGTCTGACCATCTCCTGTACTATGTCTGCAGTCTGACCATCTCCTGTACTATGTCTGCAGTCTATGACCATCTCCTGTACTATGTCTGCAGTCTGACCCATTCTCATGTACTATGTCTGCAGTCTCTGACAATCTCCTGTACTATGTTGCAGTCTATGACAATCTCCTGTACTATTTTTGCAGTCTGACCATCGTCCTGTGTACTATTCTGCTGTCTATGACAATCTCCTGTACTATGTCTGCAGTCTGACCATCTCCTACTATGTCTATGTCCTGTACTATGTCTCATGACCATCTTCCTGTACTATGTCTGCAGTCATCTCCTGATGTCTGCAGTCTCCTTACTATGTCTGCAGTGTCATGACATCTCCTGTACTATGGTCTGCAGTCTGACCATCTCCTGTACTATGGTCTGCTGTTCTGAACCATATCATGTTACTATGTCTGACATGTCTTGACAATCTCCTGTACTATGGTCTGCTGTCTGACCATCTCCTGTACTATGTCTGCAGTCTATGACACTCTGCAGTACTATGTCTGCAGTTCTGGACATCTCATGTACTATGTCTGCAGTCTCCTGATGTCTGCAGTCTGACCATGTACTACTGGTTCTGCTGTTCTGACCACCTGCTGTCTGTACTGTGTATGTCTGCAGTCTATGACAAATCTCCTGTACTAATCTGGGTCTGTCTGCAGTCTGACCATCTCATGTCTACTATGTCCTGCAGTCCTCTGACCATCTCATGTACTATTGTCTGCAGTTCCTCATGACCATCTGCTGTATACTGTGTCTGCAGTCTATGACCCATCTCCTTAGTATTTAGGGGGGAGAGCCATGCGCACTTGCCCTGCAATCGTGATGCATCGCGGAATCGAATCGAATCGTGGACTTGATAATCGAAATTGCATCGAATTCGTGGAACGGGTGAAGATGCGCAGCCCTCGTTTCTATGGTGCAGTTTTGATGGCTAGTTTTTGATGGAGCAGTTTTTGATGGTGGCAATGGATCCGAACTGGATTGACACACGGTTGGATCACATTTACATCTCCAGGGGCACCGTCTCCAGTCAGTAGTATTGGTGGAGGCATTACCACGCCGCACAATTTCCCCTGAACTTGTCTCTTTCTAGTCACATTACATTTTAATAATACTGCTGCTTCCTCCATGCTGAGTAATGCTTCATGACCTCTCTGCACAGCGATCCACCAACAGCCTCCGCTACAAGCTACCAGACCGGATCGTTAACAGCAAGTGTAATTAAAATAATGAACTTTTATGTTAAACCCTGATTTGCGGCCTTTATACTGCAACCATTATACTGCAACCATTAGACTGTATGCAAGAGCAAATCTGCACTCTCTCTCTCTTTCTTGCGCTCTCTCTCTCTCCTATATCTATGGTTTGCTTTTGTTATGTAATTTTTCAACAGTTTAATTTGTGTTTGTAGTGACTGTGTCTGTGTACTTTAGTTTGTCCTAGTTTTTTGTGTAAATAAAATAATAGTATAAAATGAATTTGCTTATTATGAAGTTAGATGTTTGATGTTGATGTTGATGTGTAGATGTAGATTGTGAATTAGATGTGTTGAAAAACATAAAAATCTATCTCAAAAATGAAGGAAACATTTCAAAAAAATAAAACTTTTTATTTAGCATCTCCAAATTTCAAGTAACGTGTTCATGCGCTTCTGCTTTTCCTCAATTTGTAAGCACACTCTCACCAGTTCCTCCTCCAACTGCTGATTCTGCTTGAGCAGTAGCTAACTTTTCTTTGATTCGCATCAATTTTTCTGAAGAATTTTTTTCACAACTGCTTGGGAGCTGCGTGATTTCTTTTGCAGCTGTCCGGATATAAGACAAAAAAAAATTGGTTTTCAAAGACCCTTAACAAAATATACATAAAATATTTCTGTTGCTTATTAATCAATCATTATCATGTCTATACACTTGTTATGTGTCTAGCACAGACCGGAGTGCAGAATTATTAGGAAAATTAGTAATTGGACCACATCATCCTCTTTATGCATCTTGTCTTACTCCAAGCTGTATAGGCTCGAAAGCCTACTACCAATTAGGCATATTAGGTAATGTTCAACTCTGTAATGAGAAGGTGTGTGGTCTAATGACAACACTCTATAGCAGGTGTGCATTATTATTAGTCAACTTCCTTTCCTTTGGCAAATGGGTCAAAAGAAGGACTTGACAGTCTCTGAAAAGTTAAAAATAGAGAGGTATCTAGCAGAGGGATGTAGCACTCTTAAAATTGAAAAATTTTCTGAAGCGTGATCAGAGAACAATCAAGCATTTCATCCAAAATAGTCAACAGGGTCGCAAGAAGCGTGTGGAAATACCAAGGCGCAAAATAACTCCCCACCGAACTGAGGATAGTCAAAGCGTGCAGCTGCCAAGATGCCACTTGCCACCATGTTTGGCCATATTTCAGAGCTGCAACATCACTGAAGTGCCCAAAAAGCACAAGTGTGTGCAATAGTCAGAGCAGCATGGCCAAGGTAAGAAAAGTCTGAAAGACGACCACCACCTGAACAAGATACAGAAAGCTGAAACGTCAATACTGGGCCAAGAAATATCTCAAAAATGATTTTTCTAAGGTTTTATGGACTGATGAAATGAGAGTGAGTCTTGATGGGCCAGATGGATGGGCCAGTGGCTGGATTGGTAAAGGGCAGAGAGCTCCAGTCCGAGTCAGACGCCAGCAAGGTCGAGGTGGGAGTACTGGTTTGGGCTGGTATCATCAAAGATGAGATTGTGGGGCATTTTCGGGTTGAGGATGGAGTGAAGCTCAACTCCCAGTCCTACTGCCAGTTTCTGGAAGACCCCTTTCTTCAAGCAGTGGTACAGGAAGAAGTCTGCATCCTTCAAGAAAACCATGATTTTCATGCAGGACAATGCTCCAGCACACGCGTCCAAGTACTCCAAAGCGTGGCTGTCAAGAAAGTGTATTAAAGAAAAAAAAATAATGACATAGCCTCCTTGTTCACCTGATCTGAACCCCATTGAGAAGAACCTGTGGTCCATCATCAAATGTGAGATTTACAAGGAGGGAAAAAGAGTACACCTCTCTGAACAGTGTCTGGGAGGCTGAGGCTGTGGTTGCTGCTGCACGCAATGTTGATGGTGAACAGATCAAAACACTGAAAGAAAGAATCCATGGATTTCCAGGCTTATGAGTGGCTTGCAAAAGAAAAGGTGGCTATATTGGTCACTGATTAGTTAGTTTTTGTTTTGTTTTTGAATGTCAGAAAATGTATATTTGTGAATGTTGAGATGTTATATTGGTTTCACTGTTAAAAAGAAATAATTAAAATGGGTATATATATTATTTTTTTGGTTAAGTTGCCTAATAATTCAGCACAGTAATAGTACTCACCTGCACACACAGATATCCCCCTACAATAGCTAACACTAAAAACAAAAATAAAACTACTTCCAAAAATATTCGGCTTTGATATTAATGAGTTTTTGGGGTTCATTGAGAACATGGTTGTTGTTCAATAATACAATGAATCCTCAAAAATACAACTTGCCTAATAATTCTGCACTACCTGTATACTTCTATCATAAATACCATATTATGGTTCTGCAATCTGACGGGTGCGCTTTATATGTTGTGCATTTTTATATCTACATTTTATTGTTGAAATGTTATTAATCTTTGTGCACATATTTACCTTCCTGAACGAGGCTTAATGAACCTCCAGTTTGAGGCACCTCCACCTCTCCAGCGACCAGCATGCAGATATCTCCCATCTCGGGACTATTTGGGGGGGGGACATCCTCCACAATAGGAGCTGTGGCTGTCGATTGGGAGGTCCCTGGCTGATCCTCCTCATCCCTCTCCTCCTCTGCCTCATCCTCCTCTGGCACATCCTCCTCTTCTTCCTCCTCATCAGTGTCCTGGTTCATTTTGCGCTTGTTGCGCACAGCTGGTATCGGAGCTTCTAGAATAACACAATGTTCATATATTAGAAAAATATTTTCTAATGACGTATGCAAATTCGGTGTACTCTGCTGTATTGTATATGAATACAAATTAATTTATATAGACAGTTAACCAATGGGAAAATGTTATATTAAAGGGTCTTGTGGGCACTACAGGGGACTGAGCGTGAGCTGGTCTGCCACAATGGTAAAATTAGCTGTTTTTGTCTCCTTTGTTTTGTTCAGACGATATCATGTTAAAAAAAAAAGGGCCTGATGGATCACACGGGATTACTATGATAACCCCACGCCTAACACAGGAATTGAGTGGGAATCTATATATATAAAACTCAACGTGTCTGTATGTATGTATGTATGTACCAGCATCACGTCCAAACGGCGAAAGATATTTACATGAAACTTGGCACACAGGTTACTTATGTGTCAGCCACATAAACATAGGATAGGTGATTTAAGCCTTACCCTCCCCCATTTGCCATGGTCGGGGTTTTTCTTTAAATTCCCATCCCTTCAACTCTATGGGAAATACATGTCACTTGATAACAGCTGTAGATATTTCGATAACACTTGGTCACATGTTACTTACACGTCCACTTAAAGCATAGGATTGTTAATTTATCCATTAACTACCCCCATTTGTGATGGTCGTGGTTTTTGTTTAAAGTCCCATGCAAAGCAATGGGAAATGTATGTTCCCACATAACTTCTGTGTTGCTGTCTGCTGTCCCATGTCTTTTTTCAACAGTACTATGAATACCTTGGCTGGTGGTGATATATGTTACCACAACATGGCGTCTGGGTTAACAACATCTGCCCTTACATTAATTACATATGACCTTAAATAACTGTCAACAAAGGAGCTGCGGTGGGTCAACGCGATTGCTACTGCGCTGACAAGCCATTCACCTCTGCAGCTAGGGGTTCTGATCCCGCTCTCGGCTACATGTTAATTGAGTTTGTTGTTCTCAGCCCGGCCTCAGGTGGGAGTGCTATGCGAGGTAAGCCTGCGCTTAGTACGCCTACCCCCCTCCCACAAAAACCACCACACTTACACACGGACTCGAAATTGGGTTAACATGCGCGCACTCTGGCCACGCGGTCTCTAAAAAGAGAGGCGAAGGACTAACGGGGCTGTTTGAGCGGGCCAATCCTCTCACTACCTTATAGGGAGTCCCTCTGCCACGTTGGGCTTCAAAGCGGAGCAGGTAGGACGGGCTGTATGTGAGGACCCCCTCTCACACGCCATTGTCGCCAGGGGCATGGAGAAAGGTGGCATATTGCCTCTGGGGGAGGCCTGTCTACTCCCAAATCCTGCAGTCCGTCTTCTCTCTAGAGTACACGCACGAAATACACTATAGAAAAAAAAAACATAACTGTCAGCAATAACTTACCTGGGTGATATCTATCACGAGACGCCTGACTCTGACCATATGCCGCCTTTTAAGGTCAGACCATTTTTTGACAATGGCCATGTAATGCGGTGGGCCGCCAGGATGTCCTGCTAATTTAGCAATGACAGACCGCACCACTTCTTGCTTCTCCACCTGCCTGTTCAGGAAATCATACTTGGTTTCCAGGAAAGTCTGCAAGATGAAGAACAAAGTATATTATAATACTTTTGTTTAAAGCCTTATGGATATATGACGGAAATCTATGGTATTCAACATTGGGAGCATTCTCGCCTTATTAATCAATGACAGGGGTAACATGACAGATTTTATATCTTGCCATTTTTTAGACATTTAGATGAATTAATTTAGAATAAATAATGGAGTTGATGTTATTTACAAACTAGAACTATCAGCATGCTCTGATACACCATGTAGCTCACCGTCACCAGCTGTACAACAATTATACTTTAACTAGGAGCATGGCTGGACAGTTAATGGCTGTTCGGTAATAACGGGGAGTTTTTTTGCAACAGCTGTAGGCTCCGTTTAGGAAACAGTGACGCATAAGCGAGTACCGCCCGCATATGAAAATGGTGTTCAAACAACACAAGTGAGGTATCGACGCGATCGTTAGAGCGAGAGCAATAATTCTAGCCCTAGAGCTAGTCCTTAGCTGAAAAAATGCAACCTTTTTGCAATCGAGAATTTTTAAGGGTGAAAGTTTGACGCCATGCCACGAGCGGGCACATTTTTTGAGCGTGACATGTTGGGTATCATTTTACTCGGCGTAACTTTATCTTTCACAAAATCTAAAAAAATTGGGCTAAATTTATTGTTGTGTTATTTTCCAATTCAAAAAAAGTTATTTTTTTCCAAAAAAAGAGCGCTTGTAAGACCGTTGCGCAAATATGGTGTGACAAGAAATATTGCAATGATTACCATTTCATTCTCTATGGCAGGGGTCTCCAAAGTACGGCCCGCGGGCCACATCCGGCCCGCCAGGCCATTTCCTCCGGCACGCAGCTGGAGTCACTGGTCCACCAGTTAGTTGTGGAACCTGCGCTGAATATTCGTCCCTAGCAATATGCAGCGCAGGTCCCGCAATCTCTCCCGGCGTCTCACTGTGTTTGTGTTGGCTGCTGGGTCCACGGGCATCCTAGCAGCCAATGATTTGTTTTAGACCCGTTGCCACACCGCCCTGCTCCGCCGTCTGCCTCGCTGTTAACCAGTAACGAGTGTGTATTAAGGCGGGGCGGGAGTCGGGAAGTGCAGCAGGTCTGAACAGCCAGTGTGTGTAATGTCTGACGCGCTGGTAAAGTACACATGCATGGAGGAGGGAGGGGGGCTGATGCGAGATGATTACTGTACACTACTGTGGAGGGTGGCTGAATGGCTCTGATATGGTACAAACATCCGGGTGCTGATAATTCTGATGGGGACACAAGTGGGAGGTGCTCTAATGGGGATACAAGTGACAAGTAGGGGGTGGTGCTCTTATGGGGACACCAGTGGGGGGGTTCTCTAATGGGGACACCAGTGGGGGGTTCTCTAATGGGGACACCAGTGGGGGGTGCTCTTGTGGGGACACCAGTGGAGGGGGGTTTAATGGGGACAACAGTAGGGGGTGCCCTAATGGGGACACAGATGTGTCCCCAACAGTGTCCTCATACATCTGTGTCCCCAGCAGTCTCCTCATACATCTGTGCCCCCACATCAGTGTCCCCACCAGTCTCCCCACACATCTATGTCCCAAAACTTGTGTCCTCACACATCCGGGTCCCCACACTGGTGTCCCCACACATCTGTGACCCCCAGCAGTCTCCTCATTCATCTGTTTTCCCACATCGGTGTCCCCATACATCTGAGTCCCCACCAATGTGGGGGCACAGATGTATGAGGAGACTGGTGTGGCCACAGATGTGTGGGAACACCAGTGTGGGGACACAGATGTGGGGAGACAGATGTGTGGGGACACAGATGTGTGGGGACACAGATGTGTGGGGAGACTGGTGGGGACACAAATGTGTGGGGACACCAATGTGGGGACACAGATGTATGAGGATAATGGTGGGGTAACAGATGTGTGGGGACAACAGTGTGGGGACACATAATTGTGGGGACACCAGTGTGGGGGCACAGATGTATGAGGACACTGGTGGGCACACAGTTGTGTGGGGACACCAGTGTGGGGTCACAGATGTGTGGGGAGATTGGTGGGGACACAGATGTGTGTGGACACCGATGTGGGGACACAGATGTATGAGGAGACTGTTGGGGTCACAGATGTGTGGGGAGACTGGTGGGGACACAGTTGTATAAGGAGACTGGTGGGAACACAGTTGTATAGGGACACCAATGTGGGGTCACAGATGTATGAGGAGACTGGTGGGGCCACAGATGTATGGGGACACCAGTCTCCTCACAAATCTGTGGCCTCAAACTTGTGTCCCCACACATCTGTGTCCCCACCAGTCTCCCCAAACATCTGTGTCCCCAACAGTCTCCTCATACATCTGTGTCCCCACATTGGTGTCCCCACACATCTGTGTCCCCACCAATCTCCCCACACATTTGTGTGCCCACCAGTCTCCCCACACATTTGTGTCCCCAACAGTCCCCTCATACATCTGTGTCCCCACATTGGTGTCCCCACACATCTGTGTCCCCACCAATCTCCCCACACATCTGTGACCCCACCAATCTCCCCACACATCTGTGTCCCCACACTGGTGTCCCCACACATCTGTTTCCCCACCAATCTCCCCACACATCTGTGTCCCCACACTGGTGTCCCCACACATCTGTGTCCCCGCCAGTCTCCTCATACATCTGTGTTCCCACCAATGTGGGCCCACAGATGTATGAGAAGACTGGTGGGGACACAGATATG
The DNA here is from genome assembly GCA_029574335.1 of Rana kukunoris. Classification (NCBI taxonomy): domain Eukaryota; kingdom Metazoa; phylum Chordata; class Amphibia; order Anura; family Ranidae; genus Rana; species Rana kukunoris. Next base: position 324,597,980 of record CM056053.1, read on the forward strand.
TGGGGACACAAATTTGGGGACATAGATGCATGAGTAGACTGGTGGGGTAACAGATGTGTGGGGACATAGATGTAGGAGGAGACTGGTGGGGACACAAGTGTGGGGACACTGATTTGTGGGGAGACTGGTGGGGACACAAATGTGTGGGGACACCAATGTGGGGACACAGATGTATGAGGAGACTGGTGGGGGTCACAGATGTGTGGGGACACCAATGTGGGGACACAGATGCGTGGGGACACCAGTGTGGTGACACAGATGTGTGGGGACCCAGATGTGTGGGGACATAAATGTATGAGGAGACTGGTGGGGGTCACAGATGTGTGGGGACACCAATGTGATGACACAGATGTATGGGGACACCAATGTGGGGACACAGATGTATGGGGACACAGATGTATGGGGACACAGATGTATGGGGACACCAATGTGGGGCCACAGATGTATGGGGACACCAATGTGGGGCCACAGATGTATGGGGACACCAATGTGGGAACACAGATGTATGGGGACACCAATGTGGGCACACAGTTGTGTGGGGACACCAGTGTGGGGTCACAGATGTGTGGGGAGATTGGTGGGGACACAGATGTGTGTGGACACCGATGTGGGGACACAGATGTATGAGGAGACTGTTGGGGTCACAGATGTGTGGGGAGACTGGTGGGGACACAGTTGTATAAGGAGACTGGTGGGAACACAGTTGTATGGGGACACCAATGTGGGGTCACAGATGTATGAGGAGACTGGTGGGGCCACAGATGTATGGGGACACCAGTCTCCTCACAAATCTGTGGCCTCAAACTTGTGTCCCCACACATCTGTGTCCCCACCAGTCTCCCCAAACATCTGTGTCCCCAACAGTCTCCTCATACATCTGTGTCCCCACATTGGTGTCCCCACACATCTGTGTCCCCACCAATCTCCCCACACATTTGTGTGCCCACCAGTCTCCCCACACATCTGTGTCCCCAACAGTCCCCTCATACATCTGTGTCCCCACATTGGTGTCCCCACACATCTGTGTCCCCACCAATCTCCCCACACATCTGTGACCCCACCAATCTCCCCACACATCTGTGTCCCCACACTGGTGTCCCCACACATCTGTTTCCCCACCAATCTCCCCACACATCTGTGTCCCCACACTGGTGTCCCCACACATCTGTGTCCCCGCCAGTCTCCTCATACATCTGTGTTCCCACCAATGTGGGCACACAGATGTATGAGAAGACTGGTGGGGACACAGATATGTGGGGACACAAATTTGGGGACATAGATGCATGAGTAGACTGGTGGGGTAACAGATGTGTGGGGACATATATGTAGGAGGAGACTGGTGGGGACACAAGTGTGGGGACACTGATTTGTGGGGAGACTGGTGGGGACACAAATGTGTGGGGACACCAATGTGGGGACACAGATGTATGAGGAGACTGGTGGGGGTCACAGATGTGTGGGGACACCAATGTGGGGACACAGATGCGTGGGGACACCAGTGTGGTGACACAGATGTGTGGGGACCCAGATGTGTGGGGACATAAATGTATGAGGAGACTGGTGGGGGTCACAGATGTGTGGGGACACCAATGTGATGACACAGATGTATGGGGACACCAATGTGGGGACACAGATGTATGGGGACACAGATGTATGGGGACACAGATGTATGGGGACACCAATGTGGGGCCACAGATGTATGGGGACACCAATGTGGGGCCACAGATGTATGGGGACACCAATGTGGGAACACAGATGTATGGGGACACCAATGTGGGAACACAGATGTATGGGGACACCAATGTGGGGACACAGATGTATGGGGACACAGATGTATGGGGACACCAATGTGGGGCCACAGATGTATGGGGACACCAATGTGGGGACACAGATGTATGGGGACACCAATGTGGGGACACAGATGTATGGGGACACCAATGACAGATGTATGGGGACACCAATGTGGGAACACAGATGTATGGGGACACCAATGTGGGAACACAGATGTATGGGGACACCAATGTGGGGACACAGATGTATGAGGAGACTGGTGGGGACAAATATGTGTGAGGAGACTGGTGGGGACACCAATGTGATGACACAGATGTATGGGGACACCAATGTGGGGACACAGATGTATGGGGACACCAATGTGGGGCCACAGATGTATGGGGACACCAATGTGGGGCCACAGATGTATGGGGACACCAATGTGGGAACACAGATGTATGGGGACACCAATGTGGGAACACAGATGTATGGGGACACCAATGTGGGGACACAGATGTATGAGGAGACTGGTGGGAACAAATATGTGTGAGGAGACTGGTGGGGACACCAATGTGATGACACAGATGTATGGGGACACCAATGTGGGGACACAGATGTATGGGGACACCAATGTGGGGACACAGATGTATGGGGACACAGATGTATGGGGACACCAATGTGGGGCCACAGATGTATGGGGACACCAATGTGGGGACACAGATGTATGGGGACACCAATGTGGGGACACAGATGTATGGGGACACCAGATGTATGGGGACACCATGTGGGGACACAGATGTATGGGGACACCAATGTGGGGACACAGATGTATGGGGACACCAATGTGGGGACACAGATGTGGGGGAGACTGGTGAGGACACGGATGTAAAACCTCATGCACGCTGGTAGTTTAACCTGCTGAATGATGCTCCATCATTTTATTAGACGACAGGACCATCATCCAGTTCTGCTGTCAACAGCAAGTTAAATTCTATTCTTCTACTGTGGATTTATTTACTAAAATTATTTTTCCGGCCCGCGGATATGAGTAAAATATAGAATGTGGCCCTCGAAGTAAAAAGTTTGGAGACCCCTGCTCTAGGGTGTTAGAAAAAAATATATATATAATGTTTGGGGGTTTTAAGTAATTTTCTAGCAAAATAAAAGTTTTAGTCTCGTAAACACCAAATCTGAAAAATTAGCCCGGTGTCCACAACATGTTAAATTCATTATGCTAAATAGCAAGGAAAGTGCCTAAATACACATTTACCAAGCAGGGTGTCTGCAGCTGTACAGGCATGCTGGGACTTGTAGATTTGTAACACCAGGAGACAAATTGTTTGGGAAATACTAATATCTCATCTTATATATTAACTTTTAAACTAGTCTAAAATGCAGTTAAAGATAATTCAAATACTTACACAGATCAGCATATCTTCCTCACTTTTGGAGAGGTTACTCCAAACCATTTTACTATCCACCTGGGCAAATGGGCACTTGTCCAACAAAATGTGAAATGAAACTGGCAAGTGTCCAAGTTCCAGGAAGTAGTCGCGCGCGCGCGTGTTGTTCGCGCGATTGCGCATTGCGCGATCGAGAAATTCACAATGTTGTTTTTCTATAACATAATACATATATTCAATTTCAGAGTGTAACTGTCGAAATTCCGCAATCAATTTCTCATTCCCATGTTGTGAAATTTCTATAAAATATCTCGAATATTCGATTTCAGAATGAGCCAATCAGAGCGCTCCTAAAGCATGTCTCGAAATTGCGCAATAATCGCAATAAAATAGCAAGAATATTCTGAGCCAATCACAGTGCTCCATTCCGCATTTCTCGAATATTCGTAATTATTTTGTATTGTAATATATCACGAATATTCTGAGCCAATCAGAGTGCTCCATTCCGCATTTCTCGAATATTCGCAATTATTTTGTATTGTAATATATCACGAATATTCTGAGCCAATCAGAGTGCTCCATTCCGCATTTCTAGAATATTCGCAATTATTTTGTATTGTAATATATCACGAATATTCTGAGCCAATCAGAGTGCTCCCTCGCTCATTTCTCGAAATTTCAATCGCAAAATCGCAAATTCGCAAAATCGCAAATTCGCAAATTCGCAATGATTTCTTTTCTAAAATATATCACGAATATTCGTATTTAGCGAATATATCACGAATATTCCACTATATATTCGAGATATATCGCGAAATCGAATATGGCATATTCTGCTCAACACTACTAGCTACTGCTAGAACAGATCTCCCAATCATGTATAGCATACATTGTAAGATCTGCTAACAATCAAATGTTATCGTTTTTCTAATTTTTAACCTTTTTTAAAACATTTTAACATATTTGGTTTGTTCATCTGCCAAAAATCATGTACATTACATTATAATATGATGTTTCTTGACTACAGTAGCGACAAAAAAATGTTTAGAAGACAAACTTGGGAAATTCACAGACTAGCTCCAGCCTAATGAACTGTGAATTGGCCATTTTCCCGAGAAACTCCTCTTCCCAACCAGAGCCTCCACTCTCATCAGAAACATCAAATTACAAAAACTTTAAACACTTGCTTGTTTTTTGTTTTGTTTTTTTTACAATTTTTATAATTTTTAGATTGAACATAAATTTCATATTTTAATTTAATATTTTTCCTGGGGAACCTTAAGTAAATTAGAACAATCTACTACCTTAATTTAACAACCAAATCCTAGTTTAGAATCTTCTGTAAACTTTGCTCAGTCCTCAACTTATTAATTCTTCCAACCAAATCTGTAGGATTTTCTGTTAAATACTAAATACCATGTTGTTTACCATTAACTGAATTTTAAACCATTCTTTACACAATCTTAATCAATATGTTTTTCTTAAAACTTTGTTCTGATCCCAAGTTCATGCTTTTGAATGACCACATGTAATAACACATTTTCCTGTTCAGGACTAAAATATTCATAAACATTTACATGCAGTATTACATTTAATTTCCTCATTAAAGAACTTCTTTACACTCTGACATTAATTAACTAATTACCCTATGGAATATATCACAGTGATTATGGGACTCAGGGACTCAAAACTTGCAGCTACTTAGTCTCTTGCTTTAAACTTATCTGGGACCCCCCTTGTGACCCCTCTGGCATCTATTTTAAAGCCTATATCCCCAGTCATAAACTATATTCCAACCCACAGATTCCCAGTGGTCCCAATCATCATATATATATATATATATATATATATATATATATATATATATATATATATATATATATATATATGGTACCTGAACATATTACCCTGCCAGTCCAATGGAGGGAAGGAGATTAAAGTACAGTAATCAATTATAAAAAAATATATATATATATAGTTTCATTCTGATGGGGGTGGCACAGTTCATCATATTTCATCTCCATAGAATGTGTGGTTAGAATCACAGTGATTATGGGACTCAGGGACTCAAAACTTGCAGCTACTTGGTCTCTTGCTTTAAACTTATCTGGGACCCCCCTTGTGACCCCTCTGGCATCTATTTTAAAGCCTATATCCCCAGTCATCAACTATATTCCAACCCACAGATTCCCAGTGGTCCCAATCATCACCTATATCATATATATATATATATATATATATATATATATATATGGTACCTGAACATATTACCCTGCCAGTCTAATGGAGGGAAGGAGATTAAAGTACAGTAATCAATTATAAATATATATATATATATATATAGTTTCATTCTGATGGGGGTGGCACAGTTCATCATATTTCATCTCCATAGAATGTGTTTGAAGGAACTTCTTAACCATCACCCAATCACCAGGGAGTATATGGTGAATATCGGTACCTAAACCAGGATCTGGAATGCAAGAAAATACTTGTATATAGATATTAGTTAATTATTTTTCAAGAGCGGTTACATAATTTCTCAAAGTATCAGACTGTAATTGCAACTGTCATGGGTAAATAACAAACAAATATAGGAGCTGAAGTGAACGCAGGGCCTTGATTACTCTCTATCACCTCAGTTACCTCATATCTGAATCTGGAGCAATCAACATACAAGGTGAGTTTAAGGCATTGGGGTCGGGGCACACAGGACAGAGGGTAGATGAGCGGATTTCACCCTCATGGGGTCAGAGCAATCATGTTCATTCAGGGTAGGAGCAGGTAGGTCTGCATCATTCTCTTCTTTCTGTTTTGTCCAAAGACATAGCATGATACCCCCCTTGGACAAAACGAAGGAAAGAAGAAGGGTTGGTGGGCTACAGAACACAGAATCTGTAATGGGCAATGGGCAGGATAGGATGCCATCTGCGGTCACAGGGGATAGAGGGGGTAGTGCAATACTGAGCACATGGGGTTGGGGAAGGATGGGGCAGGGTGGAGCAAGGCCTGTTTGCAGGGGGATGGACCTCCAGCGCAGAACAGCATTCAGGCAGAGCCCATGCTTCCACAAGAGCAGTGGTGTTGCTGAGCATACACACAGCACACAGCATACACACAGCAGTTTAAACCTTGACCGGATCACCACTCGGTACAACAGCCGGTGTTCGATAGGCAATACCAACAGTGCGGCAGTAGGAGCACCAGTCAATAGACTGAACATCAGGCATGGTCTTAAAGGGGCAATAGACGCAGTAACAGCCCATGAGCACCACATGATCACAGTATAACAGGCAACAAGCCATTTATTTATCATGTCGTGGGTCACATTTTACCATCAGGGTAGGTAGCTCATGTGAGGCTCATGTAAGGCTTTCTTAGCTGAGGTGACAGGGGCATAAGAGGAGTGGTAGAAGGGAAGGTTGTGAGGCTTTCTCAGCTGAGGTGGCAGGGGCATAAGAGGAGTGGTAGAAGGGAAGGTTGGTCTGGAACTCAGCGATAACCACAGAAAAGGCTCCAAAGATTACACAATCTTACTGATAAAAACGTTAAAAATCAGTGTAGGCTGGCCATCATTTAATATCTAAATTAAGCTCAGCTTAAGAAAATAAGCTTCAAAGATAAGCATTGTGAGTTACTAAAACTCCTTCTTATGCATCAACATTATCAGTTGCTATGATGTGAAACAGATAAACCCACATATTATCTAACAAAGAAACAGTTGCAATGCACCAGTCTTACTTTTAACCACTTGCCCACGGCGTCATAGTAAAAATACGTCATGATTTTAAAGATGGATATCTCGGTAACGGCAGCAGCTGCTGCCACAACCGAGATATCCATCTTTTCCGTGGGCAGTGCTGTACACGATAATGGCGGTCCCAGCGGCGGATTCGCCGCAAGATCGCCGTTATCGGTGGCGGGAGAGGGCCCCCCCCTCCCGCCGCTCTCCCGCGCTCTCCGCCGCTTACCGGAGCCGTCGGTAACGGCGGAGGCGATCGGGTCCTCTTGCTGGCTGTGTTGGGATACGAGTGAGGGAAAAATCGCCCCCACCCGTCCCCCACAGCTCTGCTGGGCGGAAGTGACGTCAAAACGTCAGTCCCGCCCAGCGTCTTAAAGAAACATTTTTTTTTCTGAAATTTGAAAAATGACATTTTTTTTTTTTTTTCTTTTTTTGCATTTAAGCCTAAATATGAGATCTGAGGTCTTTTTGACCCCAGATCTCATATTTAAGAGGACCTGTCATGCTTTTTTCTATTACAAGGGATGTTTACATTCCTTGTAATAGGAATAAAAGTGATAATTTTTTTTTTTTAATTTATTTCAATGTATAAAATTATAAACTAATTAAAAATAAATAAGAAAACAAAAAAAAAAAATGTAAAACGCCCCGTCCCGACGAGCTCGCGCACAGAAGCGAACGCATACGCGAGTAGAGCCCGCATATGAAAACGGTGTTCAAACCACACAAGTGAGGTATCGCCGCGATCGTTAGAGCGAGAGCAATAATTCTAGCCCTAGACCTCCTCTGTATCTCAAAAAATGCAACCTGTAGAATTTTTTAAACGTTGCCTATCGAGTTTTTTAAGGGTAAAAGTTTGACGCCATGCCACGAGCGGGCGCAATTTTTAAGTGTGACATGTTGGGTATCATTTTACTCGGCGTAACATTATCTATCACAATATATAAAAAAATTGGGCCAAATTTATTGTTGTCTTATTTTTTTATTCAAAAAAGTGTTTTTTTTTTCAAAAAAAGTGCGCTTGTAAGACCGCTGCGCAAATACGGTGTGACAAAAAGTATTGTAATGACTGCCATTTTATTCTCTAGGGTGTTAGAAAAAAAAATATATAATGTTTGGGGGGTTTAAGTAATTTTCTAGCAAAAAAAACAGTTTTAGTCTCGTAAACACCGAATCTGAAAAACAGGCCCGGTGGGCAAGTGGTTAAAAACCTTTCCACTATCTTTTTGTTTTGCTTGACACTCCGAAGCTTGTCAATAGGATTGTAAAGTCTCCTGGTCAAGGGAAAAAAAAGTGGGAGGGAAAGGCTGCGCGTAAGCTTCTGTCCCCCTAAAAATGCACACAAAGATGCATCACACAAAGATGCAAAGCAGCTTACGACACAAACAGTAAACAACACACACAGTTAGAATATGACTATTTCAGATAATTTTTGACACAGAGGTGACAAGGCATCTGTGACTCTTTTCACCATCTATAAGTCCCTCTGTGCCCACTGTGTCTGCATGGAGGTAAATATTATATACACAAATATGCATTGACACCATAGATTTGCTTTCTCCTTTCTATATATAACACAGAGACGATAAGGCATCTGTGACTCTCATGGGTCACCCTCTGTAATTCTCTCTGTGCAAAGAGAAGCTGATCTCTATATTACATATTTGTATTTATAATAGTTTGTGCACCATCTTTAAATCTTGGTGTGTTTTTTTGTTTTGTTTCCCACTATATATATTTTTTTCCACACACAGAGGTGGCCAGGCATCTGTGACTCTCACAAGTCACACTCTTACGCCACTCTGCTGCCAGACAAGGTACCTGTGTCACCCCCTTCCCATACAGACAACAGCTGAAATGGCCTTATTCAAGGTAACATAGGACACAACAGAACATGAATAACAGCAGGCAGCATAGGGACGACGGGTTCTCTTTAAAAAAAGACTTCAAGAAATTACCCGTCTTTGCTCAGCGAGAATTAGCAAATGATCTGAAGTAATGGAGGGCATCTGTGTGGAAGTGTACAGGCAAGAACCATAAAATAAATGTCTCTTACCGCATCCATAAAGGTGATCAGTCTCTGTCCGCACAGTCGCACTCCATCGACATCTCGGGGTGCCTCACCTGGCCAAGAAAACAAAGTACACGCTGGGCGCCAAAATGATAAGGATTGATTAACCCCTGACACAACTTCAGGGCATAACCCATTCTGCCTGCTGGCCCAAATTACGAGAGCAAGAAATAACAGACTACTTGTTTGCTTGCTTTTCCCAGTGAAAGAGAGAGTTTTTACTGCTACTGCAGACTTATAGACAAAATGACATCATTCTCATGAGCACAACTGATAGGTCAGTCCATATATGGCTTCCCTTCTTGTAACATCTTTTATTAGCACAAATGTCCCTGTGGCACACTCAGAAGCACAGGGTCTTCCACTCAAACTCACAGGGGCTTCGCTCAATGGAGGGGGGTTTTGGAGACACATCTGTTTTGTATTAATAGTTACACCATCTGGCTGAGATGTACTGTAACTTTATAATCTGTTATTTCATTTAAGGATAATAACACGTGTAGTATATTTTCACACATACATATGTTTATCAAGAAATAAAGGCAAATAAAATAAATATGAAAGGAAAGCAACATTTGAGTGATTTTAGCACAAAGTAGCATAACACAAAATATTCATTTTATTTACCTCCACCAAGAAGAGCTTGTCCTGCAGCTTATGGACTTTACTGGCACCCACAATTAATGCTCAGTTCCCGCAACCCGCTAGGTGACAGTGGGCAGGGGTTCTTCTCCCTGCACCCATGGTCACCATATAAAAACAGTGTGGCGGTTCTGCCCACACAACCAAGTCATTAATTCTGTGAATGAATGTATTACAAGTCTTATCTTCCACAGCAGCAGATGGCTTGTAGTTTTCCAGGAACCACCAGGGCACTGATCAGTGCCCTTGTAGTTTACTGACAATTCTTGCAGCTGACTAACTGTCTACCCATACAAAGATATGGACAGAGAGCGCTCAGAAGTGTCTGCAGGAGCCATAAATTTCCCCCGGTGCTCAAGTGTAGAAAAATAGTAAATGATATTTTTTTTTCTGCCTGCAAAAATGTGCTTTTATTTTTATTTTTAGGGTAAACTTGTCCTTTAAAGCCAGTCCCTTGCACATTCAAGAACCTAGGTGAGCATACTCACCCAAACCATACCTAAATAATAAAAAAAAACATGTGTTCTGTTAATATGCATAAAATATAAATACAAGACAGTAACAAATAGGATTTTATTTAGAACACTACATTATTTTTTTTATTTTACATTTATATTTATTTTACATTTTATATTTATTACTGTTGATATGAAGGTCTAGGCTAGAGAGTTGAGCACAAATACATGTACAGTATACACATCTTTGTGGGTCCATTCTTTTTTTTTTCATTCAAGTTTAAGTTTATTTTCTGAATAAAGTCAGTACAATTTAAAGAACATATCAGGAAATCAATACAATTTGTTACATATCCTTAAATATTGAGACATCGTTTGCTGAATTCATCACTACGTTATTTCTCAACCATACCTAAATAACATTCTATCTGCGATGAAAGGAAAACAGGTTCAACAAGGGAGTAAATTCTGACCCTAAACCATATAGTCTAACCGGGGTAGCTCCCTACCCTCCCCCAAATCCTGCAGTTCCTATAAATCCGTCTAGGGTCCCTAGTCTACAGCAGTTGGGATAAATCAAAACCTTATTGGTCCAACATATATAGAAATGAGATGGGAAGGGCACCCTCCACCCCCACTGACACCCCCAATGGGATCACTCTGTGCCCGGGGAGGTAGAGTAATTCCCCAAAACCATCCCGCCCCCTAAGCAAGTTATTATAAATATTACAGTTTTGTGAAGTCCACTTCGTGATGTACCTCCATTTCATAAACTTAAAACTTCTCAAGTACCTCTGGTACGAAGTGTATGATATCTGGACCGATTAAATGAACCTAATACTAAAAGAATAAATAACAAGTTCGATGAAGAGGGAGGGAGAAAAAGAGAGGAGAATCCCTCTTCAACTTCCTCCACCCCTATGATAGAGGCGTAACATGTGTATATATATGGAGAACGTTTCCCAAACACAGATTATACAAAAAACCTGAACACAAGCACAGCATAAAACCAGAACATAGAGAAGAAAAGTAGAAGAGAAGGAAAAGAGGAATGTGAGAAAGATGGAAAGAGAGGGAACGAAAAAGAGGGTAGGGGTAAGAGGGTAGAGAGACAGAGACCCTACCTGCCAGGTGTGTACATCAGCCTACAGTAAGTTATGTTATCATCCCTTTATGGGGTGTGAGATCCCTAAGTACTTTATCCATGGTTCCCAGATTGCGTTAAACTGAGTAAGTCCATCCAACATTGAGCCAATTCTCCTTTCCTGTTCCATTATCCAGGTGATCTTTCTTTTCATACTTAAGATTGAGACCGCCTGTTTCTTCCAGGCTGCAGCTATAGTGATTCTAGCTCCTGTTAGGATAAACCATATCAGCCTTCTGGTAACCTTTGATACTTGTGGTATGAATCCATTCAGTAAGGCAATCGCCGGGGACTGATGTATATTACAACCCGTAATCCGTCTAATTATATGGAACACTTTACTCCAAAAACCTCGTATTCTTGGGCATTCCCACCAGGTGTGAATCATGGAGCCCACGCCTTGGCATCCTCTGAAGCATAGAGGTGAGGATGAAGGATATATGGATGCCAGTCTTAGAGGAACTAGATACCATCTAGTAAATATTTTGACATTCGCCTCTACGAGTGACATGTTGATGATACCCTTTATAGATCTATGGAAGTTTTCTCCCCAATCTTCCAAATCCCACTCATCCTGAATTTCCTTCTCCCAAGCTAGCATATAGGGTAATTTATTGACATTGTTCGCAAGGGATTTGTAAATTACAGAAATACCACCCTTCCTTACTGGGGCCTGTTCACATTTTCGTTCATAGGGCGTAAAATGACCAGTTACAGCCTTGTCAGTCCAGAGTTTCTGTACAAAACTGTAGATCTGAGAAAATCTTGATTTCTCTGAAGGAGGAAGATCAAGACTGTCCCTAAAATATTGTTCTGATAGAGGACCTGAGTGGGAGAAGAATCGTCCAATGCGGTATACTCCCTTATCTCACCACCACTGGAAGGATTCAACGTTCACATTGGATGCAAAGGACGGGACCTGAAATATATCAGTTAATGGTAGACTCTTAGAGACTAAAGAGGGAATGATCCTGAGCGAGTCCCACAGAACCAACGCCTGTGACAGTGCCGGAGACATAATAGAATGTCTGCGTTTGGGGATAGACCACACAAGATTTTCCAATGAGCATGTGGGGGACGCCTGTTCTTCCAGACTAACCCAATCAGGTTGGTCCTGTTTGAGGTATATATCTGACAGTTGTGCCAGTCTAGCTGCCTGGTAGTACCACAGCAAATTTGGGAGTCCCAAACCTCCCTGATTAGGGAGATTAAAGAGGCTACGCGATGATACACAGTGATTCCTTTTTATCGGTATGGGGAGAGAACGAAAGAGGTATAGAAGTCTAGGAAGAAGAGTTATCTTGACAGAGTTTATCCTGCCAATCCAGCCTATATTCTGTGTATCCCAATTACCTAAATCAGATTCAAGTTTTTTATACATAGGAGGGTAGTTGGCTGTATATAGATCCTCAAATTTCGAAGATAAATTGATACCCAAGTATTTGATAGATGAGCCATTCCAACCAAATTCATATTTCTTTTGTAGTAAGGAAACTACATCTACAGGAAGCGAGACATTGAGGGCCCTAGATTTGGACATATTGGGCCAGATTCACGAACACTTGCGCTGGAGTATTTGGATATGCGCCGCGTAACTGTGATGATGCGCCGTCGTTTCTATGTGCCCGTACCCACCAAACTAGATGCGCCCAATAACGGGTCATTTGCGACCGGCGGAACGTTCCGACGCCAGAGTATCGTCAGCGCTTATTTTCGCTGGGCGCATCAGTCGCGCCCATTGATTTCCCCTGCAAATATGCAAATGAGGGAGATTTCCCAATTCACGAACGGATTAGCACCATACGCTGGCTACATGCGCCGCGCGTATCTGGTCCGTCGGGCGCAAAGTTATTTCTACAAAAGGCTGCTTTATCTTTACTCCAGACGGTCACAGGTCAGCAGGAGAGCAGCTACAGCAGCGTTACCGACGATAGGAGCTTGCTGAACAACAACACTTGCAAGGACAACACCTCTGTGTGCCAACATGCCAGGGGCAATTGTGGTCCTAGAACTACTGATGGGTCCCCTGGAACCAAGAAGGCGGCCACGTGAGAGGATATACCGCACTCGTATGAACCTCTTTGGCATGGGGGATGAGGAGGTGTATCGCCTCTTCAGATTCAGCCCTGATACAATACTTGAACTAACCACAACCCTGCAGGATGACATCACCAGCAAGACACAACGCTCACAAGCAGTGCAGCCACTGGTGAAGGTCCTGGCAACACTTCATTTCCTTGCAAGTGGATCATTCCAGCGTACAAGTGGAGTGGTGGCTGGGATGTCACAGTCCTCCATAAGCAGATGTGTGCACCAGGTTGTCCCTGCAATCCTCAGACGCATGTCCAACCAGTTCATCAGACCCACCACTGAGGAGCTGCGGCAGAAGGCAATGACAGATTTCTACAACATTGCCAGATTCCCTCGCACTGTGGGGGCCATTGATTGCACACATGTGGCCCTACAGCCCCCCAGTGCCACAGAGCACATATACCGCAATTGGAAGCATTGGCATTCCATCAACGTACAGGTGATAGCTGATGCCCAACGCCTCATATGGCACGTCCGTGCCAAACACCCCGGGTCCAGCCATGACAGCTACATATACAATCAGAGCCCCATCCCAGGAGAATTTAACCAGAACATGTATGGGGACAGCTGGCTGGTTGGTGAGTGACATGGGAGTCAGGCATGACTATCCCCTCCCGTGATGCACAACAGAAATCGCACATGCATGACTAACATTATCCTGTCTTTTCCCTTACAGGTGACTCTGCATATGCACTGGGACCCCATCTAATGACTCCTTTCCGGAACCCCCAAACCAGAGGAGAGAGAAAATACAATGAAGCACACATCAAAACCCGTGCAGTGGTGGAGCAAACATTTGGGCTCCTGAAGTCCCGTTTCCGATGCCTGGATAAGTCTGGGGGGACCCTATTGTATTCCCCTACCTTTGTGTGTCAGATCATCGGTGCATGTTGCATACTACATAACTTTGCTATGAAAAAAGGCCTGCATATTGACATACGTGATGACCTGACCCCCGACCCACACAGTCCCCACCTGCCAGAGGACACCCAGTCTGCTGATGGAAGAGCAGTCAGGAGGGTCCTCGCCGTAGGCATCTTTGGACACTAAACCAAAACATTAATAACACAGACAGTGCACGCGTGTACACCACTGATGTCCCTAGATCACACACACCACATACACATCGCATTGGATTAGCCCAAGTCCAGCATGTAGGAGTTGGGAGCAGTAACGCCGCGTCAAGGCCCCAATGATGTCACTGTCCATTCACACACCTTTCACACGTCATTCATTCAGCCGTGGGGTTCACTTCACCACCACGGCCGAGGGTGACACCCCTTACTTTCAGGAGTGCCACCCTCTCACATTCACACACCATTCACACTGTCCCCTGCACTCCTGACCGTGTGCAGTACAAAAATAAATTAATAATATCATATCCTGATAAATAAAATAAACAAAATCTCATAACCTGAGCAAAATAAAAAATAAACTCATGACCTGAGTATGTCCAAATCAAAAATATAAAACAATAAAAAAAAAAAAGGCCTCATCGGGGATGCCGGGGGCTTCTTCTGGGGGCCCCTCTCTGGCTCCGCAGCTGCCTGGATGGAGTGGGTGGGGGTGGGGGGGCATCTGGAGGTGGCTGATCCCCAGGTGGGCCACTCCTGACAGGTGTGGCCTGCATGCCCTCCATGGCCCTGGCTATCCGTCCAAGGTAGGAGTTGGTCTGGGCCTGCATCCGGAGCTGACGGGTGACCCGGTAGTGCTGGGCCCGCCGACTCAGCCTCCCCTGGTCCCGGATGGCAGCACTGTTGGCCTGGACGGCTGCAGTAAGGTGCCGAATATCCCCCTGCACCTCCCCCAAAGTGGTGACCACTGCAGCGCAGTTGCAGCTTACATCCTGCACTGCGTTGCTGAGGTTGGCAACGGAGCCCAGGCTGTCAGACACTTTCTGTAAGTGCCCAACTATGGCCCCCATCTGTTCCGTCTGCCTGGCGTGATCCCTCGCCAACTGGTCGTGGACACCATCAGACACCCCCCTGGTCTTCTGGGTCGCCTTCCTGGGGCCAGAAGATGGTTGTCCTCGGGTGGAAGGAGTCGCCCTTGAGGGGCTTCCAAGGATGGGGGAGGGGACGACAGACGGCCCAGGAGAAGGGGAGGAGACAGACAACACTTAGGTAAAGTCCTGCTCTGCCACAGCAGGATCCTCTACAACCACCTCGGCAGGTGTGGTGTGGCCACTCTCCTCCTCCACAACCTCTTCACCACCCAGTGGCTCGGGCACACGATGGCGTGGGGGGGATGGGGTGGAATGCACGCTGACAGATGATGGCCCAGCTCCGTCATCTGTGGATGACACAAAGCAGACACATGTTGGTGGTCCCACACACTTGGCACATGTACCCTCCCCCTCCCAAATGCAAAACAACAAATAGGGGATTATAAAACACTTACCTGTCCTTGTGCCTTCCTCCACGGAGTCATAGCCTGCGACCCCCTCCACCTGCTCCCTCTCCAGGCAGCGTGCAACCACCTCCTCCTCTGCGGTTAGGGTGACAGGACATGGGGGACCACCACCTGTGCCCCTCTCATACCTCCTGATGGAGGCCACCTTGTCCCTCACCTTGCGCCGCAGGTCATTAATTTTTTTTTGTATGTCCCCAGCAGTCCGGGTGGAGTACCCCAGGACATTGACCCTGGCAGCAATCGACTCCAGGATGCCCTGCTTCCTCTCCCGGCTGGTCTTTCGGCTTTTTTTGCCATGGAGAAAAACATTATCCGTCTCCATTGCCGAAATGATGAGCGAGACCTCCTGTGCATTAAAATTCAGGTTCCTCCTCTCTCTGGGGGTAGCGGGAGCAGCCATCACCAAACAAAAGTATCTTCCCTGGGGTGGGGGGAAGCGGAAATACTTTTGCGCCGGAATGGCGTTTCCGCCAGCGCTTTTAAGCGCCCAGCGGAACGCATTGCGCTGACGTTTCCCAGGAAGTGGTGCCGACGGAAGTTGTGAGCATGCACACAAGGGGGGCGAGTGGAGCCGCACTCACTGCGCATGCTCCGTGGATGATGCGCTGAACGTAAGCCTCTGCGCTGGGCTCCGCCCATCATTTACATATGATCACACCCACTTCCACTTGCGTCGGGTTACGCCAGCGCATTATCGTTACTCTGGCGCAAGTTTACGCGCAACTGCTATGTGAATTACAGGACTTGCGCTGAAAGGGTCTTCAGAGTAACGTAAATGAGAAGCGTTACTCCAGAGGAAAGATACTCTCATCTACCTGAATCTGGCCCATTGACTTTAAGGCCAGAGGCCCTGGAGAATTTGTCAAGTACAGATTAGATTTCAGACAAATCGGGGAAGTAACAAATAGTAGCAGGTCATCCGCAAATAATGCACATTTGTGGTCCTTACGGGTACATTGAACTCCTCTGATATTCGCGTTATTCCGAATCGCTATTGCCAAAGATTCTATAACAATTGCGAATATCAAAGGAGACAATGGGCATCCCTGGCGGGTTCCCCTTTTAATTTTAATAGATTCTGAAAATAGTCCCTGCAGTCTTATTTTAGCCTCAGGAGAAGAGTAGAGTGCAGATAATATGCCCAAGACTCTTGAGCCAAACCCCCAACGTCTCATAACTTCAAACATATATGGCCAGGAGACCGAATCAAAGGCCTTTTGAAGGTCCAATGATAAGAGCATCCCTTCTTGTTTTTGATCTCCTATCCAACCGGATTGCAATATGGAGATTATGTCTACCGCTCTCCTTACTTGGTCAGGGCCTTGTCTACCAGGAATGAAACCCACCTGATCCTTATGTATATACTGACCAATGAAGGATGCTAGTCTATTGGTTATTATTTTGGTTAGGATTTTAAGGTCATTGTTAATCAACGATATTGGTCTATAGTTTTCCACTTGACTGGTATCCTTGTCAGGTTTAGGGATCACAGAGATATATGCCGAATTCAGCTGAATATCTATAGGATTCCCCTTCGTTAAATGGTTAAAAAAACGAGTAAGGTATGGAGATAGAAGAGCCGAGAAAGTCTTGTAGTAAGGAGCAGAGAAACCATCTGGTCCTGGAGCTTTATCTGTTTTTAACATTTTGATCACTTCCAAAACTTCCTCAATCGAGATGGGAGCTTCCATTTTCTCTCTATGCACTTCCGCCAGCGAGGGAAGGTCCAAACTATCTAGGAATTCTCCCACGCTATTAGAATTGGAGAGTGTTTCAAAGTCGTAAAGTTTTGAATAGAAGCTTTGGAAGGAATCCATCACCTTCTGAGGGTTCAAGGTAAATAAGCCATTGGCTTGTTTAATCTTAGGGAGGACTCTCGGCCTTAGTCTAGGGGATAGTTTATGGGCCAACATTGGACCAATTTTATCTTTTAATCTATAAAATCTAGTTCCCGACCATTTAAGTGCCTCATCTGCTCTTACCGTAAGCGCAAGATTCAGAGCTGTCCTGGCAGCGTCCAATTTAGAAGTTGGGAAACCAAAGGGGTCCAATTTATGCTTTTTGCTCAAATCGTCAAATGTCTTTTCAAGTTCTTCCACCTTCAGCCTCTTCAGTCTTTTTTGTCTGGCTGCGATCTGTATTAGTTTTCCCCTCACTGTCACCTTGTGGGCCGCCCATAAGGTTTCTGGAGAGATTTCCTCTATGTCATTATTTTTAAAGTAATCTGTTATAGCTTGTTCAATCTCTGTGGCTATAGTTGGGTCTTTCAACAATGACTGGTTGAGGGTCCAATGAGATACTCTTTGATTAGAACTGTTTTTTCTTAGAGATAACAGAACCATGGAATGATCCGACCATGGGACGTCCATAATGGAGGACTTCTGGGCCGAGGGGACATGGTGATTGGAAAGTAATATATGGTCTATACGTGAATACGACTGGTGGGGGTTAGAGAAGTGAGTAAAATCTTTAGCAGTTGGGTTCAATTCTCTCCATATGTCGGTCAATCTATATTGGTGAAGCATGCGAGCGACTTGGGTACTGGTTTTAGTAGGTCTAATTAATTTAGCCTTTGCTGGGCCGGATTTATCCAGTCCAGAGTCAAAAGCCAGATTGGAATCTCCCCCCATAACTATGACTCCCTCTACCAAAGGCTGGAGAGATTCAAGCATTTGGCAGAAGAACCCCTTATGTCCCCGGTTGGGAGCATAGTATGATATAAAAGTGTACGTATTTCCTTCCAGAGTGCCCCTTACCAGAATGAATCTACCCTCTGGGTCTGCGTATTCCTTAAGTAAGTTAAATTTGCAGTGTTTGGAGAATAAAATTGCCACTCCTTTAGTCTTATTTTCGGCCTTTGACAGGTAGAATAATGTGAAATGAGCATGTAAGAACGAGGGAGTATACCGCTTTGGGAAGTGGGTCTCTTGTAGAAATACCACATCAGCATGAAGGGATTTGTAGACTTGTAGCGCCTTTCGTCTTTTAACTGGAGAATTCAGCCCCTGCGTGTTGTGTGAAACAACACGAAGGGGAGCAGGAGGATTAGCCATACCAGCCATGGGATATAAAATTGGCAAAGCTAATTCTCATGCGTTCCCAAACAATATCCGTATCATGAGACACATTAAACAACTGTAGACACTTAAATGTAGGATCTCTCATTGGCAGGTAGGTCGGGGGGGAAGAGTGAACAGAAGAGAAAGAGAAAGAAATAAGACATTTTATCCATATGTAAATTAACGTAAGTTTAAAAAATGACCCAGAATGAGGGGAGGGTGTATTTCCCCTCCCCTATTCAAACACGTGACCATAGAATAGCCCAGAAAATAAGGGGCTATGTTCCCACTCCCCAGGGCGACGGAACGTCGATCCAAGGGGTAGGCTGAGGCCCAATGCCTCACCACCGGCTGCCAGCGACAGCTCAACAAACTGTAATGTAAATCACTGTTATGAATAATTCAACCCAGTATGACATATTAAAAGAGACAAACTATTTTAACTTTCCTAAGAAAAAACAACAAACACAAAAAAAAAAAAAAATAGAAATATACATATATATGCATATACACATATGTATATAAACATTTCCTAAGAAAGTATTAACATGTAGCTTTGGTGAGATCTATTTTCCCGGGTATGGAAAAATAGGGGAAAAAGAGACATCGGTGACCATCCCATTGAAGAAAGAGGAAAAGACATCCACAAACATGTTCCTTCTCTTCAGGTTGCAAAGTTATCTTTAACCTTCCTGTGCTTGACTCTGCTCCAAGCAGAGAAAGTCGGGCTGATAGGGGTTTGTCTTTTGGCAGAGCCCTGCTGGATAGGAGTAGTGTCCATTTCTGGCTCGCAGGAAATAATCTTCAAGTCCAATAATAGTCTCTCACCTTCCTGAAAATTCTGTACTACATACTGCCTGCCATTAAATGAAAATTTCAAAGCAAAGGGGAAGGCCCATTTGTATCTTATGTCCTTTTTCATGAGGGCAGACAATAAGGGCTTCATAGCTCTTCTTCTCTGTATTGTGTATGGCGATATATCAGAAAATATTTGAATTATAGCGCCTTGGTACTGTAGTTGTTCATGTTTGCGAGACTGTTTCATCACTTCCTCCTTAATGGAATAGAAATGTGGTTTAACTACCACATCCCTTGGTAAACCATCCTTTCTTAAAGGACCCAGGGCCCTATGTGCTCGGTCCAATTCTAGTTTGTGGTTTGGTATAGATGGGATCAGGATTTTGATAATGTCCTGTATAGCTGTATGCACGTCTGAGATAGATTCTGGTAATCCTCTGACCCTGAAATGATCTCTTCTTGATCTGTTCTCTAATTCCTCGATCCGTGCCTGAGAAGCTTCCAGCTGTTCCTGCATGAATTGCAAATGATCTGAGTTCTGATCAGTCCGTGCTGTATTAACCTCCAGTTTGTGTTCAATATTTTCTATTCTGCTTCCCAGGCTCTGAAAATCAGCCCTAATCTCTCCTGTGATTCTTTCTGCATTTTGTGCCAGTCCTTTATCTAGCATTTCAGAAATTCTGGTGAATAATTCAGAGACATTGAAGGTTACCTCATGAGCCTGTTCAGCCTTTGTATTCATATGTGCAGGACTTTGTGAGGTAATTACCTCAGGAGTTAAATGACCAGCCTCCATGAGATTTTTTATTTCAAATGATGCAGGAGGGGAGAGAATAGGGCAAGTGTCAGAATTTGGTGTCTGAGGTACTATAGAAGGATTTATAGAAGATATAGCTTGTCTGTCAGTCAATGAGGTCTCAACTGTACCCAGTGTACTTGTCTGAGGTACGGCGGCCATCTTAAGTAAATTGTTCTTAGCCAGCCTTTTATTAAATTTCTTGCTCTTTTTGTAATATTTGCCCGGCATGAACTGGGTCCACAGTATGTCAGCTATTCACTACTGTTGTTTCTCTGCTCTTAACGGGTATATAGAACCTGTAATTCTCGTCAGAAAAAAGAAACAGCGCGGGCACCCCGTCCCCAGCTGTCGTTCTTTACAAGGCTCCTGTATATAATTCCCCTGAATAAGGAATAGTTTACCCGGTATCTTCCGATTCACCGTTGAATCCGCAGTCCTCGGATATCTTTTTGTCGTTTGTATCCGGGTTGAAATTCTATATATTTGCGTTTGACAGCCGGTGGTGAGCAGAGCTCCGGTCCTAAGTTGCCATCCTAGGAGCTCCCACGCATGTGCCTCCTGTGTGGGTCCATTCTAACCTCTCTTTCTCTATACGCTAAAAGAGAGTTGGACTTAATGAGCTCCATTACCTAAAATATGAACTGTCATTTCATTTTGAATTTGATGAAGGCATTGTACCACGATGTAGAAGTGCTACAAATTTTAACTACCTAATTTGACGCATGAGTCGTTGATAGAACCAAAACTCTTGTAGATGTTTCTTAAATTAGGCACAGCACATTAATAAGAGAAATTTACCTCCAGAAAAGTGGCCCAGCAGCTTGAGATCCTCATGACATTCCCAACTCATTGCATCAACCACAAAGAAGAACCCTTGTTAAATAATTTTGCTTGCATAACTGACAATTCTTTCTCAAAAAGAGAATCACTGGAGCAATACCGCCTGGCCCCTATAAATTTACCAACCGGACTAGAGGGTGTGCACAGGGTGACAACTGGATGTTTTCAAGGCAGTTTGGTCGGCACACTGCCGAAATGTAACAGACAATACTATAAATGTACCTGCATCCCCCATAAGTGTGACATCTAAAAAAATCTGTCCTAACAGAATCCTTACTATGGGTAAAACATAAATTCAAACAATTGATTTACTATACAAACTATTCAAGCATGAATATATCACCCCTCTGTACCAAAGGGGTACCTCCCATACCACACAATACCCTGATTACAGAGGTCCCCATCTACAAAGACTGTGAGTTGAGCCTCGTAAACACAAGCCGAATGCCTGGTGACATCAGCAGGTTCAATAAAAACATCTGACATTTGGCCCCTGTGTATGGCAGCCAGCCCTTCTGTTGGACGGGCATGCTGGAAAACCAGCAGCCGACCCGTTCCCAATCAGCACTCTCGGCCAATGGCTGAGAGCACTGATCAGAGTTTTCTGGCGGGGGGAGCCATCCTCCTGTTAGAACACAATGGCTAAGCGACAGGGGGGGTTGTTGTACTAAAGTCAGATTGTTAGAACAGCGGCTAAAACCGAAGCTGACAGTTTTTTTTCTTTCAACCAGGAAAAAAATCAATGTTAGTGTGTACCAAGCTTAACTCTTACCAACCCATAAACAGGTTGGCGAGAGAGAAGGGGACAACGTGGCCTCCATGGAAGAATGTTGCCTATGCACAAAGTTTTCAATCAGGGGGAATTTTTCTGACAATATAAGGATTTCTTTAGAAAGATGACATTTAAGGGGCTATTAGCACTAGATGATGAGTGCCATCTGAAATCTCTCTGCCAATAAAGCCTCGTACACACGATCAGTCCATCCGATGAGAACGGTCATATGGACCTCTGTCATCGGTTAACCGATGAAGCTGACTTATGGTCTGATGTGCCTACACACCATCGGTTAAAAAAACGATCGTGTTAGAACGCGGTGACGTAAAACACAACGACGTGCTGAAAAAAATGAAGTTCAATGCTTCCAAGCATGCGTCGACTTGATTCTGAGCATGCATGGATTTTTAACCGATGGTCGTGCCTACTAACAATCGGTTTTGACCTATCGGTTAGGTATCCATTGGTTACATTTTAAAGCAAGTTGGCTTTTTTTTAACCTATGGGGCCCACACACGATCGGTTTTGACCGATGAAAACTGTCCATCTGACCGTTGTCCTCTGTCTATCCTATCGTGTGTATGAAGGCCTAAGACTTTACCATATTTTCAAGAACTCTTTTAATATTTCTGGGAGTCGCAGAACAAGTGGTTGCAAATAAAAGGCCAAGTGGTTAGCACTTCCACCTGGAAGCATTGAAGTCGTTAAATCCAATCTCAACCACGGCACTAACTGCCTGGAGTTCTCCCTGTTCTTGCGTGGGTTTCCTCCCGCACTTCAAAGACATGCTAGGTTAATTGGCTCCTGTCTATGTGAGTCAGGGACCTTAGATTGTAAGCTCCTTGAGGGCAGGGACTGATGTGAATGTACAATATAGATGTAAAGCACTGCATAAATTGTCGGTGCATTATAAGAACCTGTAATAAAGTCCACCCAATGGGTCCAGCAAAGACCCAATGGCTGTCACTTCGGGGTTCTCATCTATAGGGATCTTGTAGACTATTAGGTAAATGGTGAAAAACTGGGATGATAGGTGATTGTTCTGCAGTTGTTCAGCAACTTTCCTGTTAAAGCACCCATAGATTCCCTGGCAGAAATGAGATCACAAGGGGCATCTTGGAAAGTTGCAGTGGGATCGCTATCAAGGACAAGATAAACTTCTCTTAAAGCTTCTTCCTCATATTCTTGAGGAACTCCAGAACATCATGCAGCCTTCTTTCTCTGATCGCCAATCCTAAAATTCTTATTCTCTTTTTAATGTTTTAATTGCAGCAGACTTTCGTGATATTATATGGTCTCCTAACCTTCTGTTATTTTTCCATTTTATGAGTTCTAGCTCAGTTACATCCTGGAACTGCTCCACAGTGGGACTCCTCGCATGAAAGGGATAAAAAAAATGTTTCTCTATATTTATCTTCTTTCACCACTACATATCCCCTGCAGGATTATTGTTTGAACTGTTCCAAGTGTTAATCATCCCCGAAATCCTGGGAAATCAAAAGTATTAGAACCCGGCACAAATAATAATACATCTTGCTCATCTCTGTAAAAAAAATCTTTTCCCTCCTCATCCTGTAAAAAATGTTTTTAACAACAGTGCGTTCATATTAAATCTATTTACATCTAACAGATAAGAAAACATATTAAAGGGGTTGTAAAGGAAAACCATTTTTCCCCCTAAATAGCTTCCTTTACCTTAGTCCAGTCCTCCTTCACTCACCTCATCCTTCAATTTTGCTTTTAAATGTCCGTATTTCTTCTGAGAAATCCTTGCTTCCTGTTCTTCTGTCTGTAACTTCACACAGTAATGCAAGGCTTTCTTCCTGGTGTGGAGAAAGCCTCTTGAGAGGATAGGGGGCAAGCAGGAGTGTCAGGATGCCCACTAACTCACAGCTCCTTTGACTATCTGCAAAGTACAGAGTGTCCTGACACTCCTGCTCGCCCCCTCCCCCCTCAAGAGGCTTTCCTCACACCAGGAAGAAAGCCTTGCATTACGGTGGTGAGTTACAGACAGAAAACAGGAAGTGAGCATTTCTCAGAAGAAATAAGGACATTTAAAAGCAAAAACTGAAGGATAAGGTAAGTGAAGGAGGACTGCACTAAGGTAAAGGAAGCTATTTAAGGAAAAAAAAATCCTTTACAACTCCTTTAAAGTTGTGTGTAGGTGAAAAAGACAGCCCCCCTCAAGAGCAGAGAAAATTTCCTTTTTGGACAAAACTTTACTTGGCAGATTTAACACATTATTGCTATGTCTTTGTCATTTTCTTCTGCCGTGCATAGCTTGTTCCCTAAATCTCTTTACTCTCCTGCACCGTCTTTCCTTTAATCCACATGTTGATCCTTTGTTGCTTGCCTTCCCTTGTTTTTCTTTGAAAACTTATAATAATAGGTCTGATTCATGAGAGAAACGAGAGCGTACAGATCCTGTGTGATAGCTCTGATCGTGAATCCAATACTACTGGGGAGCTGAAGTTAATAATTTTGCTTCTCACGTATAGCTTGTGGTGTATCTCTATGCTTAGAAGAACATCTCATCCACTCATATACTATTCCTTCATTATACAGTAGTCCTGTAAATCCCTTAGATATCTTACATGTTTTGTTTTCACACCCATCCTTAGATACAGGAAAAGAAGCCTTTTGAGTGTAGCGTGACAAAAAAAAAAATATAGGAAAGTTATGCCGCGTACACACGATCAGGCTTTTGTCCAGCTACTGTAAATCACATTGGAATTCCGACAGAATTACATCTGAAAAATATACAACATGTTCTATATCTAAAAACCCTGAAGGGGCTACATACGATCGGAAAATCCAATGGAAATAGTCCATCGAACTTTTTCCACCGAAAAATCCGATCGTGTGTACGGGGCATTAGAGGTTTATAAAACAAAATGTCTATTTCAAATTTTCAGTGAAGAAAAGGATTATTTTATAAATTAATTGTGGTGCTATAAGATAAATTCTACAATAATATACTCCAACACAGGTGTCAGTGACTACAATATTAACCACCTCAATACTGGGACTATTCTGGCACTTCTCTCCTTCATGTAAAAAACATCATTTTTCAAACCCTTTTTTTTTCATGGATTAAAAAATAACAAAACAGTAAAGTTAGCCCAATTTTTTTGTATAATGTGAAAGATGATGTTACGCCGAATAAATAGATACCTAACTTGTCACGCTTTAAAATTGTGCACACTCGTGGAATGACGCCAAACTTCAGTACTTAAAAATCTTCATGACGACACTTTACATTTTTTTACAGGTTACCAGGTCTAGTGCTAGAATTGTTGCACACGCTCTAACACACCCGGCGATACTTCATGTGTGGTTTAAACGGCGTTTACATGTGTGGGCGGGACTTACGTGTGTTTGCTTCTGAACGTGAGGGACAGGGGCGTTGTAAATTATTATTATTTTTTATTATTATTTTACTTAATTTGTTTTATTTTTACACTTTTTTTTTTTCATTTTTTTTTTTTATCACTTTTATTCATATTACAAGGAATGTAAACATCCCTTGTAATAGGAATCTATTGTGACAGGTCCTCTTTATGAGAAATGTGGGGTCAATAAGACCCCACATCTCTCCTCCAGGCTGGAAAGCATAACATCGGGAGTTCACTGATCTCATGCTGACAGCCGCGATCACGGGTTTGTTTACTTCCGGGTACTGGGCGTGACGTCATAACGTCGCTCTCAGGCCTCCGACGGTCATAGAGATGACCGATGACAATTAGTCGCCGGAAATCTCTATCCTCGTCATCCGGCACTGGCTGATTCGTTCTCTGGGCCCCCGATGGCACGGGAGAGCCCGGAGAAGTACCAGATGGTGGCGGGAGGGGGGGACGTCCCTGCCCATCGCCTATAAGAATGATCAAGTGGTGGAAAAGCCAATATGATCATTCCTATGGTGCGCAGAATCGCCGGTTGAAAATAAGGATATCTGAATGATGACTGTAGCTGTAGGCATCATTCAGATATCCCCCCCTAAATCCAGGACGTCATATGATGTCCAGCAGTATTGAGGTGGTTAAACTCGACCTGTGACTGAAATAACATACCTTCCAACTTTAGGATTTCCTAAATGGGGAACGTCTGGATAAAGGATAATGTGTTACAAAATGCAGTAAAAAAAAAAACAACAACATGTGTGGCTACATTGGGCAAGGTGTAAAATGATACAGTTAAATAACAGATAGTATGCAATTGAGCTGCAAGTTTGAAAATGACTTCACAAGTCGGTGGCACAATTGCAGAAAGTACGCATTGCATGATTCTGGTTCAGTTATGTTGTTCAATGGTCATCCCACCACAGGGGTCACTGTGACTTGTAGAGCTCTTGCTGTAGGCTCACCGCTGCAACTTTTTACTTGCTAGAATCTTGCCATGCAAATTTTCTACAATTTGGAAAAGTGTCAACTTGAACTTGTGCTTCAAGTGCTCTGCAAGTGTATACATTTCCAGTGAAAATGTGGAGCAAGTTATCAGACTTATAATTCAACACTGCTACAAATTTTCTATCTGGGATAGAATGTAAGTCTATGCCCAGTATACACTGTACACATTTGCTGCAGTACTTGTACTTCTACTGAGCTACTGTAGCAGCTAACATTATTTTAACAATGCCTTTTTTTATTGCTGGTCAAAGGAAAGGAAAAAAATGTCCTTGTTTGAGTGATCATTGGGAGAAAGAAAAAAATGACCCGCTGTTGGTGGACAGTGGGAGAAAAAAATGCCTGGAATAACTGGGTTGGTAGAAGAACAATGTCCTACTAGACCTGCAGTACTGTGTAGTCCCTCTGAAAAGTGATTCTTGGTGGATCACTTTTCAGCGAGTGGTAAAGCAAAGTGACTAACAGATGTTCAGGAGGTAGTACTGCCTGTTGTTTTTATATATATATATATATATATATATATATATATTTATAATTGTCAATTGTCTCTGTGCAGAGACTGTTTTTCGGGATGTAATCAATTTTTTTTTTATGTCATTAAAAACGGCCGTGTGTGGGCTTCAGAGCATTTTTCACGATGTAAAAAATGGGCATTAAAAATTTAGAACGTGCTCTAAATTTTCACGTTGTTTTAACGTCGTTGTTTTTAACATCGTAAAAAATGGTCGTGTGGGCTTTAACGACGTGAAAAAAGCATGCATGCTCAGAAGCAAGTTATGAGACGGGAGCGCTCGTTCTGGTAAAACTAGCGTTCGTAATGGAGATAGCACATTCATCACACTGTAACAGACAGAAAAGCGCGAATCGTCTTTTACTAACACAAAATCAGCAAACGCAGCCCCAAGGGTGGCGCCATCCGAATCTAACTTCCTGTCTATAGTGCCGTCGTATGTCACCGCGCTTTGCTAGAGCATTTTTTTTTTCACGATCGTGTGTAGACAAGGCCGGTTTAACAATAATCGAGTTGAAAAAAACTTCGTTTTTTTTACCATTAAAAATGGTTGTGTGTACGCTGCATAAGCCAAGCATTCGGCTCATCGTTGTGGTGCGGCCCCAGCAAGCTTAATAGGTGAGTTTGACAGGTGAGAGCTAGAGAAGACAATGAGCAGGCAGGTATTGGAAGTTATGTGTGTGTCTCTTTTTCAATAAAAGCCTACCAAAGAGTCAGGACAGGTAATGCAAAGTAAAGGCAGGGCTTTTTTTTTTTCAGGAGAACTTGGTGGAACTCAGTTCCACCACCTCTGGCTCAGACCCTTGGGGGGGCTGCTCTCTGGTTTCTGTGTTTACAAGTGACACAGAAACCCCTCTGAACTCTGCACTGTATGAATTGCAATCTTGGTATTTAATGCCCCTTTAAGGCCTTCTTACTGTTCGTGAAATTTGACTGACCACAACCACTATTTGGTGTGATTTGGAGGGCGTGTGTGGGTGGAGGGGTTTTGGAGGGTTGTGGTTGAGTTCCAACACCTATTGTTTGAGAAAAAAAGTCCTGAGTACAGGGGAAAGGAGTGAGTAACACAGATCTAAGGGCAGAGTGCATGGGTCAGGACTAAATGTGCAGTGCAGAGGCCAGGAGCAAGTAACAGAGCTCAGGAGGCAGGAGAAAGTAATGCAGAGTGCATGAATCAGGGCTATGTAACACAGAGTACATGGGTCATTATTATGTAGGGCAGAGTTCAGGGGTCAGTGATGTATAAAAAGGAGTATGAGGGTCAGTAATATATAAGGCAGAGTACAGGGGTCATTAGTATGTAGGGAGGAAGACAGGGGATATGTGTATGTAGGGAAAAGTACAGGGGTCAGTAATATGTAGGGCAGAGTACAGGGGGCAGTTGTATGTAAATCAGGGTACAAGGGCTAGCAGTGGCGCCATCTGATTGGAACTTCCCCTTTATAGTGCCGTCGTACGTGTTGTACGTCACCGCGCTTTGCTCAAGCATTTTTTTTCACAATCGTGTGTATGCAAGGTAGGCTTGACAAGAATCACGCCGAGAAAAACGTTGTTTTTTCGAGGACATTAAAAACGGTCGCGTGTACGTGGCATCAAACCTTGGATTGCGAGCATAATTTGTTCCAGAAAAATGTGTGTAATCCAAAGCACTCGTATATCAAATAAAATTTCCCCATTCAAAAAAATTGAAACAAATGAATCATTCCACAACCATTTACTCATAAATCTTTCAGTTTATAGTCCATATAAAAAGATTATAGCAATGTGATAGACTGTGTAACCATAAAATGTCTATCTACAAATGGAACCTTCCCCAAGGGGATTAGAAGCAAAATCCAGCAGGAGCTACGGAGTATAAAAGAGAAGAGAGGAGCCTCCAAGTGTAGCAATATGTTTTCTAAGGGCCCTTTCACACTAGCGGACGAACGGTCCGCTCATTACAAGTCCGTTTACGGACTTGTAATGAACCCCTATGGGAGCGGATCCGTTAGCGGATGATGCATCCGCATCCGTTTTTGCGGACGGAAGAATGTCCTATTTTTCTTCCGTCCGGGCAAACGGATCGGATGCAAACGGACAGACGGTCCGTTTCCATCCGACTCCCCATAGGGGAGAGGGAGGAGAGACGGGGCGGTCCCTGCACAGTGTGCGGGGACCGCCCCGTCCGCCCGACAGCTCAGCGGAGACCCCCCGCTGAGCTGACGGACACACGGAGCGGACAGAAAAACAGACCGCTCCGTGTGTAAGGACCCTAAATGTTGTACCTTCATTAAATGTAACCGTATTGCTACACTTAGAGGCTCCCTCTTCTCTTTTATACTCAGTTGTGACATGACACTACTTGTATATCAAGACATCACTTGTATAGTTATTCTCAAACCAAGGTATTACTGCATATCTACTTTTAAATGTAGATTTCATTTCATTTTTTACTGTTGACGTGAGCATGATCATTCAACTTAATTCTAAAGAAAGGATGTCAAATAAAAAAAGGAATACACATTACTACCTAGTTATGAAAAATAACACGAGCAGTGTTACTCAACCATAGCATATGTGTGTCCCAGGAAATTTCTTGAACTATTCTAATGATAATTAATTACATGTAGTGACGTTTCAATTTTTATCTGCTGCACAGTATAATATTTCCATATTAACCTCTTACCATAACATTATGCTTAAAACGTCAGAAGCTGATATGTGAGGTTTTGACATAACAACACCTAACATTGCAAGCACAGTTTTTTTGGATAAGTGACAAGCATAAGAAACATTACTCTGTACAGTGTAATGTAATGTAATTTCTATTTGAGTGTTTCATGTAATTTCCTGGGACACATTTTTCTGTTGTAAATATGCTATGGTTCAGTAATATCCTCCATGACATTTTTCATAACTAGGTAATACCATGTTTTTCTCTTTTCATTTGATATCCCTCACATTAGAATCATTACGTTAAAAGGCCATGCTCGTGCCAACACTGCAATATCCAATGATTGCATAATATATAGTCGAACGCAGAACCCCCCAGCCCTGAAGCCTCTCGCTTAGACCCTTTTTTTTTAACAAAAAGCCCCTGTACTGTATGTGCTTTTTTTTTTTTCTACTGCAGTCTTTCAGCCAGTCCAGTGAAGTCTATGGTCCTTTTTTATTTTTTTAAGGCTACTTTCACACTGGGGCGGTGGGGGCAGTAGTGGTAAAGCACCTCTAGTTTTAGTTGCGCTTTACCGCTGTTATAGCAGCACTTTTCGGTTACTAGTGGTGTGATTTTAACCCCCGCTAGCGGCCGAATAAAGGGTTTAAAGCGCCCGTGCTTCAGAAGCGCTGTCTATTCCTTTCAATGGGCAGGGGCGGTTTGGGAGGGGTGCATTCACCCCTCCCACACCGCCCCAAAGATGCTGCTTGAAGGACTTTTTTGCCTGTCCTGGAAGCGCACCGCCCTGGTGTGAAAGCACTCACACTGGGGTGACTTGAGAGGCACTTTACAGGCACTTTACACTTTTTTTAGCCCTAAAACACCTGTAAAGGGCCTCATTGTGAAAGAGGTCTATGTAAAACCACAGGGGTTGGGATTTCCCTGGAAAATGCTGGAGTACTTTAAACCTAGGCCAGTGTTTCTCAACTCCAGTCCTCAAGGTGCCCCCTTGAGGATTTCCCTCAGGCCCTGTACACACGAGGAGACATGTCCAAAGAAAATGGTCCGCGGACCGTTTTCATCGGACATGTCCCCTGGGATATTTTGGTCTGATGTGTGTACACACCATCAGACCAAAATCCCAGCAGACAGAGAACGCGGTGACGTGACGGTGACACGGCGAAGGTGCGCAAACAAGGAAGTACAATGCTTCCACGCATGCGTCAAATCAATTTGACGCATGCGCGGGATTTCGGTCCGCTGGTTAGGCGTACTAACCAGCGGACATGTCCGACGGACAGGTTTCCAGCGGACAAGTTTCAAAGCATGCTTAGAAACTTTTGTCCGCTGGAAACCTGTCTGCTAGGCCGTACACACGATCGGACATGTCGGCGGAAACTGGTCTGTGGACCAGTTTCAGTGGACATGTCTCCTCGTGTGCACGCGGCCTCAGAAGGAACAGCTGTAGTAAATACTAAGGCAGTGAAACTGATCAAATCACCTGTGCAAAATAACGGAGAGCCTGAAAACCTGACCTGTTGGGGGCCTAGGGGACTGGCGCTGATCTAGGCTAACACTGATCTAGGCTACATGATGTGCACATACTGGGGGGTGTGTTCATGACAGGCTGGACTCGCAGGAAATGGATAGAAAGATGCTGACTGTTGGTTAACCCGGTGCAATATCAAAGAAGAAATTGGGGTGTGGAGAGGTTAAATGTTGTTTTTTTTTTGTTTTTTTTTATATGGGAAGTCCAAAAATGGAGTTTCACTTTAAGTATACAAAGGTGTATGTATGAAATATGTGCTAACTAAAACATTTCTTGTTAAACACACTACAAAGTCAAAATCCCCATTTAATTCTGAAGACTGAACTGCACTTAGATTCCACTCATGGCAAGTTGGCAAATGTATTTGTTTACTTTTTGAGGCTTGTTGTCAGGGTAAGCTTCTCAATAGTGCAGATGGAGTCCCTAGGCGCATTGTGTGTGCATGCGGAGGCCCGGGAACTGGCCGAACAGAGGTGTACATGCATACCTGTCAACAGTCTATTTAAATGGGGCTGCTATGCTGGCTAATTGGTGTTTGATCTACAGCATTCTGTGTGCTTGTTCCCGATTGCTGCACCTCACTTCTGATCTTGACCCAACTTGCTCATGGCTACATTTTCCTGCTACCTGCCCTGACCTTAGCTTTGTTCCCAGGTTCTGCTTCTGCCTCCCGTTCCTGCCTGATCTGCCCCACCAATGCGGACACTGGCCTGTGACCCAACTACTCTTCTACCTGTCGTTTATGCCTGTCTGTTATGTACCCAGCTTGTCTGACCCTATGATCTGCTTATCCAGCCTGCTACAGCTCCTTCAATCCTTCATGTCGTTATCTTGCTTGTGTTTCCTGCCCTGAATCCTCAGCCTGCTGCCAGCCAAGAAACGTGCCAGTCTGTCTGTGACTGGCCTGTCCAGCCTGTTACATCTTCCTGCTGTTAGCTGCTCCTGTTTCCTGGCGTTCTCCCAGTGAAGAATCGGCTACTATGAGTGCAGACTACCAAACTGATCACCGTGCTCTCATGGCTACTGGTCCACTACCAGTGGCCCCCAAGCCGGCTCTGTATGAGAGGCCTTCTTCTTCATGTCAGGCTCACCAACCAGGTACGTGGCACCTGTGCATCCCATAGTAACTGGATTTGGCATTTGTTTAGATTTGTATACAGGACAGGAGCTTTTTGTTGTATTTTAATGCAAATGTCCAAGGTGCTTATGGAATGCATAAGTCTATGTCAGTTGTGTTAAAAAAGTATCTATAGATCGCATCAAGGTCTTTATGTAAAATGTACTACTTTTTACCATTTCCATAAAATATATTTAAAATTCACAAGGCCCACGATCAACAGGAAAAGCCAGGGTATAAGATATTGGCAGCCATAGACATTGTAATAAGACTTGAATATAACAAGGGGTCACCCCAACTTCCAGTTGAGGCACTAGGTGCTCCTCCACTTCCACTGTATTCCCTGTATAAAATAAATGCATAGTTATGAACGTGGCCTTACAAGCATTTCTGGGAAGTGATGTTCAAATCAGCAGAGCTACCTTGAATCCAGAAGGTTTACCCCCCTTCATGACCAGGCCATTTTTTGGGATAGGACACTGTGTTACTTTAACTGTGCGGTTGTGCGACACTGTGCCCAAATAAAATTGTCCCTTTTTCCCACATATAGAGCTTTCTTTTCGTGGTATTTGATCACCTTTGTGGTTTACATTTTTTGTGCTATAAATAAAAAAAGGCCGACCGTTTTGAAAAAACACTATAGTTTTTACTTTCTGATATAAAACATGTGCAATAAAAAATAAAAAAATCATCAATTTAGGTCTATATGTATCCTGCTACATATTTTTGGGTTTGCGGTAAAGTTATAGAGTCATATATGGGATATATTTATGGAATCTTTATGGAATTTTTTTTTTTACTAGTAATGGCGACGATCAGAGACTCCTAGTGGGACTGTGACACTGTGGCGGACAAATCGAACACCAAGTGACACTTTTTTGGGAACCAGTGACACCAATACAGTGATCAGTGCTAAAAATATGCACTGTCACTGTACTAAAGACACTGACGGGAAAGGGGTTAAGAACAGGGTTAATGTGTGCATAAAATGTGCTTGGTTATTGTGGGGGAACTGTTTGTACTATGGAAAGGCAGAGATTTGTTTTAATGCTTTGCAGAAACAAAGGAACCCTACCTTCCCTACCTTGTTTACATAGGCAGACGGTCGTTCTGGTTCTGTCCTGAACGATCGGTGGGTCCCAGTGGACATCAGGTCCGCCGGCCCTGTTGATTGGCTCCCGCTATGTCCAATTATAGCGGGAACGGCTCACCGGTGGAGTGTGTGCACACAAACCCAGAAGTGCAGAATCATATACAGGTACCTTGCCACCATATATGTACAGTATACGGTCAGCAAGCGGTTACAGATAGCAGGAAGTAACACGAACAAACACACAACCTCCCCATGTGGTTGGTGTGACTAAAAATGGTGCCATCTTTGATAGATGAACAAACCCTAGCCCATAAAAAAATTAATTCTACAATAAAAGGAGGATTTCTTAATGCACGGTCTGCGGTAAAAAACGTGACAGCCATTTATGACACCTTATTAGAGTATGATTTAGATTACCTGCTAATCACGGAAACCTGGTTCTCTCCTGCTTCCCCGCCCAGACTGGACGAATTGGTCCCGCCTGGGTATAAGCTACTATCTTGTGACCGTAGCTCGGGGAGAGGTGGAGGAACTGCCTGCATATACAAGGCTATGTTGAAAATTATAAAAACTTGCACGCAGGATTCCTATGCGTCTATGGAGACACTTTTCCTACAGTGCAACTTGAGCCCTGAAGTAACCATAGGAATGGCAGTGATTTATCATCCTCCTAACGCCAAAGCTAGGTTTGGGGAGGAGATGTGCGAACTCCTAACGACCCAATCCCTGCGATATGCCCAATCTATAGTCTTGGGAGATTTCAATTGCTGGGCTGACGATGCAAATAATTTGGAAGCCCAGCAGTTGATTGCATTTGCAAACTCCATTGGCTATAGCCAAGATGTCATAGGGGCTACCCATAAAGCGGGCCACACCCTGGACTGGCTTTTCCAGTCAGGATGTATAGAGAAAGTACATCCCCCGAAAGAGATTATATGGAGTGATCACAAATTAATATTATTTGATCACCGCCATAAATTTCTCAAAAAGTCACCTCATGTCCCTAATAGGAACAGTACTCCAAAATTTTCGAGAAATCTTACTAATATATCTATTAAGGCTTTTAGTAACCACTTTTTGGGGAATATTGACAAGGCATCTTTTGAGTCTACTAAGGTCGCAGCTGAGAAAATAGATTTTTTTAATATGGCTATTACAAAAGCGCTTGATTATTTAGCCCCCCTAAAGAGAAATCATTGCATTAGGCAAGCAAACAATAATCCCCTCTGGTTTACCCAGGTGACCAGAAGTTTAAAATGGAAATGCAGAGCAGCGGAGAAGTCGTGGAAAAAAAATCCGACGCCCGCCTCCAAGGAGGTATATACCGCAGCTCTGAGGAGTTATAAACTTGGGATAAAAATCGCCAAAAAGCAGTTTTTTTCTGAAAAAATTGCTAATGCTAAAAACGCAGCAGCTGAACTCTTTAGGCCCCATGCACACGAGAAGCAAATGCAAACACATCTGAACTCATGTTTTCAAAGGCAAAAACCGGCGTTTAAAGCGCCAGTTTTTGCCGCGAATTTATAGCACAGACATTGTAGACCCTCCCAAAGCTCTGAAAGCTATATATTTTTAACTATTTCTGCCATTTTCAACAGAGAGAGCAGCAGCAGCAACAGACTTTCATATGCAGACTTGCATACTTTCATTTGATTCTTCTTTTTTGAAATGGATCCCATATTGAATATATGCCAAGAAATTGTCCATACGTTGCTCTTGCTGAGGATTCAACGCCGTCGCAAACTACGCGAGAGATCCGTTGGCAGAGCTCATCACTATTGGACCCATCCGTTGATGGCACAGAGATTTTCAGTTGGCTATTTTACCAATAAAATTGAAAAATTTGTAATTCGAAGATTGAAACATTTCGAATTTCCTATTTTCGAAATTTCGAATTTTTCAATTTTCGAAATTTTGAATTTCGAATTTTTCAATTTTCGAAATTTGGAAATTCGAATTTTTCAAATTTCGAATTTTCAAATTTCGAATTTTTCGCATTTTCAAATTTCGAATTTTTCGCATTTTCAAATTTCGAATTTTCAAATTTCGAATTTTTCAATTTTTCAATTTTCGAAATTTTGAATTTCGAATTTTTCAAATTTCGAATTTTCTAATTTCGAATTTTTGAAAAATTCTAAATTCCAAATTACGAAAATTGAATAATTCGAATTTCGAAAATTCTAAATTCTAAATTTTTAAATGTTCGAATTTCGATTTTTTTTATTTTTGTATTTCCGAATTTGAAAAATTCGAAAATTCGAAATTTGAAAAATTCGAAATTTGAAAAATTCGAAATTTGAAAAATTCGAATTTCGAAATTTCGAAAACTGAAAAAATCGAAAATCGACATTTCGAAAATTGAAATTTTTTTCTAATTTCAAATTTTTCAATTTTCGTATTTCAGAATTTAAAAATTCGAAATGTGAAAAATTCGAAATTTGAAAATGTCAAAATTTCGAAAATTAGAAAATTCGAAATTTGAAAATTCGAAATTTGAAAATTCGAAATTTGAAAATTCGAAATTTGAAAATTCGAAATTTGAAAATTCGAAATTTAAAAATTCGAATTTCGAAAATTGAAAAATTCGAAATTCTAAATTTCGAAAATTGAAAAATTCGAAATTTGAAAATTTAAAAATTCAATTCAATTTTTCAATTTTCAAATTTCGAATTATCCAGAGAATTTTTTGAAATTTTCGAATTTTTCAAATTCTGAAGTACGAAAATTGAAAAATTCGAAATTTCGAAAATTGAAAAATTGAAAAATTCGAAATTTCGAAAATTGAAAAATTCGAAATTTCGAAAATTGAAAAATTCGAAATTTGAAAATTAAAAAATTCGAAATTCTAAATTTCGAAAATTGAAAAATTCTAAATTTCGAAAATTGAAAAATTCTAAATTTCGAAAATTGAAAAATTCTAAATTCTAAATTTCGAAAATTGAAAATTCGAAATTTTAAAATTCGAATTTCGAAAATTGAAAAATTCTAAATTCGAAATTTCGAAAATTTAAAAATTCGAAATTTGAAAATTGAAAATTTCGAAATTCTAAATTTCGAAAATTTAAAAATTCGAAATTTGAAAATTGAAAAATTCGAAATTTGAAACTTCGAAATTTGAAAAATTCGAAATTTGATTGTCCACTTGCCATGTCACCTGCCACAAGTTGTGGATTGTCCACTTGCCACGTCACCTGCCACATCACCTGTTCACATCACCTGCCACAAGTTGTGGATTGTCCACTGGCCACGTCACCTGTCATGTCAACTGGCCACTTCACCTGCCACAAGTTGTGGATTGTCCACGTGCCACGTCACCTGCCACATCACCTGTTCACATCACCTGCCACGTCACCTGCCACAAGTTGTGGATTGTCCACTTGCCACATCACCTGGCCATGTCACCTGCCACAAGTTGTTGATTGTCCACCTGTCATGTCACCTGGCCACGTCACCTGCCACAAGTTGTGGATTGTCCACAATGCAATGCAAGCAATTACAGTTGTTTAGTTTTTTTTGTTTTTTTCATCATTTGCCATCATTTTTGAGATTTCTAATGTAAAAAAATAGGTCACCTTTAAAAACGCCTATAAACGAAATCGCGGCAAAACGCCGGTACCGCGTTTTGCCGCGATTAGCGGCGTTTTGCCGCGATTTGCGGCTGAAACGCGAAAACGCGAAAACGCCAAAAGCTTCTGAACCCAAAATTTTGGGTTTGAAAAAACGGCCCTAAGGCTGCATTCACACCTAGGCGACAAGATACGCCGCGTACGCGGCTTATCTTGCCGCCTGTAGATGAAACTTTTTTTTTTTTTTTTTCTTTTACATTGCGGTCTATGAGCGAACGCCAATGTCGCCTGAAAAAAAGGGTCCGGGACTTTTTTTCAGGCGACAGGCGTGGAGATGTGAACAGTCTCCATAGACCGCAATGTTATTTCACATCTCGAGCGACAAGCGCGACGGGCGTCCGGCGTTTTGTCGCTCAGATGTGAATGGAGCCTAAACCCAACTGCTTTAAAACGCCAAAAAACGTGATTGTGTGCATGGACACATAGGATAACATTAAATGTGTTCAGGGGCAGTTGAAAAAAATGCCCAAACGCCTCTGAACTCGAGTTTACCAGCGTCTCGTGTGCATGGGGCCTTAGAGTTGCTAAAAATTTAGCTAATCCAGCATGTAGACAGCCGGAAGAAGAAGCTTCACCAGAGTTCTGTAATATTTTATCAAACTATTTTAATGAAAAGATAGAAATTATAAGGAATAATATTAAAGTAGTAGATTTCGAGGAATCTTGTCCCATTTATGAAGGAACAAGATTCTCTAGTTTTGTGGATGTCTCTACTTTAGATATTTTGAACATTCTCAAGTCTCTTAGAGCCTCGTCCTCATTAGTGATGAGCGGAATACGCCATATTCGATTTCGCGATATTTTTTTTTTTTATAAAATATCACGAATATTCGATATTTACGAGTATTCGGTATATTTTATAAAAAAAAAAAAAAAGCGAAATTTCACATATGCGGTCGCGAATATTCGTTAATATCGAATATTCGTGATATTTTATAAAAAAAAAAAATTGCGAATTTTCGCCAATGCGAAATTTCGCTAATGCAAAATTTCGCGATTTTTTTTTTTTTTTATAAAATATCACGAATATTCGATATTTACGAATATTCGCTATATTTTATAAAAAAAAATAGTGAAATTTTGCATATGCGAAAGCGAAAATGATTGCGAAATTTCGCTATTTTTTTTGGATAAAATATCACGAATATTCGATATTTACGAATATTCGCTATATTTTATAAAAAAAATTGCGAAATTTCGCGAATGCGAAATTCGCGAATGCGAAATTGATTGCGATTTTTTTGCGAAATTTATTGCGAAATTTGAAAAATACGAATATTCGAAATAGCGAATATTCGCCGCGATATTCGAGATATTCGCGAATACTCGAATATGCAATATTCGTAGCGAATATTCGCAATGCGAATATTCGTGAGCAACACTAGTCCTCATCAGTTGATCCTTGCATTGCGCAACTGGTGAAGGACGCTGCAGAGACATTGGCCCCCTTTATTGCCGACATTGTAAATACTTCTTTCTCCACCGGAACAGTGCCGGGTATTCTGAAGCGGGCTGTGATTATCCCCCTGCTGAAGAAAGTTAACATGGCACGCTCCGTGTTGAGCAATAATCGTCCTATTTCAACTCTACCATTTTTGGCAAAAATTATAGAACGAGCCGCAGTGTGGCAAATTCAGCCCCATCTCGAGTCCAATTCCATTTTGGATGATTTCCAATCTGGATTCCGACCAGGAAGAGGTACTGAAACCGCCTTGACCAAAGTACAGGATGATCTCCTCTGGGCCCTGGACAGAAATGAGGCTTCGGCCTTGGTAATGCTGGATCTGTCAGCAGCATTTGATACCATCAATCATTCTAGACCAGGGATCTCCAAACTATGGCCCTCCAGTTGTTCAGGAACTACAATTCCCATCATGCTTAGTCATGTCTGTGAATGTCAGAATTTTACAATGCCTCATGGGAAATGTAGTTCCGAAACAGCTGGAGGGCCGTAGTTTGGAGACCCTTGTTCTAGACTACTTGATCGTTTAGGGACTGTGGCAGGCATTGATGGTACAGCATTGGCATGGATGACCTCATTTCTGCTGGACAGGGTTCAGAGAGTAAGGCTGGGACTGCACTCCTCTTCTGATAGTCCCCTGTCCTGTGGAGTCCCTCAAGGATCGGCCTTATCGCCGATCCTGTTTAACATTTATATGAGGCCTCTGCTGTATATCATCCGCCGCCACAACCTATCTTTTCATGTCTATGCTGACGACACCCAGCTCTACATTCCTCTGCCCCTAAGGATGGGGGGGGCCAGATAACTCTGGCCACCTGCCTGGAAGAAATTCAAGCCTGGATGGGGGGCCAATTATCTTATGCTTAATGGCTCCAAAACTGAGTGCATGGTCTTATGCAATCAGTCATGGGGGGCGGGCGGTTTCCCTACTTTCCCTACTTGGCCAGACTCGTTTTTCATCGGTCCCAGTACCAGTCACCCAGTTCAGGGATTTGGGTATCATCTTGGACGATAGACTAACGCTGCGACCACAGGTAAACCAGGTGGTGAGTTCTTGTCATTTCCACCTGAAACTCCTGAGGTCGACTTTTCGCTTCATTGAAGAATCGCACAAGATCTCTATGGTTAATGCCATTATTGGAAGTCGATTAGATTATTGTAACGCTTTGTACCTGGGTCTACCTAATAACATCATGCACAAATTGCAGCTTATCCAGAACGCCGCTGCAAGGCTACTCACGGGTGTCGGTCGTCGTGACCACATCACGCCATCACTGAGAGCCCTGCATTGGCTACCCGTGAAGGAACGGGTTCTGTTTAAGACTGGTTGCATGGTGCACAGGGCTACCCATGGCAAGGGGCCAGTGTACCTGCAGGATAAATTCACCAAATATGTGCCTAACCGTACCTTAAGGTCGGCTAAATCAGAAACTTTGAAAATCCCTAAATTTCAAAAGAAAAAATGCGGAGGGAGGACGAGTGCGGTTCAGGGAAGAGTGGCAAGAATAAAGCCATTGTTGAAAAAAGCCATAAGAAGTCCCATTTTGCAGTTAGCAAGAAGCCATGTTGGGGACACAACAAACATGGAAGAAGGTGCTCTGGTCAGATGAGACCACAAT
Organism: Rana kukunoris; assembly: GCA_029574335.1. Classification (NCBI taxonomy): domain Eukaryota; kingdom Metazoa; phylum Chordata; class Amphibia; order Anura; family Ranidae; genus Rana; species Rana kukunoris. Next base: position 324,637,993 of record CM056053.1, read on the forward strand.
CAAACTTCTGGGCTTAAATGCGTTAGAATGGCCCAGTCAATGTCCAGACTTAAATTGAATTGAGAATCTGTGGCGAGACTTGAAAAATTGCTATTCACAAATGCTCTCTATCAATTCTGACAGAGCTGGAGCTATTTTGCAAAGAAGAATGTGCAAAATTAGATGTTCAAAGCTGGTAGAGACATACCCAAAAAGACTTGAAGCTGTAATTGCAGCAACAGGTGGTTCTAAAAGTATTGACTCAGGGGGGCTAGGTACAAATGCACACCACAATTTTTACATATTTATTTGTAAAAAAAATAGGGCTGTGCAAATTAACTTTTAATTAATCGATTAATCTTTAATTTTTTTGATTGATCAACATTTTTTTGATCGATTAAAATTCTTTTGATCGGTACTCACCTCTCCGCCGGCTTCTGGGCCTTCAGGGAGTTCCGTCGGAGATCCGGTAACGTCACAGACACCAGCGGGGCTTGCCGTATCCATCTGAAGGGCTCCTTTGCTGTGCCTTCATATCTGCATGCCGGCGGGACCTTACTATCTGCCACACGCAAAGGCTGTTACACTTCCCTCTATTAAACTGGGATTCTACAGCCATCCACTGGGAGTTGTGATAGTTCCCTTCACGGGACATCTACATGCTGACGGACTGATGTTAACCCCTCCTCATCTGGATTCAGCAGTGGTATCGTTGTACACTTTCCCTTTTTACCTCCTTAACCCTGCACAACCTTTCCCCAGAGGTGTATTTAGGTTTTGTGCTGCCCTAGGCCTGACTAAACTTGCGCACCCCCTAATTTAAATATGACCCATCCCTTCCTGTCAAAGCCACACCCCTGTCATATTCATGGGAAAAGGACAGAGGGATGCTGTGGGTGAAGGACAGAGGGATGCCCTGGGAGAAGGACAGAGGGTTACCGTGGGTGACGGACAGAGGGACACTGTGGGAAGAGAAGAGAGGGAAGCCGTGGGAAGAGGACAAAGGGACGCCCCCCAAAGAGTGCCGCCCTAGGCCTGGGCCTTGTCAGCCTAGGCCAGAATACATCCCTGCCTTTCCCAAAGCAGTAGTCACGAGAAGTGACAATGCATTAGTAACATTTTATATCCGCCAATACTAGCACACTTCCTGTGCCTATCATTTCAATTTGGCAGTGGGACTCCGCTTTCCAAACTCTGCCTACATAATGTTACCACATGAAGGGGCTTTATAAGACAGAGTCGTGCAGCTGGATTACAGCAAAAGAAACAAGGAGTGTGCTAGTATTTGTAGCGGGGTCATACTATCGTGGACTATTGATAGTGATGTAAACCTGAATCCCCACCGTAGTTCCAATTACATTGTACATATGTGTTTATTTTCCTTAAAAAGCAATGCATTGTGGGACTAGAGGTACCAGGAGAAACAGACTCCATTGACAATTAGTAGGAATAGACTACACTTCCCACAATGCCTTGCCCCCTGAAGCATATGACACCTTCGCACAGCCTTATGGGGGAGGTTATTTAAAGGCGGGGAGGAGCTGAATTCGCTCTCTTGGGACCTGCGCTCTTCCCTCTGCTCTACAGCTAGGCCTGAAGCCTAAGAGAAGACTCATCTGGAGACCAGCCATCCGGAGAGAGACAAGACCAAGTGCCTCCAGCTCGTGTTACCGAGAGACCGGAGAGAACTCACCAGCTGACGATCGTAGCAGTGGAGAGTCGGATACCGGAGACCGTGTGTTGCGGAGCGTTGGCTGATTGGCGCGTGTTCATGAAAGACTCAGGCAGACTAGGCCTGCTCGGGTGAGAGGGCACCTGCCCAAGCTCCAATATTACCCCAGCTTATAGATTAATAACACTCTATAGGCCAGAGCCACATATTGTTCACTGATTTAACTGAGAGGCCAAACATCTGAAAGTTACGCTAGTAGATTTGACTGACGCTGACTGGAGGATCGACCCACAAGCATTTGTGTTCATCATACCCCTATAACTGAGTTTAACTTCTTCTTTTGGATTACAATTAAATTAAGTGCACCAACACTTTCAACATAGACTTCATCTTTGAGGAACAATTCCGAAGCTATTCCAAGGGTTTCTGCACTTGTGTTTTATGGAACTGCCCACTAGGGGAAGTTTGCGAGCATAGATTACTTACAGTTACTTATAGACTCATTTGTGTTAACCTTTAAGGTTTGTTTGCTGACTACTGCAGGGACGCTTGCAGAGTCATTCTCATACAAATATTTATGTGTGTTTAATTTGTTGTTCAACCCCTTTTACCCTTTTTATCATAAGACAAGTAAAGTTACCCTATTTGATATTTACTATACTTTACAAGATGTGTGCTGGTGTTGTACATCATCTGGGAGCCCCCCTTTAAGCTGAAGAAGGTAACAACATTGTTATACTGCCATTGCATATTTCATATGTGTTCTTGTGGACCCAAGTAGGGGACACAATACTATTAAATGTGTCTGATGTGCCAAGGGAGGGTTCGAGCCACTTGAAAAAAACTGCGGCGGCTGATCGGCAAGTAGTTAAATGACTGTCCGTGTGATCGCACGTGCCGCCATCCCCGTGAGTCGGACCGCGGGTCCCGTGGACTTGATCGCCGCAGAGATCCCCACGATCATCTCACGGAGGTATGGAGCAGGGAGATGCTTGTGTAAACAAGAATCTCCTCGCTCTGCCTAGTGACAATGACACTGATCTCGGCTCTATGTACTTGGAGCCGAGATCAGTGTCATGTGACACAGAGCCCATCCCCCTACAGTAAGAAACACAATGCAGGGAACACTTAACTCCTACAGTGCCACCTTCACTAACATTGTCATTTTCACAGTAACCAGTGCATTTTTACAGCACTGTTCGCTGTGAAAATGACAATGGTCCCACAAATGTGTCAACAGTGTCCAATGTGTCCGCCATAATGTCACAGTCATGAAAAAAATCACTGATCTCCACCATTGCTAGTAAAAAAAAAAATATATAAAAATGCCATAAAACTATCCCCTAATTTGTAAACGCTATTACTTCTGTTCAAACCAACCGATAAACGCTTATTGCAAAAAATGTTTTACCATAAATATGTAGAAGAATACATATCAGCCTAAACTGAGGAAAAAAAAATGTTTTATATATTTTTTGGGGATATTTATTATAGTAAAAAGTAAAAAATATTGTTTTGTTTTTTTCAAAATTGTCGCTCTATTTTTGTTCATAGCGCAAAAAAAAATGCAGAGATGATCAAATACCACCAAAAGAAAGCTTAATTTGTGGGAAAAAAGGACGACAATTTTGTTTGGGAGCCACGACGCAAAATTTTCAGTTATAGTGACGCAGTGCCGAATCGCAAAAAGTGGCCTGGTCCTTTAGCTGCAAAATGGTCTTTTTTTTTTTTTTTACTATATAAAGCTATAAAGATTAAATATTTAGTTACATTTACCTTTCATTTCTTAATGATTTATTACCAATGATTTATTCGTATTCATTACTTTTGTCCAGCAAACACAGATGTCAGCGGGTTTTTTTCTCCCTATATTTATCTTTTGCCCACAATGCATTAACGGTGATTTACTAAAGCTGGAGAGGGCAAAATCTGGTGCAGTTCTGCATAGAAACCAATCAGCTTCCAGGTTTTTTTTTTGTTAAAGCTCAACTGAACAAGCTAAAATTAGAAGCTGATTGACTGCCTTGAGCAGCTGCACCAGATTTTGCAGTCACCAGTTTTAGTAAATCAACCCCATTATATTTTAATGATTTGAATAGAAAAAAATAAGAGACTGGAGCTTATACTGCACTCTTTATTTAACCACTTGCTTACTGGGCACTTTTAACCCCTTCCTGCCCAGGCAAATTTTTCAGCATTCAGTGATGTCGCGTTTTGAATGACAATTGTGTGCTCATGCAACACTGTACCCAAATGTCATTTTTATCTTTTTTTTTCCACACTAGAGATTTATTTTGGTGGTATTTAATCACCCCACTTTTTTTTTTACTTTTTTTTTTCCAAAACGAATAAAGACCAAAAAATTTAAAAATAAAGAGAAAAAAGTTTTCATTGTTTTTTTTTTAATTTTTGCAAACAGGTAATTTTTCTCCTTCACTGATGTGCGCTGATGAGGCTGCACTGATGGGCACTGATGAGGCAGCACTGATGGGCGCTATTAGTCTGCACTGATGGGCATTGATGAGACGGCACTGGTGGGCACTGATAAAGAGGCACTGATAAGGCTGACCTGATAGGTGGCACTAATGGGTACTGATAGGTGGCACTGATGGGCACTGATAGGCGGTACTGATGGGCACTGGTAGGCGACACTGTTAGGCAGCACTGATGGGCACTGGAAGGCAGCACTAAAAGGTGACACTGAGGAGGAGGCACTGATGGGCACTGATTGGCAGCACTGGTAGGCACAGATTGGCAGCACTGGTGGGCACTATTGGGACTGCACAGATAGTCAGGACACTGATAATCAGTGCCCTGATTATCAGTGTACATGTCTCTTTTACAAAAGCCAGTTACCAACTCTCTTCTCCTCTCCACACACTATCAGCATAAGGAGAGGAGTGCCGATGACTGGCTTCTGTTTCTTGGACACAGCTGATCACAAGAGCCGCTGATTGTCACTTAACCTCAATCTGTGATCAGCAGTGCCCCACCCCCCACCCAGTTCGCAGTGGGCATGTTCACAGTACCCAGGGGCGGACTGACCATTGAGTCACTCGGGTACTGCCCGAGAGCCCCATGCCACTAGGGGGCCCCATCAGGGTTGCCAGGCTCAGTAAAACCAGGGACAGTATGTAAAAATCTATGTTTTTTTGCATCTGTCCCTGATACGTCCGACATGCTTCTGATGTAAAAATTTCAAAATTTTAGCTGCCCTGCCTCTGCACTGCCTCCTGGCATGGTGGCCATCTGTAAGCCCAGGGGCCCCATAATCTTCTAATGCCTGGGGGCCCCATGAGTTGTCAGTCCGCCCCAGACAGTACCCCACCATATGTTCGAATCCCGGAACTAGCCAGCCATTGTGGTTGACCAGCCAGTACAACGTATAGTCCCCTCAGATGACTTTTCAGTTTTCAGTGCTGTGATGGTTTGACAATTACTCAGCCACACAACACTGTACCCAAATGAGTTTTATTATAGTTTACTAATATATTTTCCTTCATAACCTTGGTGGTCAGTGTGCCCCTTTATTGCCAGTATGCACTGTGTGCTCTCTTAAAGCTCAGTGTAAGTGTACAGATTTTAAAGGGGTTGTAAAGGTTCATAGTTTTTCACTTTAATGCATCGTATGCATTAAGGTGTGAAAAACATCTGACAGTTACGCCCCCCCCCCCCCAGCCCCCCGTTCACCTGCTGCGCTCGCCCCCAACATCCTCTTCTCTGCTCAGTCTGGCCGTTGTTTGGCTAGAGTGGATGGATTGATAGCAGCGCAGCTGTTGGCTCGCGTTGCTGTCAATCACATCCAATGACGCGGCACGCCGGGTGGCGGGGCCAAGTGATACAGTGAGCAGCTATAGCCACCGGCTGTATCATGGGAGCGCGCCCTCAAGAACTAACCGCCATGGGAGAGAGCTCCCTAGAAGGAGGTTAGTTCTTGCAGGGAGAAACCGGGACAGCTGCCGAGGGACCCCAGAAGACCAGGTTCGGGGCCACTCTGTCCAAAATGAGCTGCACAGTGGAGGTACGTATAACATATTTGTTATTTAAAAAAATAAATACAAATTCTTTACAACCCCTTTAACAATTTGCTAGCAGGCAAGTGAAAACGTTTTTTTCCAGAAGAATTTTATACCAAAGACTCTATATCAAATTTTTGTTTTTGAAGTTTTCTCCCACTTTATTTTCAAAAAGAAGCACATAATGGCAGCTCACATAGGACAATGTCCATTTTGAAAACATAGGGACTATACCCAGAGCTGTTGATGTTATCCCTAAACAGTTGTAACTTTCACTTAACTAACAGAATAGATTGTGGTAATGGTAACCCCACTACACAGCAGTGTATAGTGATTTGTAATTTTATAGAGCTGCCTTATAATCAAACAACAAACTGACTACAGGCATACCCCACTTTTAACCTCCCTGGTGGTATGATCATTTTAGATTTTAGGTGCTGAAAGCGGTACCATTATTTTGCAATAAAATTTTGCGTTTTACATTGTAGGCCTGTAATTCTTAGAAATAACTCACTTAAATATGTCCGGAAAAAGAGTCTAGTACAGGGATCCTCAAACTACGGCCCTCCAGCTGTGGCGGAACTACACATCCCATGAGGCATTGTACAATTCTGACATTCACAGACATGACAAGGCATGATGGGAATTGTAGTTCCTGAACAACTGGAGGGCCGTAGTTTGAAGACCCATGGTCTAGTAGACATCTCAGGTAGTTTGAAAAACAAAATCATAAATTATAGTATAATAAATAATAATAAAAAATTATAACAAATAATAATATAATTATAATAAAAAATATTCAATAATGTAATCAAATCAAAAACACTGACATTTGCTCAGTTGCAAAATTGTCGCTGTCATTACTTTTTTTTTTTTTGTGACGAATTTCCCCACAAATCGCTATTGTGATTATAATTTATTATTGCTGTTTTCTAGCTGTTTGCTGTTGACATAAAGGGACACTTTTTGGTTGCTATGGACAATCTACAGTTTGCAGGCAGAAAGAACAGTTTTTATTTGATAAAAGAACATGTAGTGCACTGGGCAGACCACTAGGGACAAGGGGGAGTGTATTTTTTACATACAGTACTGTAATCTTTAAGATTACAGTATACTGTATGTATTGTGTTTATTTACTTTTTGAATTTGGCGCCGTTCTCCGCCCCTGTGCGTCATAACGGTGCAGGAAACGGAACTCGGCGGCACACAGGGACACTGTGAATCGAGCGAGGAGACACCGCTCGATCACACAGCGCGGCGGCATCGCAGGATCCAGGGACAAGGTAAGTAAACCATGCCTGTGGCTGATGTGAGGTGATCCCGAGTCAGGCTCGGGGGTACCGCTTTTGGTAATGAAATACCACCCCGAGCCAAACTCGGGAATACTGCCAGGGGGGTTAAGTACACAATGGGGTTTATTTACTAAAGCTGGAAGGTGCAAAATTAGGCTCAATTCTGCATAGAAGCCAATGAGCTTCTAACCCCAACTTGTTAAATTAGGCCTGGTATTAAAACCTGGAAGCTCATTGGTTTCTATGCAGAAGTGAGTCTGATTTTTGCACTTTCAAGTGATAGTAAATAAACCCCATTGTGTACTTAATACGTATCCTCATTGAAGCCATGTGGAAAAACAGTGGATGGACATTGATTTTATTTGTAAGAATTTAAACGTTTAAGGGTTGTCAGGGGCAGCACTAGGGTTGTAAGTGACCTGAATCACTCCTAGTACTTTCCAGAAAAAAAAATATATGAATTTGCATTCTAGAGCTCATACAAACATATACAATTAAAAACACACACATAAACATCTTTACAACAATCATGACCAGTGCACACACTCATATGCTACATACACACAAACAACTTAAAAATAAATTAAAATAAGGGAACAATATTCCATGAAATGGTTAAACCATGTTCTTTATTTTGAGCCTTAAGAAAAACATGTTGCAAAACAGCAGATTTGACTATAATTAAATTGAAAAAGTTCAGAAAAGTGAAAGCGTATTGAACATGAATATTAACTTCCACGAAAACTCCTAATGGCATGCAATGCAAACTTAATTATAATGATTAATATTTATACATTCATGCAAAATATAATAATTATAACACATGTATTAACGCTGTATTAAGCTGATCAAAAAGCACGATCGTATGAAATATAATTTTTTGATCCCTAACAAATATACATTCTTACAAATACCAAAACATCTGCATATCGGGGAAGAAAAACTGTACAAAAATTTGAAAATGCGATGTTGATTTTGAGCATACTTGCAGTGATGAGTCTGAGTAATTAATTGATTTTGATTCAGGTTTGCATTGCTTTTAGGTAGAGGAAGAATTATGAAAAGCCCACAGAAGGCAGCATTTCTCTGTTAATGTTGGTATTAAGGTGGGGTAAATGTTTGCAGTAAGGCACTATAATATGTGCTGTGTTCATTGTATAGTATGTGTTAGACATGTGCATTCGTTTTCGTTAGAATGCATTTTCGTCCGAAAATCAGTTTTTTTCGTTATCGCTTTAACAAACGATAACGAAAGCGCAAGAAACGAAAACCAAAAGATCCGACATAAAAAATGCTTTATTTTCGTTTTCGTTGCGGTAAAAAATTGATACAGAGAGATTTGACGCTGACTGAATACAGTGAATGAATAGCAATCTGTCTTTTGAACCTGATATACACACACATACGGTACTTTGACATAATAAAGAAGATTCGACATCATAGGGAAAAGATTCGACACTATAGAAATAATAGAGTCGACATTACAGAGAATAGATTTTGATTTATGAGAAAATACATTCGACATTATAGAGAATAGATTCGACATTATAGAGAACAGAAGGCTTATGGTGTATATCGAAAGTGGTAAGCAGATTCGACGGAAAAGATATACTGCACTCGTACATGTTAATGTACGATTCGGCGTAAATTTTCAAAGTTCCGTCGAATACTCTTTGACTATTCGACAGAAACCAAGTATTATTGGATTTTCGGACGAAAGCTATTCCCCAACGAAAAACGAAATAAATCAAAACGATTTTCGAGAGTAACAAAATAAATTAATATTCCAGACGAAAACGAAAAAAACGAAACAAAATATTCCAGTCTGCACATGTCTAGTATGTGTCCCTGTGTAATGTCATATTTGTTATATAAATATGTCATATAAACATTTACAGTATAACAATACATTTTGTTGAACTACGTATATATAGAAAACATAACAACACACGTGATATAGAAAAAGAACATATATGTAGTGTGCTGTGTACAGAAATAGGAAAGGTAAATGAGAAAAAAGCAAGTGTTAAAAGAAACAGTTGTATCCCCAATATATCTAGGATTATAAAAACAGAATAATCATGTAAACAGAAGCTCCATTGATTAGCGGCACGGGTTGCTACCCATGAGAAAAAATTTGACTTCCACTGCATGTGCTTTACCCATGCAGGGCAAGGCAAGACTTTTTCTTTAATGGTCCCTTCCTCAGCAGCGCGTTCATTTCCTTTACACCCCCACATCCTAATTCAACCACAAAGATTATAAAAAAAAATACCTGGTACTTCTGGGTATAGAGGAGCATGTGACCCACTCTCCTTCCCCTCATGCAACAGCAGAGGTCCTTGGTGACTGATCCAGGTGGGGGCAAAGGGAGAGTTTTGTGCAGACTCCAACTAGTGCAACTCTAGAATCTGTGGCTGAGCGATCCTGTTTTACTGTATTGTCCTTTTCCTTTCTTGTTGTTCTTGTTATGCTTTCTTCAGAATGGTCCTAATTACTTCATCATTTCTAAGTTCATGTTCTTACATTTTGGCTTAGTCCCCTAACTTGACTCCCGATTCATAAATTTTCTCAATCTGTCTGGACCATTTTTGCTCTCTAAAGCTGGCCTTAGATTAATATTATCTTTCATTTAGCCAGCCCACATTTGGACAGCTGGAAGTTGCTGTGCAAATATGTGATCTGGTCCCAAAAATGGACCTTCTGACACAGTAGAATATATTACAGAAGCTGCTGCTGATTAATGAAAGAGGTGCAAGCTTCAATCTGTCTGCTCTTCCACACTCTCCTCTTTTTTTCCATGTTGATAATATTTTATGACATTTTTAAAAACTTTTCTACTTGTAGTATGTGTAGGTGGTCTGTTTTGTTAATTTAATTTGATCAAAACATGTTTTGTAAGCTTCTATAAAGAAAAGAGATAATTTCTTTAGAGATATGAACACTTTCTACATTTGAACCACAACAACATGGCTGAAAGGCCTCCACCTCCCAATGGCCAATTGGCTGAAACACGTTTGGGGGGTGGTCTCTGCTGAAGTCACACCACTGCTAGATACTGGCTGGCAGCAGCATTTGTGTGAGTTTTTTTCATATATGTAGCGCTACCCTCGAAGGAGCCGCTGGTTGATTTGTTGGGTCCGGCACATTACATAACTCTTTCGTTGTCTAGGGGTGTGGTGCAGGAAACAAAGCAGTGAGCGGAGGTCCAGACATTCAATAAAGTTTTCCAAGGCTTTATTTCCAGGCCAACACAGCCAACATCAACTTCAGTTAGGAAGAAAAAGGTTGATGAGAGTAAAGGGGTGAACTTGAGTGTCAGGCCTGGATGTGGATGGGCAATCCAGCCCTTGATAGCATCAATCTGTGGTGGATAAATAGGGCGAATCCTTCCAATGGACTCCAGCCCGGGTCACCGGGAGACAGTAGTGCGTACCTGTAACTCCCGGTCGCCAGATCGGCACTCAGCTTGAGATTCGTTTCAATAGCACCTGGAACCCAGTGGATCACTGGGGTCCTCTTTCGCCTCCGATTAAGGCTCGATGAAGCCTGCAAGCTTGGCCAGCAGGGCCACGCAGGCGGGGCCCATAGGTGCGCACACCCTGAAGGTGGATGCCGCACCCAGCACCGGGACCCGCAAAGTTTTTGAACACATGATACCTGTCACAGATATACTCCCCCCCCCAGCATGCCCTGCGAGGGAGGAACTCCTCTAATTGGCTGCTGAGGAAGACTTGCTCTGCCAGAAACCCCGCTGGCACCAACTGCTGGTCGGGGATGATACTACATCCCTAGAATGCAGTCTGGCCCAGGAGACCTTTCTGGAGCGACAGAGGCCATAATTTAAAAAAATCACGAATAGGAGAAACATAGCTCTACCATTCCAACTAACTTTAGCGTAGTGCCCATACTGAAAGTAAGGGGGCGCTACATATATACATTGGTACTTTTATTGTGGCATGCTCTTTATGTCATTCACTTGATGCATTACATACTAGACATGTGCAGACTGGAATATTTAGTTTCGTTTTTTCGTTTTCGTTTGGAAAATAAATGTATTTAGTTACTCCCGAAAATCATTTTGATTTATTTAGTTTTTCGTTGGGGAATAGCTTTCGTCCGAAAATCCAATAATACTTGGTTTCTGTCGAATGGTCAAAAGAATATTCGACGGAACGTCAAATCTTTTTGGTTGCTGGCGAATGGTCAAAAGAATATTAGACGGAACGTCGAATCTTTACGAATCGTACATTTCCGTTCGAATATTCCGCCTACAAGAATTCTAATGTTGTATGACTAGTAATAATGTTGAATCTATTCTCTATAATGTCGAATCTATTTTCTCATAAATCGAAATCTATTCTCTGTAATGTTGAATCTATTATTTCTATAGTGTCGAATCTTTTCTCTATACAGGGAGTGCAGAATTATTAGGCAAGTTGTATTTTTCAGGATTAATTTTATTATTGAACAACAACCATGTTCTCAATGAACCCAAACAACTCATTAATATCAAAGCTGAATATTTTTGGAAGTAGTTTTTAGTTTGTTTTTAGTTTTAGCTATTTTAGGGGGATATCTGTGTGTGCAGGTGACTATTACTGTGCATAATTATTAGGCAACTTAACAAAAAACAAATATATACCCATTTCAATTATTTATTTTTACCAGTGAAACCAATATAACATCTCAACATTCACAAATATACATTTCTGACATTCAAAAACAAAACAAAAACAAATCAGTGACCAATATAGCCACCTTTCTTTGCAAGGACACTCAAAAGCCTGCCATCCATGGATTCTGTCAGTGTTTTGATCTGTTCACCATCAACATTGCGTGCAGCAGCAACCACAGCCTCCCAGACACTGTTCAGAGAGGTGTACTGTTTTCCCTCCTTGTAAATCTCACATTTGATGATGGACCACAGGTTCTCAATGGGGTTCAGATCAGGTGAACAAGGAGGCCATGTCATTAGTTTTTCTTCTTTTATAGCCTTTCTTGCCAGGCACGCTGTGGAGTACTTGGACGCGTGTGATGGAGCATTGTCCTGCATGAAAATCATGTTTTTCTTGAAGGATGCAGACTTCTTCCTGTACCACTGCTTGAAGAAGGTGTCTTCCAGAAACTGGCAGTAGGACTGGGAGTTGAGCTTCACTCCATCCTCAACCCGAAAAGGCCCCACAAGCTCATCTTTGATAATACCAGCCCAAACCAGTACTCCACCTCCACCTTGCTGGCGTCTGAGTCGGACTGGAGCTCTCTGCCCTTTGCCAATCCAGCCACGGGCCCATCCATCTGGCCCATCAAGACTCACTCTCATTTCATCAGTCCATAAAACCTTAGAAAAATCAGTCTTGAGATATTTCTTGGCCCAGTCTTGACGTTTCAGCTTGTGGGTCTTGTTCAGTGGTGGTCGTCTTTCAGCCTTTCTTACCTTGGCCATGTCTCTGAGTATTGCACACCTTGTGCTTTTGGGCACTCCAGTGATGTTGCAGTTCTGAAATATGGCCAAACTGGTGGCAAGTGGCATCTTGGCAGCTGCACGCTTGACTTTTCTCAGTTCATGGGCAGTTATTTTGCGCCTTGGTTTTTCCACACGCTTCTTGCGACCCTGTTGACTATTTTGAATGAAACGCTTGATTGTTCGATGATCACGCTTCAGAAGCTTTGCAATTTTAAGAGTGCTGCATCCCTCTGCAAGATATCTCACTATTTTTGACTTTTCTGAGCCTGTCAAGTCCTTCTTTTGACCCATTTTGCCAAAGGAAAGGAAGTTGCCCAATAATTATGCACACCTGATATAGGGTGTTGATGTCATTAGACCACACCCCTTCTCATTACAGAGATGCACATCACCTAATATGCTTAATTGGTAGTAGGCTTTCGAGCCTATACAGCTTGGAGTAAGACAACATGCATAAAGAGGATGATGTGGTCAAGATACTAATTTGCCTAATAATTCTGCACTCCCTGTAATGTCGAATCTTTTCTCTATAATGTCGAATCTTTTCTCTATGATGTCGAATCTTTTCCCTATAATGTCGAATCTCTCTATATCGAATTTTTACCGCAACGAAAACGAAAATAACGCATTTTTTATGTCGGATCTTTCGGTTTTCGTTTCTTGCACTTTCGTTATCGTTTGTTAAAACAATAACGAAAAAACACGATTTTCGGACGAAAATGCATTCTAACGAAAACGAATGCACATGTCTATTACATACTACAATATATTATATCCATCGGCTCCAATGTGAGCTTTATTTGCTGCAGCTTAAAGTTCAGGGCCCCATCCTCCCAAAGGGGGTCAGTGTGTGAAGGGAGTTGCGAGCGGTGCTGGTATGCACTGTACTGTCCAGGTCAGGACAGACCAAGGCCCGAGCCTAAGAGAGAGTCAATGAAGTGCAGAGCAGCTGGGGAGCTGAAAAGAGCGATGCAGATCTGATGTCCAGCAAGTGTTTGATGGTTAGGAGGATCAAAGCAATAAAGCTCCCTTTGGTCTATAGATGTGAGCACATGGATAGCTGCCACCATCTTTGTTTGCTTATCCCTGCAAGCATATCAAGACATGCTGTTTGAAACCTTTACACCTGTGATTATTCCTGCACAAGCTTCTTTTGATATCTGTAATAGGGACAACGGAACACGTTGTTAATTTTCTTTAAACACTGGTAGTCAAGGAGTTGAAAAAAAAAAACATTTACGCATTCATTCATCATATTTTCTATCAAGTGTGTGGACTTGTTTATGGACTTAATACAATTAATTCTATTTTGGCACATTGGGAATTTGCATACTGGACAAGTTCTGGCCTTTGGTCTATTCTCATGACCCAGTAACCCCGTGGATTGTCAACTGGAAAACTCTCCGTGTCTATTTTCGCCCCTAGATAATCTCCCACCATATGATGCAGACGCTGCTAATTTGATGTGGAAGCCGACAACCCTGGGTGTCGAGGACTAAAAAAAATGTGAAAGGCATCACTGAGTCATGCTTCTCTCGTGGCCAGCTGCCATGGCTCTGATCAGTCTCGGCTGTCTCACACAGCCAAGCAGAGTAAAGCTGCCCTCCCCTTTTACTTTATGTATACACAGGGAGAGGGAAACTGACCATGTCCCACGCTGATCATGATCTGAGGTATATTATGGGTCTGAAGGGGGGTCTGCATAGGGGGGTCGGTACTGTAGGGGGGTCTGTACTTTGGGGTGGGGTCTGCACTGTGGGGGGGGTCTGAACTGTAGGGGGTCTACACTGTAGGGGGGTCTGTAGGGGGGTCTACACTGTATGGGGGTTTGTACTGCAGGGGGGTCTGCACTGTAGGGGGGTCTGTATGGGTGTCTGCACTGTAGGGGTGTCTGCACTGTTAGGGGGGTCTGTACTGTAGGGGGGATCTGCACTGTAGGGGGGTCTGTACTGTAGGGGGGTCTGTACTGTAGGGGGTCTGCACTGTAAGGGGGGTCTGTACTGTAAGGGGAGGCTACACTGTAAGGGGGCTGCACTGTGGGGGGTCTGCACTGTAGAGGGGGTCTGTATTGTAAGGTGGTTCTGTACTGTAGGGGGGTCTGTACTATAGGGGGGTCTGTACTGTAGGGGGGTATGTATTGTAGGGAGGGGGTCTGCACTGTAGGGGGATCTGTACTGTTAGGGTGGTGTCTATGTAACATACAGGCGTCCAGAGCTGTGATTGGCTGTGTAATGTAAAGGGGTCCAGAGGTGCAGGGTGCTGCGTAATGTAAAGGGGTCCAGAGGTGCAGGGTGCAGTGCAATGTAAAGGGGTTCAGAGGTAAAAGGGCTGTGTAATGTAAAGGGGTCCAGAGAAGCAGGGTGCTGCGTAATGTAAAGGGGTCCAGAGGTGCAGGGTGCTGCGTAATGTAAAGGGGTCCAGAGGTGCAGGGTGCAGTCCAATGTAAAGGGGTGTAATGTTAAGAGGTCCTTAGGTGCAAGGTGCTCTGTAATGTAAAGGTGTCCAGAGGTGTAGGGTGCTGTGTAATGTAAAGGGGTACAGAGGTGCAGGGTGCTGTGTAATGTAAATGGGTCTAGAGGTGCAGGGTGCAGTGTAATGTAAAGGGGTCCAGACGTACAAGGGCTGTGTAATGTAAAGGGGTCCAGAGGTGCAGTGTAATGTAAAGGGGTCCAGAGGTGTAGGGTGATGTATAATTTAAAGATGTCCTTAGGTGCAAGGTGCTGTGTAATGTAAATGTGTCCAGAGGTGTAGGGTACTGTGTAATTTAAAGGGGTCCGAAGGTGCAGGGTGCTGTGTAATGTAAAGGGGTCCAGAGGTACAAGGTCTGTGTAATGTAAAGGGGTCGAGAGGTGCAGGGTGCTGTGTAATGTAAAGGGGTCCAGAGGTGTAGGGTGCTGTGTAATGTAAAGGGGTCCAGAGGTACAAGGGCCACCAAGGATCACCGGGACACCAAGGATCTACTCACTAAGTTGTTCAACTTTGAGTGGCAGGACAATCAGAAGCTGTGTTGTTTCCAGCCTCTACTTTAGTATTCCCCACCACCTGGGAATCCAGGTTAGTTAACTGTTTTTTGAGGGAATCGGGCAAACATTCTTTGATACTCCAGGAGTTTTTACTACAGGCTCTGGAGTATTTGCTAACCCATATTTTTTTTTTTTTTATGTTCGACGGGGACTATTACCTGCAGAGATGCGGGGCCTCTATGGGAGCTAAGTTCTCCCCTTCCTTTGCCAACCTTCACATGGGTTGGTGGGAGAGGTCCCGCATCTTTGCATGTGATAGCCCCCGCCGTATGGATACATCATTTTATTGTCGGTTCATTGATGACCTGCTGTTTATTGTTTCTAGTGATGACATTAGCCTAGACTCATGGCTCCTTTATCTTAATGATAATAATCTTAACCTTAAGTTTACAGGGAATTTACAGAGGGTGGAGATTGATTATCTGGATGTCAAATTAATGGCTAAGCATGGTTGCATCACAACCAGTATCTATAGGAAAGAGACAGCGGGCAATGCCCTCCTCAGGGCGGATTCCGCACACCCTAATCATACCATCCGGGGTGTACCATACGGACAATTTTTGAGGTTAAAACGCCTTTGCAGCTCGCATGATGATGGTGAAATGTCCCATATATTTTTGGATAGAGGCTATCCTATTAAAACCATTAAAAAAGCTCTCTCCAAGGCTAGCGGTGTTCCAAGGACTGAGCTATTAGGTGCCGTAGGCACCTCTGCACGCAAACCCTTGGACACCTTTTTTAGAGACACTCCGGTTTTTTCTACCCCCTATAGTTTGGAGTTTGACAAAATTAAACATACAATTGATAAATACTTACCCATTCTATATAACGACGAGATTTATCAACAAATTCTACATAAAGGTGTCAAAACAGTGTCCCGGCGGGCACCTACACTGGGAGGCAGACTGTCACCTAGTCTATATCAGAGCAAACGCACGAACGTGAATTGGTTACAGTTTCAGGGCACATATAAATGTGGCACCAAGGATTGCAGGTACTGCAGACATATTAAAACTGGCCAACAGGTTCACTCACATTCCTGCGATATAAGCTTTGAGATTAAGCATTTTATTAATTGTAACACTAAGTACCTCATTTATGTTATCAGTTGTGACATATGTCACCTCCAGTACGTAGGACGAACCATTCGTAGACTAAAGGATCGTTTGTCCGATCACCTGTACGATATCGAGAAAGATCATAACACTAACGTCGCCAACCATTGGAATAATGTACACTTTAAGGACCTATCCAGCCTCACAATACAGGGTGTTGAGAAAATAACTACCTCCATTAGAATCCTCTGTAAGAGAGAGGTATTTTGGATCTTCTCCCTCCATACTAGGATCCCACATGGGATGAACTTTGAGTGGGATGTATCCCACTTTTATGACTAATGGCCAGATTTGATTTGTCATTTATGGTGGTATTCTCTAATGATTTAGATCCATACAGGCAGGCCCTCTACCCATGTTAATGGGTTTGTTACATTAATCTATATGTTCGCCCTCCACTTTAGATATCCCGTGAGCCTCATGGATTGGTCTATTTTTGTAGCTGGTGTCCTTTTTACATGCGGACACACGTATACACGTGTATATGTCCCCTCCATGTCCAGGGTTCTGTGCGTGCATCATGTATGGATAGTATTTCACTGTCCGGGCGTGATCCATGCACTGAGCTTGAGGTCTCCTTTATTATGCAGTATGAGCCACTATAAAACATTTTTGTTTCTTCTTTTTTACCCATGGGTTCTATTTTTAACATATTGAAAAAATATCTCTAAAAACAAGATTTTAATGTTTCAAACAACTTTTATAGGTTGGACCTGTTCTACTGTTGATTATGGTAGAAGTGTTTTTCCCTTTATTAAGGGACACCTCTATCTCAGATTATATGATAAATCCAGTGTAATCAGCTACAGGGAGGTTTCCTACATTAACTATGCACCCGTCAAATATACAGGGCGAAAATAATCATTCCTTTATACAGCAGTACACTGGTAACAGGGTCCTTTCTATATAATAGTAACAATAACCAGAATTTTTTATTTTTATTGTTTGATCTTACTTTTCCTTCACTTCATATCTTGTATGCTCTGTGCTTATTGTACACGGCCCCTATTATTCCATCCCGTTTATTTAAATGGTACATTCACACATCTTGTTGTCACATTTATCTCTATCACCATTTACTTTACCCATGTATATGTCCCTTCTATACTATGGTTGTTAGGGATTTGGATTAAACACTGAAGACATTTAATCTCTAGGGTAGTACACATCTCTTTTAACTCAGTAACTTTTACCCTATTTTGTGCTTTCGTGCTTTTCTGCTGTTTTGAGGACACCTAACGTATATACTTTGGTCACTTGATCTTTCAATATTGTTTCCATCTCATATGATGTGGAACGCTACACATTTACATCGGTTCAACCAGCAACTACCAATCCTCTCCTTTTCCCCCTCTTTCCCTCTTGCAGCACGCCACACGCTAAAACACCATTTTCTATGGGTTATACATTTTAATAATTATTTACACGTCCGGCGTAACATGATTCACATGCTTTGGCTGGGTTTTTATTTTATTTCATTATATCTTCTCATCCCAAACACATTTACACTTGTTTATCAGTGTTGTAGAATATGTAATGTCATACTTCCATTGGGATAAAAATAGGGGCCAGATTCACAGAGCGATTACGCCTGCGTAACAGGAGATGCGCGGCGTAAGTCTAAATGTGCGCGTGCGTTTCGATGCACGGCATCCCCAGAACGAGATACGCAAAAATCTACTTTTTTTTTGTCCAGCGTAATTTCGTTAGACAGGCGCATCCGTCCGCGCAAAACTGCACTAGACAGACCATTGATTTGCTAGTCAAATATGCTAATGAAGGACTTACGGGGATCCACAAAAGAACATTGGGGCAGCGCAGGCTACGCGGTGTGCGCAACAGCAAAATGTCCTGTCTACAATTAGACCATATAAAAGCTGGTCTAAAAAGAGAAAAATCGTCTACATGTCAGATAAAGCAACACTGTTAGTGAGGAGCTCAGCAGTCACACGTGTTGCCCAACAAACTGTATGCCAACATGCCAGGGGCATCCATGCTCATAGCTATACTACTGACTTTAGATGAGAAAAGAAGGAGGAGGGCACTGAGGAGGGCACATGATTTTTTTTTTTTTCTAAATTATTTTTTTGGCTTATATAAACGTTTCAATTTAAACTAATCTAATACAATATTCTTAGCTGATACAAGCCCCTCAATCTTCACTCTTCACTCTTCACGGGAGAGGATATATCACACACGCCTAGACATCTATGGCATGAGTGATTCTGAGGTGTCTCGCATCTTCAGATTCACCCCTCATGCCATCATGGAATTAACCACAACCCTGCAGGAGGACATCACCAGCCCAACACATGGCACCACCCATGACACCCATGACAGCTTCATATACAATCAGAGCCCCATCCCCACAGATTTCGAACAGAACATGTATGGGGACAGCTGGCTGGTTGGTGAGTGACATGGGTGGCAGGCATGACTGCCCCCCCCCATGATGCACACATCACAAGGGGCACATGCACTACTAACATCCTCCTGTCTTTTCCCTTCAAGGTGACTCTGCATATGCACTGGGACCCCATCTCATGACCCCATCTCATGCCAGCTCACATTATGCATCTTTGCACGTTAAACACACACATTAATCATGGCACAATGAGAATGCATGCATGCACACCACTGTGGTCCCTAGCACAGACACATCACATCCTCATCACATTGGATTGGCACCAGTCCACCATGCAGGACTTGTGAGCAGCAACGCCACGCCAAGGCTCCAATTATGTCACTGTACATTCATACACCATTCACACGGACCTGGGGATCACTTCTCCCTGGTCCTGGGGAACCCTTCTCCACCAAAATTGAGGGTGACACCCCTTTTCCCGCAGGAATGTCACCCCAACATTCCCAAATCATACACAAACAGAACCAAAAAAAAATGACCAGCAAAAATAAAAAATGGCCAGCAAAAATATAATTTAAACAAAATAACAACAAAGAAAACACATAAAAGACAAAAATCACTCTCAAAGACACGTCACAAACAAACAAACAAATGCTAATAAACAACAGAACAAAAGCACCTTGCTGTATAGGGAGGGATACAAAGGGATGTACTTTTGCAAAGTAAGTGCGTTTGTCTCTGTCTATTTATGCTGTTTGCGTAGTTCACTAATTTGCCCTAGTCCACTTCCAATTTCACTGATTGCGCCGTTCCCGAGTTGTGAGCATGCGCACAGAGGTGCTGACCATGGTCTGCTTCAAGCGCGCATGCGCGAGCCGGCCCCCTTCATTTGCATGGGGTCACAGCTCATTTCAATGTAACACGCCCACGTCCTTCCCAATTTGTATTACTCCGCCTTGCGCCTTTGAAATAACGTTGCGCAGGCGCAAATTTCTGCGTAAAAACGACGAGAATAGGGTGATTGCGCAGCTACATTGCGCCAGTCTAACGTAAAGGCGGTGCGCTACGCCGGTCCAATAATGCGCAGATGTACCTGAATCTGGCCCAAGGTTTCTTTACATTGTAACACATATGTTCTCAACACACATCCACTGTATATATTTTCCTAGGGGTTGAAACTAGGTTTGCTGCTATTAGACTGGTGTAACCAATTTTAATTGGCCGATGTATATATTATGTTCCCATCTAGTCATGATGGACTGTGTTTTTTCCTTGTTGCATTCTTTCAACAGGTGTGCACGATTACCGGCATTAGCCAGGCCCTACCAGGAGACTAATTAATGAATCATCAGATGGTTTCTGGGACTTTTTTCTTTCTATAAATGAGATTTCTTTTATAATTATGTTTAGCTATGACTAAGCATCGGTTGTCGATGTGAAACGCGTCAGCTTTTGTCCCCCACTGTTTGCTGTTTTTGCTGTTTTAGTTTTTTGACTGGAATAAACAGGCACTATTTTTAAGTCTTTTCATCCATTGGAGTGTGGCTGTACATTTTTCTTTCCTTATATTGCACCACGCATTGCCTGCACCCATTTGGGTTTTTGAACTTTACTCACCACTGAAGAGTGTCGTCTGAAGCGGCGGTTTTCCCTTTTACAAGGGCTGTGTAATGTAAAGGGGTCCAGAGGTGTAGGGTGCTGTGTAATGTAAAGAGGTCCTTAGGTGCAAGGTGCTGTGTAATGTGAAGGTGTCCAGAGGTGCAAGGTGCTGTGTAATGTAGAGGTGTCCAGGGGTGCAGGGTGCTGTGTAATGTAAAGGGGTCCAGAGGTGCAGGGTGCTGTGTAATGTAAAGGGTTACAGAGGTTTAACTTATGTATTTTACTGTATTTATTTTATTGATGGTAGCCGTTTCATAGAGATTGGAAGAAAAGCCCTGTCTGTTTTTTTACTGCAGTTCAGGGCAGCGCTAGAGAACTTTTTTACTAACTTCTGCTTTGCCAGCAATGATTTAATCAAAATTAAAAAATTAATTACCTCCATTTATCAGATAAATAAACTGGAGGTGATTAAGACCAACTTTACGTTGACTGCCCTTCTCTGTGTGCCGTTTAGCAGAAGGCATATATTTTGCGGCTACCCCTTCCCCTCTTCATCTGTCACTGTGTGATAAGGTCGCGAGTTGTATAATAATATCTGTCAAAGGTAGTTTAAGTCATTGGTTATGCATCATCATGAGTAAATGTTTCAATATTCTGTAGGAAGTGGGTAGAGCCAAGAATCCATATTTTATTCTTTATTGTTCTTCAGTGCATCTTTGTGGATGGCATTCCTTCCTATATTTAATTTTTAGCCATAAGAGTTGTAGGATCTAAGACACTAGGGGGGTTATTTACGAAAGGCAAGTCCACTTTGTACTACAAGTGCAAAGTGCAGTCGCTGTATATCCGAGGGGGACATGCAAGGAAAATAAAAAAAACAGCATTTTAGCTTACACATGATTGGATAATAAAATCAGCAGAGCTTCTCCTCATTTCAAATCTACCCCTCAGATTTACAGCAACTGCACTTCCAAGTGCACTTTCAGTGCAATTTCAAGTGCACTTTGCACTTGTAGTACAAAGTGGATTTGCCTTTCATAAGTAACCCCCTAGTTCTTAATCAGATATGTGCTCTCTGTGTGGTTGACAGCAGGCAGGTAGTGGATTCTATAGCCAATAACTGTCTATTGGCTAAATATCCTGCTCACTGCCTGCTGTCAATCACAAGGGGTGAGGACCTAATGGGGAACCAGTGATTGTGACTTTCCATCCGGCTTTGCCCATCCAACTTTAACACTCCCCTGCTACTACGCTGTTTGTGTGATAGCTGCAGCTGCAGGAGGAAGCACTCTACACTAGGGTGACCAGACATCCCCATTTTCTGGGGACAGTCCCCGGATTGAGGACACTGTCCCCGGACCAACTCTGTCCCCGGTTTTGTACCCGGATTGGATTTGAACAGGGGCCTAGGCAATTTCAAAGACAGGCAGTGCAGAATTAAAGAAAAAATTCTGAATTACACAGCCGCTCCTACTAGCTTAGGGGGGTCTATTTCTTTCCATTATCTGTGCCCCTTTCTAATGATCATGTGCTGGTCGGAGCGGAGGGAATATTTCTTTAGTTTCGGGTGCATACCCATTCAGCTCCGCTTGCATGTTCTTCTGCCTTGGCTCAAATCCCAGCCAGCCAGCCGCCTGCCTGCTTATCTCCTTGCCTTCCCTGGTGGAGTGATCTTCCTCCGCTCTCCACCCAGTAGTAGCCGGGGCCCGAAGGGTAAGACCCGACAGGCTGCGAGGCCTGATTTCCGCCATTACTAGTAAATAAAAAATATGTCCCCGGATTTCATTTTAAAATTCTGGTCACCTTACTCTACACTGAGGATGGAGTGTCCATATGGATACTTCAGTTTCAGTGCACCTCCACATGCAGTGCATGCACCACATTTATGTACCTGTTTAAAAAGGTACATGATTATGTCACCTGCACTGACATTTACCATGTGGAGACATGGCGGAATTCTAAATAGTGTTTTAGACACTATTCATGTATTTACCTAATTATTTCTACATGCACATCGCATGCAGATAGTGTACTTTGATCATCATTTATCTTCTATTTGCAGTGAGCCTTTGAAATTTAAAAAAATTATAATTAGGCCAGAAAGTCAATTGCCTAGCACAGCCTTCTCCCTCCTTGCACATCATTGCCCTCTACTCTTCTTGAAGTATCCAATTACTCTCTGTGGTGTCACATGTAGCACCCTCTAGGGTGCTACTAGTGGTAGCGTAGCTAAAATAAAGTTTGGCTCAGGGCTAAACTTGAGTCATGGAATCTGGGTCACGGTTTATTAGAGCTCAGGGCTGGATGACTCATATAGGCAGCTCTCGGATGCCTCCTACTGGTTCTAGGATGTTTGAGAATGTTTTAGAAATTAGTGGGCGGAAACAAGGCGGCCTGTCCTGCATATTTAGGGGCTAGCCAATCCCCAGGAGTTAGCCCTTAAATAGAGATGAGCCATGCCAGCAGGGGAGTTGGGTGGAAGATGGAGATGCAGTACTGAGTAGGCTGTTGGTGGCCCTTGAGGTGAACCCCCTAGTTTGGGGGGGGGGCTGCGCTGCCTGGGGTCGGGGGCTTGGGTGCTGGCCTGGAAGGATCCTACCACAGAAGAAGTTGCAGGAGGCTTTCCAAAGAGGCAGCAGGAGCAAGGAAAGGACAGTGTGTGTACAACAGCACAGTGAAGGGACTGACCAGGGAAGAGGCTGCCACATGTAGCAGGTCTCTCTTGAAGACAGCAGTGTGCTTAAGTTTTCAGCAAACCTTACCCTGAGAGATCTCCAGTGAGTCAGTTGGGTGGCCTGGTGAAAAGGATCAAATACGATCAAATAAGTTGACTGGTGAAGAATCAGCCAGGTGAGCTTGGGAAGAGGCAGCCAGGTGGGCTAGCATTTCCTGCAAGAAGTAGAGCTGGGACTAGTGCCTACAGGGAAGATGGAGGTGTTCCAGGATGCAGCTCACTCCACGGATGCTACTTTTCTAAGGGACTGGGAGTTTCTAGCCTATAAGGGTCTTTTGCAGAACAAGACACCGTTAGTTTCCAAAGAATAAATCAATTGGTGTTCTGCACAGTAAATCAAGTGGAGCTTTACAGAGGATCAATTTAAGCTGTGCAGGAGGACCAAGTGGAGCTGTATATATGGAGGAAGTTACCCCTGGTTCTTTTTGTTACTGTCAAATTGGGCATACACTAATCCCTAATCCCATTAAAGTTATTATCACCTCAATAAAACAACAACAACATAGCTCAAGGACTGTTTTCTGAGCCTGGATATAAATTGAAAATTTTATGTGACTGGCTGTGCAGCAGTGGAGAACTCTTTCACTTGCAGCCCCTACTTTTATTTAGTTTCTGGGGGAGGAGTGATGGGAATACTGTAGAGTGTCACTTGAGTGACAGCCCTGAGTCTGATGGCAGCACCCAGTAGCAGTCTTATGGCTTTTATATGTCTACACTTGGAGGTTTTACAAGTAAATTACCTGCATTTAATACTGTTAATGCACATGTATTCTTATAGAAATACTTATGCTGAAATGAATGCTGTGCTGATAGGGTCTCTTAACCACTTCAATACTGGCCCATTGTCATATGACATCCACAGATGGCAGCTCCCATCCTGGGTGGACGTCATATGACGTCCTGGGCTTTGTGGGGGGATATCTGAATGATGCCTGCAGCTAGAGGCATCATTCAGGTATCATTCTTTAGTGCCGGCGATTCTGAGCACCATAAGAATGCTCATAGCGGCGGTTCCGCCGCTTGATCGTTCTTATAAGCAGCAGGAGGGGACATCCCCCCCTCCTGCTGCCATCTGGTGCTTCTCCGGGCTCTCCCATGCCATCGGGGACCGGAGAAAGAATCGTCCGATCCAGGAAAGAAGGATAGAGATGACTGGTGACCAGATGGTCACCAGTCATCTCTATAACCGCCGGACGCCCGGGTCCCCGTAAGTAAACAAAGCCGCGATTGCGGTTAGTAAGCAACGATAATCATGAGATCGGTGAATTTTTTTCACCGATCTCATGCTTTCCAGCCTGGAGGAGAGATGCAGGGTCTTATTGACCCCGCATCTCTCCATTAAGAGGACCTGTCACACACATTTCCTATTACAAGGGATGTTAAAAGTAATAAAAAAAAAAATAAAAAAAATAAAGTGTAACAAAATAAATAAATAAGTAAAAAAAATATAATAATAATAAAAAACAATTAAAATGCCCCTGTCCCCGGTAGCTCATATGCGAGGTTTAAACCACATATGTGAGGTATCGCCGCGTGCGTTAGAGCGCCAGCAACAATTCTAGCACTAGATCTCCTCTGTGAAACTAAACTGGTAACCTGTAAAAAATTTCAAATCGTCGACTATGGAGAATTTTAAGTACCGAAGTTTGGCGCCATTCCATGAGTGTGCGCAATTTTAAAGCGTGACATGTTTTACTCGGTGTAACATAATTTTTCATATTTTCCAAAAAAGTTGGGCTAACTTTACTGTTTTGTTACTTTTTAAATTCATGAATTTTCCCCAAAAAAGGCGTTTGAAAAATTATTGCGCAAATACCGTGCAAGATCAAACGTTGCAATGACCGTAGTTTTATTCCCTAGGGTGTCTGCTAAAAAAAACATATATAATGTTTGGGGGTTCTGCGTAATTTTCTAGCAAAAGAATGAGGATTTGTACATGTAGGAGAAAAGTGCCAGAATAGGCCTAGTATTGAGGTGTGTATAAAAGCCAGGTATTGAAGTGGTTAAAGGGGTTGTAAATGTTTGTTTTTTATTTTCTAAATAGGTTCCTTTAACCTATTTCCGACCGCGCTATAGACAAAACGTCTACAGCACGGTCGAATTGTTCTGGGAGGACGTCCCGGCGCATAACATATCGCGGTAAATGGCCGCTGATAGCGGCCATTTACCACGTGATCGCTCTGTCAAATGAAGGGGCGTTTACTTGTAAACAAACCGTTCACTTGTAAACAAACCGTTCCGCTCTCTGAACCGATCGGTACAGTGTGAGAGGAGAGGGGGGAGAGCGGAAGCAGCAGCAGCACTGTGGGCTGGACTCTGGACTCTGTAATACCCTGTGCATTACTCTGCAATACCCTGCGCAATACTCTGCAATACCTCAATACTCTGCAATACCCCAATACTCTGCAATACCCCAATACTCTGCAATACCCCAATACTCTGCAATACCCCAATACTCTGCAATACCCCAATACTCTGCAATACCCCAATACTCTGCAATACTCTGCAATACCCCAATACTCCGCAATACCCTGCAATACTCCGTAATACTCCAATACCTTGCAATACTCCAATACCCTGCAATACTCCGCAATACCCCCCCCCCCCCCTCCTGACACCCTCCGGTGCTTTTACAGACTCACCGCTACAATCGAAGCCAGGATAAAAAAAAAAATCAGTCTTTCCAGCCTAGAGGTGAGATGTAGGGTCTTATTGACCCCATATCTCACTGTAAAGAGGACCTGCCATGTCATATTCCTATTACAAGGGATGTTTACATTCCTTATAATAGGAATAAAAGTGATCAAAAAATGTATTTTTGGGGGAAAAAGTGTCAAAATCAAGTAAATAAATAAAATAAAATGAACAATAAATTATTATTATTTTTTTTTTTAAAGCGCCCCTGTCCCCGTGTGCTCGCATGCAGAAGCGAAGGCATACATAATTCCCGCCGACATATGAAAACGGTGTTCAAGCTACACATGTGAATATCGCTGCGAACGTTAGAGCAAGAGCAAAAATTTTGGCTCCTCTGTAACTAAAAACATGTAACCAGTAAAAATATTTAAAGCGTCGCCTATGGGGATTTTTAAGTAGCGAAGTTTGGTGCCATTCCACGAGCTTATGCAACTTTGAAGGGTGACATGTTAGGTATCTATTTACTTGGCGTAACTTCATCTTTCATATTATGGAAAAACATTGGGCTAACTTTACTGGGTTTTTTTTTCAGCACAAAACTGTTTTTTTTTTAAAACATGCGTTCAAAAAATTCCTGCAAAAATACCGTGTGAAGCCCTGTACACACGGCCGAGGTTCTCGGCAGAAACCAGCGAGAACCTCGCTGGGAGCCGCATTCTGCCGAGAACCTCGGCCGTGTGTACGCTCTCGGCGAGCCCCGCCGGTCGGGAAACCCGTCGAGCAAATAGAGAGCAGGTTCTCTATTTGCTCGACGGCCTGTCGGGATGAATGGCTGGTCGCCTTTCCCGACGGGCTGGTCGCCGAATCTGACGGCCGGCAGAGAACCTCGACGGGCGGAACAATGTGTTCCTCCCGTCGAGGTTCTCTGCCGTGTGTACAGGGCCTACATATATATACGTTGGTTCTAGTACCCAGCCGTGGGTCACGGGCGCTCGCCCGCGGTGCGCTCCCGTGACCCGGTCCGAAGCTCCGGGACTGGGACCGCGGGACTCGCGGACCCGATCGCCGCTGCAGTGCGGTGATCGGTCCCCGGAGCTGAAGAACGGGGAGAGCCGTGTGTAAACACGGCTTCCCCGTGCTTCACTGTGGCCGCAGCATCAATCACGTCATCCCTGTTATAGGGGGACGTGATCGATGACGTCACACCTACAGCCACACCCCCCTACAGTTGTAAACACACACAGGGAACACTCAAGTCCTACAGCGCCCCCTTGTGGTTAACTCCCAAACTGCAACTGGCATTTTCACAGTAAACAATGCAATTTAAATGCATTTTTTGCTGTGAAAATGACAATTGTCCAAAAAATGTGTCAAAATTGTCCGAAGTGTCCGCCATAATGTCGCAGTCATGAAAAAAATCGCTGATCGCCGCTATTAGTAGTAAAAAAAAAAAAAATTAATAAAAATGCAATAAAACTATCCCTTATTTTGTAAACACTATAAATTTTGCGAAAACCAACCCAAAAACGCTTATTGCGATTTTTTTTACCAAAAATAGGTAGAAGAATACGTATCGGCCTAAACTGAGGAAATACAAAATGTTATATTTATTTTGGGGGGATATTTATTATAGCAAAAAGAAAAAAATATTGCATTTTTTTCAAAATTGTCGCTCTATTTTTGTTTATAGCGCAAAAAAAAAAAAAAAAAGAGGTGATCAAATACCACCAAAAGAAAGCTCTATTTGTGGGGAAAAAAGGACGCCAATTTTGTTTGGCAGCCACGTCGCACGACCGTGCAATTGTCAGTTAAAACGACGCAGTGCCGAATCGCAAAAAGGGGCAAGGTCCTTTACCTGCATTTTGGTCCGGGTCTTAAGTGGTTAAAGGAACCAATTTAGAAAATATAAAATTAACCTTTACAACCCCTTTAAATTCCATTTGCTGGAATAAAAGGACAAGCTACATTGACCAAATGCATTAGGAACTGAGTTTTCATATATTTTAATAATGGAGAATTTGACTTTGGGCAATCTGTGGAAAGATTACAACATCATTCCTAACAAAAGTAAATCACTTTTTTAAAGGTATTCACTAAATACATTTCAAAGCTGTAATGTAAAATAAAAAAATAAACACAACTGAAATCCGTCACTACCAAGGGCAATAGTTACTGTAAATGTGACACAGGAGAGTTGTTATAGCTGAAGAGGCAATTGAAATGATGCCAAGTATTGCTCTATGACGTTCTCACCAGTGAGGAAGAAATTATATTTATTCTCCAGATCTATTTCTGTCACAGCACTGATTAAGCACTCCCATGGCACTAGCATGCTACTCCTTCAATATCCATTTCCCTAGACATATGCAAAGTGCTGATTAAACCACCACACACCAGTGAACCAGAGATTAAAAGGTTAATTTGCAATATACAGGTGACATCTGTACCATTTATAAACTGTAGGTGTTTTACTGTTCTTGACTGAAAGGCAAGTGTATTCAACTGAAAAATTCAGAAATCCATTCAGGTTCATTATGACATTACATTCAAGTACTGCAGCTGCTGTACATACAGTTGTTGCAGAAAGGGTACTTGTATGATAACCTTTTCTAAGCAAAAAATATGCACTCAAGTCTTCATGACTTTCTTCTAAAAATGCCAGCTGGATACCTGTTTTGCTGACACTAGGATCAATTATTAACCAGTTGCCGACCGCCCGCCGTCATTTTACTGCAGGACGGTGGCTCTCCTGGGCGAGAGCCCGTAGCTATACGTCCGCATTAGAGCGGCCACTAGGGGGCGCTTGTGCAGGCGCCGGCGCCCGCGTCCCCGCTTGCCCCCGAGTCCCACGCGCGTGCCCGGCAGGTACGATCGCCGCCGGGCACACGCGATCGCTCGTTACAGAGCGGGGAACGGGAGCTATGTGTGTAAACACATAGCTCCCGGTCCTGTCAGCGGGGGAAACGCTGATCTTCTTTTCATACAATGTATGAACAGAAGATCAGTGATTTCCCCTAGTGAGGCCACCCCCCCATACAGTTAGAACACACCCAGGAACACATTTAACCCCTTCCCCGCCCCCTAGTGTTAACCCATTCACTGCCAATGGCATTTTTATAGTAATACAATGCATTTTTATAGCATTGATCGATAAAAAAATGCCAATGGTCCCAAAAATGTGTCAAAAGTGTCCAAAGTGCCCGCCATAATGTTGCAGTACTGAAAAAAATGCTGATCGCCGCCATTACTAGTGAAAAAAAAATATTAATAAAAATGCCATAAAACTACCCCCTATTTTGTAAACGCTATAACTTTTGCGCAAATTATACCAATCAATAAACGCTTATTATGATTTTTTTTTACGAAAAATATGTAGAACAATACGTATCGGCCTAAACTGAAGAAAAAAAATGTTTTTTTATATATTTTTGGGGGATATTTATTATAGCAAAAAGTAAAAAATATTGCATTTTTTTCAAAATTGTCGCTCTATTTTTGTTTATAGCACAAAAAATAAAAACCGCAGAGATGATCAAATACCACCAAAAGAAAGCTCTATTTGTGGGAAAAAAAGGACACAAATTTTGTTTGGGAGCCACGTCGCACGACCGCGCAATTGTCAGTTAAAGCGACGCAGTGCCGAATCGCAAAAAGTGCTCTGGTCAGGAAGGGGGTGAATTCCTCCGGGACAGAAGTGGTTAAAGAGTGTCGGAGGGAAGTTCTATCTCAATTGGTTCCAACAAATGCTGTTGTGATCTGATGCTCATAGTTGTGTGCCTAGTACTGCCTACATCTCTATTTAAAGGAGAAGCTTGTGTGGCTGTGGACTTCTCCCGTGGGCTGAAGTCCACTGTCGGCTGACATCACAGAGTCGGTCCAGGCTTGGGCAAGATCGCCACAATGAAGTTGGGATCCACTCACATGTCTGGACCGGAAACCGGCTCAGCCTCTCAGCGAGCTTCGTATAATTGGACAATTTAGGGAGCTGTGGTGGCTCAACGTGATTGGCACTGCGCTGACAAGCCATTCACCTCTGCAGCCAAGGGTTCGGATCCCGGTCTCGGCTACATGTGAATTGAGTTTGGTGGTCTCAGCCCGGCTCCCGGTGGGTGTGCTATGCAAGGTACGCCTGTGCTTAGTACGCCCACCCCCCCCCCCCCCCCCACAAAAACCACCACACTTGCACGCACACGAAATTGGTTTAAAACACATGCACTTTGGCCATGCGGTCTCCTAAAATAAAAGGAGGCGAAGGACCTACGGGGCTGGCTGGGTGGGCTAGGCCCCCTCACTCCCTCATAGGGGGAGTCCCTCTGCCCCATTGGGCTCCCAAGAGGAGCAGGTAGGGCGGGGTGAGTGGGAGGCCCCCCTTCACACCCGCCATTGCCACCAGGGGCATGGAGACGGATGGCGATTGCCTCCGGGGGGAGGGTCTGCCTACTCCCAACTCCTGCAGTCCGGCTCCTCTCTCTCGAGTTCACGCACAAAAATACACTTTAAAAAAAAAAAAAAGTATAATTGGACAATCTTACTGAAATATGAAACACCGAAAAAGCAAAAGAACGGAAATGACATCTATAAAGAACGATTTGCATTCCGTATTTTAAATCCTTTGTCTGTTCGTATTTTCATTCGTGTGTTTTGTAAATCCGTTTCTTTGTCTGTTTGTAAATTGGTGTACTTGTATCGTTCTTTCGAATGGGCACTGGGCAGTGTAGTTAGTGAGTGATGTCTCTTACTTAATATCTTAGCCAATCAGCTCATCTTTTTTGTGCTGAGTCACATTGTACAGTGTAAAGCCTCGTACACACAAATTTTCCGTGGATTTTTGTCTGAAGGGAGTTGGCCAGACTTTTGAAACCGAAAAAGTTTGTCCGACAGAGCGTACACACGGTCGGACTTTTTGGAAAATGCTCATTTTGACATTTGTTGGTAAAAAGTCCGACCGTGTGTACGGGGCTTAAGAGAAAGTATATCTTAATATGGATTAGCCGTGTGTTGCTATGTATTTACGAAAGTACAAAATTACGAATCCATTAAACGAAAATTATTATCTAACAAAATTACTAATTTTGAATCAACGAAAATAAATTAGACAGAATTACGAATCATTCAGTATAAACGAAAATAAAACTGTTACGAAAATACGAGCGAATCCGAATAGGAAAACTTGCGTCTTACGAAATTACGAATCTTTACGAATCTACAGAACGAGACGAAACAGAACAAAAAAAATACGAAAATGTTATTGTGCACATGTCTAAAATAAACATGTGCATAAAAAAATTAATATAAATATTAAAGTATACTGTATGATGTTGTTTTGTTATTTACTGACTATTTTATGTGTATGTATCTCTGTTATAGTTGGTTGAATATTAATGTTCTCCAAAAATCCCAGAGGAAGCTAATATTGGCGAAACGAGTGGATCACCAGACAGTCTATGTGTCGTAATGGTGCATATCACTGGCCTTCCTGCCCTCAGGTATAGAGGTATCCTAGCAGTAAACGAGAAGAAGAAAAAAGGGCGCACCAGCCTAGTGCATCATCCTTTGGATACATTTTATTAAAAATTAATAAAAGGAAAACTACTCACAAACGTATGTGAATGGCTCACAATGTAAATATTCTCCAAAAGTAGCAGTGATAAGTCAGAACCAAAAGAACTCCAGGTGGTCACAGAGGAAATGACAAGTGCCACTGCCGGCTGATGCTTTTCAAAGGAATACCTTCTTCCTCTGAGCCCTGCTGGGCTCAGAGAAAGAAGGTATTCCTTTGAAACGCGTTCTTAAGTTCTGACTCATCACTGCTACTTTTAGAGAATATTTACATTGTGAGCCATCCAAGTACATTTGTGAGTAGTTTTCCTTTAATTCATTTTTAATAAAATGTATCTAAAAGATAATGCACTAGGCTACGACACCACAACCACCTGTTCAACATACCTCAGTGACTGCTTAACCACTTAAGGACCGCCGCATGTACATTTACGTCGGCAGAATGGCACCGACAGGCACATCAACGTATATATACGTTGGTGCCTTGGGGGGGTTCGAGGGTCCGATCGGACCCCCCCTGTACATGCGGCGGTCCGCGCGGCTGTAGGAGCGATCCGACAAGAGGGGGCGGCTATTCGTTTTTGTCCGCCCCCTCCGGATCGCTCCCAGCCAATGCGCGCGCCCGCCCGCCCTGTCACTTCCTCCTCCTGTGTAAACACAGGAAGGAGGAAGCGATGTGATCTCTCCCTCGGCGTTTTTTTCAACCACCGCTGAGGAGAGATCACAACACAGTAAGTCTGCACTAACACTACACTGCACTAACACTACACATAGTCACATTTAACCCCCCCGATCGCCCCCCCCTTCCCCCTGTCACAGTGTACATGTATGATTACTGTATTTAGTTTCAGTGTGACAGGCAGTGTGACAGTTAGTGTTAGGTCCTGGGTAGCCCCCGTACCCCCCCTAATAAAGTTTTAACCCCTTGATCACCGCCCTAGTTAACCCTTTCACTCCCTATTAGAGTCGCTGTTCCCGCTAGGTAGCTATTTTTTTTTATTGCGATTTTTTTTTTTACTAAAGACATGTGGCTAAATAAATTTTGGCCTAAATGTTTGACTAAAATTTAGTTTATTGATTTTTCTTATAACAAAAAGTAAAAAATATAGATTTTTTTCAAAAATGTCGCTCTATTTTTGTATATAGCGCAAAAAATTAAAATCTGAGAGGCGATCAAATACCACCAAAAGAAAGCTCTATTTGTGGGAAGAAAAGGACGCAAATTTTGTTTGGGAGCCACATCGCACGACCGCGCAATTGTCTGTTAAAACGAAGCAGTGCCGAATCGCAAAAACCCCTTGGGTCATTTGGCAGCATATTGGTCCGGGGTAATGTGACCTCATATTGGATATGTGTAAACTATTTTTTACATACTTTTAATCATGTATTAAATAAATGTTGTAAATGTTATACTTAAGATTGCTTTTGTTCTTTAGCACCGGTATAATCCCACCTGATACTCTTTGCCACATATATACAACATAATATGGAGTTGAGGTTACAGCCATCAGACATAAAAGTTTGGACTAGAGGTGACGGAGAGCTGCCAGGGATCATAGTGCAAACAAGGAAAGCTGTCGGACAAGCTAATGTAGACAATGTAGAGAGAGCTGTGACAGAAGCTAATGCAATGAATGATTATTACTGTAGTTACTGCTGAAGGAACAATGTTTGTGACAGGAACCTGTCAACATTGTAATTCGAAACGATAAAAGGGAATCGATCCAAGGGGTTTTGAATGTGTTTTTTCTGCTACAGTCATTATTGGTATATACAATCTTCTAGGAGTGAAAGAGAACAATATAATCTCTGTACATGCTGTGTTTGTCCTCATTGAAGATATCTCTGCTTCGTTTTTCCATCTTTTTCACTTAGTGCTAAAGCAGAACTTTAGGAAACTATAAAAAAAACTGACAATGCATACAGATATGCATATATTTAAAATAATTGAAATAAATACTACTAATGGAGGTACATGTATTTGACTTTGTTTTAGCCTCTTGTGTTCCCACCCCATTCACACAGTGACCTGTGTGACAAGCACAGCATAGTAGCCTATGCACCTTTTTAATCTTCAAGCATGTTTTTTACTGTCCATTAGTCACACGAAAAAAAAACATGTGTCTGCTCGCTGAGTTTGGGGTGCCATTAACAATGAATTGCACTGCAAGCACAACACTCATTTTGTAAATGTGTGCAAAATCATATGACTTTAGGTGCAGTATCAAAATGCTATAGTGTGAAAACAGCCTAAGAAACAAACGAGGAAAGGAAAGGGCATCAAGCTGTGCTGCATGCGTATATGACAAGAAACATGCTGACAGAAGAAGAGAGGAAAATGATACAGGGGGGGGGGGGGGGTCAGCTGATGCCTCATCACTGTCAAATAACAGACTGTGGGTAGTAAAGTGACCTAGCTTTATTGCTTAATTGTAGTGGAGAGAAGCCAGGCCATAAGTCATGCTGTGCTGTCTGACAGGGATGATTAAATCTTGAAATTGGAAAGACAAAATTTACAAATCATTTGGCAAGTAAAAGAGCTCAAATGCATACTTAGTTGGTTGTTTAGAGTTTAGCTTTAAAGTGATTGTAGCCCCGCAGCACCGATCCTCTTTTTCTGGGGTCCCCCGCTGGCTCTCCAGCCCCCTCCTCTTCATCGGGTGCACACACGGAAAGTCGCTTTTCATGGGGGCACCTGTGCATGCTTGCTCCAGAGTCCCACTGATGCGTCCATTGACACAGACAGCAGGACTTAGCCCCGCCCCCACTTCCGTGTCACAGCTTTTGGTTGACAAATGTCCAATGAGGAGAGTGACAGCGGCTGGTAGAAAGAGGGGGGAGCTGCAACACAGAAGAATGCATTAAGGTGAAAAACCTTAATGCCGCGTACACACAACCGTTTTTCATGACGTGAAAAATGCAATTTGTTAAATCGGTCATTAAAAACGACTGTGTGTATGCTCCAGAGCATTTTTCTCGATGGAAAAATGGGCATTAAAAATTTAGAACATGCTCATTTTTTTTTTAGTTTTTCACATCGTTGTTTGTTACAATACGTTGTGAAAAACGACCGTGTGTAGGCTTTAATGCTGGGAAAAAAACGTGCATGCTCAGAAGCAAGTTATGAGACGGGAGCACTCGTTCTGGTAAAACTAGCATTTGTAATGGAGATAGCACATTTGTCGCGCTGTAACAGACTGAAAAGCACGAAGACTGAAAAGCGTGAATCGTCTCTCACCAAACTTTTACTAACACAAAATCAGCAAAAGAAGCCCTAAGGGTGGCGCCATCCGAAAGGAACTTCCCCCTTTATAGTGCCGTCGTATGTGTTGTACGTCACCACGGTTTTCTCAAGCATTTTTTTTTTCACGATCGTATGTATGCAAGGCAGGCTTGACAAGAATCACGTTGAGAAAAACGTTGTTTTTTCCATGACATTAAAAACAGTCGTGGCATAAGGCTTTACAACCCCTTTAACATTTCTAGGTGTCATGCACAAGTGGGAGTTTTCATGTAAATGCCTAAAACTTTTCTCTCTTTAATGACTCATGCACTCTACATGCAGAAACTGTTTGGATACAATGACATTGAAGGTGAGTAAGGTGAAGAAGTTTGTTAGGTACTTAAAGAAGTCACGCAATAGACTTAATTACAAAAGATGGTATAATTGCTTCTAGAAATATTAGCAATTACTAAAGTACAGATTAAGTTAAAAATAATGACTAGAAAGGTTAATGGCTTTTTTTTTTTTGGGGGGGGGGGGGGGGTGAGTGAGGAGAATAATACATTATTATGTAAAAATGTGTCTATTGCCTTAGCTAATGGTTTCTTAATATCGTTAGCCATAAAACAACAAAAAATGGACCTAGCATTTATATTCTTTACTTCGGACACAATCAGGAGCATATTTTTTTTTTTTTCCTGTGTAGTTTACTGTTGACCTGTTTTGTGAAAGGGGGTTGCTCTCTCTTTTGAGAATTTCAAATGGGTTTTCTTTTTTTTTTTTTCATTCAAGTTTAAGTTTATTTTCTGAATAAAGTCAGTACAATTTTTTTTTTTTTTTTAAATATATTTTTATTGAAAGTTTACAATAATACCAAGGTAAGGCAAACAGTGACAAGATCAAGTACAAAATGTTAATATACCTTAACCACAAAGACACTGAAGAGCAAGTCTAACCGTTGCATACCATGGGGCCTGTAGCAACCACTCCACCTCATCCCCGCGCCCCAGATGGGACCGTGCTGCGCGGGGGGTGTGTGGCACAAGCCACCTCCAATGTAGCGCCTGCTCGGTGAGAAGCACCTGAATCCAGGATAGGCGGGCTATCCCGCTGAAAGCATAGAACTTGACCGAAAGCTATCGAGGCAAAAGGGTCAAGGTAGTCCAAGGCCCAGGAGAGAGAGAGAGAACAAACACCCCCTCCAAACCCCCCTGGGTCCGGGAAGTGGCACGCGAGAGACACACAACACAGATGATAACAATTTAAACCATAACTATAAAAAAAGGAAAAGAAAGAAACATAACTAAAGGACCCTTATGGTCCATAACATTCTTGACTGTTATATTAGAATAGCTAAAGGAGTTGAGACAGCAGAGAAAGAAGAGACAGGGGAGAAGGGAGCAGAGAAAAAGAAAGAGAAGGAGCGGAAGGGTCAGGAATTACACGGAGGGACACAAGTTCAGAGGATTCGGGCCCGAAAACTGCAATATTCTAACTGACGTCAGAGCCAAAATCATAGAAGGACTCCAACATACGAAGCCCATGGTTCCCAAATGAGTTTGAATCTATCAATAGTATCAAGGATAGTGTTGGAGATCTTCTCATTCGACATTATCCAGGAAATTTTCCTTTTGGCCATTAGGAAAGAGACTGTTGGGGTCTTCCAGGCCTTAGTAATAGTCATCTTGGCTCCGAGTAAGATAAAAAAGATCAGAACCTGCGTGTACCTGGGTATTTCAGGTATTGGGTTATTAAGTAAAGCAATCGTGGGATCTCGGGTTACCCCCACCCCTGTGACTTTACGGATGAGGTTGAATGTTTTATACCAAAAGGACCGAATCCTAGGACATTCCCACATTATGTGGAGTAGGGAGCCCGTGTGTCCGCAGCCCCTAAAACATAGAGGGGAGGATTGTGGATAGAATTTGGCAAGGCGAGTGGGAACCAAGTACCAGCGGGTCATGACCTTAAGGTTCGCTTCTACCAGCGAGGTATTCATAATGCCCTTATATGAGCGGGCTAAGTTAGAATGCCAACGTTCCAACGTCCAGTCAAGGTCAAGGTCTCGGTCCCAACTGGTCATATATGACGCTTTCTCCAATGGCTCGGTCAAAGCTGAATAAATAAGAGAGATACCCCCTTTTGTGTCCCTGGCTGAGGAACACCATTGTTCATAGGGGGTTACTGATGGTGGGTCAACACTGGTTTTTATGACCTGGCGAAGGAAGTGGGAGATCTGGTAGAACCGGAATTTCTCGGAAGGGGGCATTTTAAGTTTGGAAGTGCAATAACCTAGAGAGAGGGGCCCATTGGAATTAAAGAAGTGTCCGATTCTGTAAAGGCCTTTGTCAAGCCACCATTTGAAGGCTAAAATGTCCAGCCCAGGGGGAAACCAAGGGTTGTGGAAGATGTGGGCCAGTGGGTGCCAGTGGGATATCAGGGGTTTCAGTTTGTGTAGAGAGTCACAGAGTGCCATAGAGTGGGATAATGTAGGAGCAAGAATCGGAGGTCTACTTTTGGGATGATTCCAGAGAAGGAAGTCTAGGGTAAACCCCGGGGTCGCCATCCTTTCCATGGAAACCCAATCCGGCTTGGGCCCTTTCAGGTAGATTATCGAGAACTGGCTAAGTTGGGCCGCTCGGTAATACCACCACAGATTGGGTAATCCGAGGCCCCCCCCTCAATCTAGGCCTATAAAGGACTGTCTTAGCTAAACGGTGTCCTTTCTTATCCCAAATGAAACGGTTTATAGCAGATTGGAGAGAGTTAATGTATGATCTGGTGATTGGGATGGGAAGGGAGCGGAATAGATATAACATTTTAGGTAGCAGAGTCATCTTGACTGCATTTATGCGGCCTAGCCAGGATAGTTTATAAAGGGACCATTGGCGAAGGTCCCCCATGAGCTTTCCAACCAGGGGGGGGGTAGTTAAGCTTGTGAAGGAGTTCAGTCCGCGAGGTGAGGTGAATGCCTAAGTAAGGAATGGAAACAGAATTCCAGGAAAAAGGGAAGTGGCATTTCAGACTGTCTATTTGGGCTTGAGGTAGTTATGTTTAGAGCCATTGACTTAGTCATGTTAACTTTGAGGCCGGATATGCTGCCAAAATCTTCGAGGAGTTGGGTCACGTTGGGGGTCGAGGTGAGTGGAGATGTAATGAAGAGGAGGACGTCGTCCGCAAACAAGGCGCACTTGTGCGACGATTGTCCGCAGCGAACTCCTTGGATGTCTGGATGGTTCCTGATCGCGATAGCCAGAGTCTCGATGGCTACCGCAAACAGGAGAGGGGAAAGGGGGGAAACAACCCTGTCTCGTGCCCTTCCTGATGGGGAATTGATCTGAAAAGTGACCGTGAAACCTAACCTGTGCTATCGGTTGGGAGTACAGTGCCTCTAAAGTTTTGATGAAACCTGGACCAAATCCCCATTTCTGGAGCAAAGTGAAAAGATAGGGCCAAGCAACCGTGTCAAAAGCCTTTTGGAGATCGATGGAAAGCAAGTAACCTTCCTGGGGGGGGCCACCATCCCAGCCCGACCTCATGAGGGAGATGATATCGACTGCTCTCCGAATCTGGTCCGGTCCCTGTCTCCCCGATATAAAACCCACCTGGTCTTTATGGATATATGAACCTATAAATGAAGCTAACCTGTTCGCTAATATTTTCGTCATTATCTTCAGGTCATAGTTGATCAAAGAGATCGGTCTGTAATTGCCTATCTCGCTAGGGTCCTTACCCGGTTTAGGAATAACTGAAATGAAAGCTAAGTTCGCTGTGGGATCAAGAGAGGGGTTCTCATGCAGGAAATTAAAGAACCGGGCCAGATATGGAGATAGGATTCCAGAAAAGGTTTTGTAATAATGGTTTGAAAACCCATCCGGGCGCTGGGCGAGTCCTTCTTAAGATCTTTAATAACTGCACAAATCTCGGTTTCCAGAAATGGTGAGTCTAAAGTGGAACGGTGGGAGTCAGAGAGTCTGGGAAGAGGGACATTGTGTAGAAAGGTGTCAAGACTGGAATGTGAGGGTTGGGTGTCAGATGAGTACAGGTTGGAGTAAAATGACTGGAAGGCCTTGAGTATCTTCTCAGGGTTCTGAGTCAGGGCGTCGTCCGAGGCCTTGATCTTGGGAATGGAGTGAATCCTTAATTTGGGGGACAGTTTGGCTGCTAACTGCGGGCCAAACTTGTTTGCCCGCATATAGTGCTTACCATTCAGCCATTGCAGATGCTTATCCGCCGAAGAGGTAAGAGCCAAATTGAGTGCTAACCTAGCCGAATCGAGCTTGGCCAGGGAGGCCTGAGAGGGGTTTTGTTTGTGGTCCTTGCTAAGGAGTTTAAAATCCCTCTCAAGGTTCACAATGTCCAACTTCCTTTCCCGCTGCAGTTGCGACGAAAGTTGGATAATTTTTTCCCTCAGCAGCCCGCTTTATGTGCTCCCAAAGGGAAACAGGGGAGATATCCTCTTTATCATTGTTCCCAAAGTATTCCCGCATCTCCTCTCCAACAAAGCGCAGTGCACCGGGTTGGAGAGGAGAGATGAGTTTAGGCGCCACGGGCGACGCCCAGGGGGGGATATCGAGTTAGAAAGCTTAAGGAGAACTAAGGAATGGTCAGACCAAGGGACTTCGTGAATGGAGGCGTGAGAAGCTACGTGAATGTCAGAAGAGGGCATAAGGATATGGTCAATTCTGGCGTAGGTCTTATGGGGAGCAGAGTAGTGCGTATAGTCTTTTTCGGAAGGGTTGAGTTCCCGCCACGTATCAATGAGGCCCAGAGTGTGGAGAAGGCGAGCAATGTGGAGGCTCTGTTTAGGTGGTCTTTTAAGGCGGGGGCTTCCTGACCTCGATTTATCTAGGACATTGTCAAATGTGATATTAGAATCACCGCCCAATATTACCCTGCCTCAAAAAGAGGTGCGAGAGTATTAAGCATAGTGGAAAAAAAAATAGATTGTCCCCGTTAGGGGCATAATAAGAGACTATGTGTGTGAACTGTCCCTTCTATTGATCCTTTAACCAAAATATAGCGCCCTTTCTTGTCGGCGACAGTCATGGAATGTACATAGTGGGTCTTTTTAGAGAATAATATAGCTACCCCTCTCTTTTAGTGTCAGCGTTTGCCAGGAAAAAGGTGGGGTACCCACGGTGGAGAAAAGGAGGATTGTAGCTACCAGGAAAATGAGTTTCCTGGAGTAAGATTATATCCAGGCCCCTCGAGTAATAACTCTGGAACGCCTTGCGTCTTTTTGTTGGGGAATTTAAGCCTTGGGTGTTATGCAAAGCCACCTTAAGGGCAGCCTGACGGGGAGACGTATCAGCCATGGACACGTGAGGGTGGGCACGAGCAAACTGAAGACAGGCCTACCTTGAACCTCGAGAGACTGGGAACGAGCATAGGAGAACCTGAGAGAGAACGAAGATGCAGGCTGGGAGTGATGGAGGCCCTCCGTGTAAGTTCCTGGGAGGAAAAATAAGGATAAAAAGTAAAACAGATTAAGTAAGATTTAAACATTAAATAAGAAAAAGAGAGCGGATAAAAGGAACAGGAAGAGAGAGGCCTAGGCGAGAACGACTAGGGAGAAGAGCATGCAGGACTGATCGGCCAAGTCCTGTACTGAGACCCAATGAGAGGATGGGCTCAGGAGAGTAACAACCTCTAAGGGGTTGTTCGCACTGCAGTCACAAGAGGAGCGAACTCCTGCCCGTCACTACAGAAAAAGTGGCATGTTTGACCACCCCAGCACATCGGCCCCCAGAAAGATAACATAACTGTAGATGGGAGATCTCCATGATGGGGAGCCAAACTATAAACATAGAAAAAAGCTGTAACCATATATGAGGACAAAGCACAAACCAAATGGCTAACATAATAAACCATAACTTAGAAACCTTGATGCTGCCTGAAAAATGGTGAGGGAAGGATGGGGAGGAGGAAGGGTAGGGAGGGAGAGAGGGCGATGCAGGGGGGGAGGCAGAGGGGGGACAGTATGCATACGGAGCTACATGACAAAAATGAGCTACAATATATAATTACCAAAACAAAGAGGAGAAAAAATACAAAAAATGAGAACAGAGTTCTCGCTACAGCAATTCTATAATATTCCACCATTTTTGCCCACCCCGCAACTCCCTCATGCAGGGTAGACAGTTTGTGTAAAGCACAATCCAGAGATTGTCCTTAAAAAAAAAACCTAAGGGAGAGAAAGAGATGTTAATGGCAAAAAACAAAACTTGGCGGGAATAGTGAATAGCACTATACAGACGAGGGGAAAAACCCCTAAGTTAGGATACAATGATCTCGGAGAGATGAGTGGGGGAAACAAAGTCATCTCGGGGGGCGAGAGTCTCGATGTCTCTTTGGTTGCTGTTTGTTCCACAGTGGAGTAATAGGGCTGCCTGTGGGAGGCCTCTTTGGGGAGCCAGGACGAAGAGATGGATCCTGGGGGGGTAATTCTTGATTGATAAATCCGAGTCGTAGCAACAGCTGTTCACCATCCCTAAAGCTTGAGAAGCTGTGCGATTTATCTTTGTAGTCGAATTGGAGGCAAAATGGAAAGGACCACCTATATTTGATGGATTTCTGTATGAGGACCCCTAAAAGGGGTTTCAGGGACCTCCTCTTCTGGATCGTGGTAGGAGAGATATCGGCGAAGATCTGTAGTTTGTTACCCTGGAAGT
This sequence comes from Rana kukunoris, assembly GCA_029574335.1. NCBI lineage: Eukaryota > Metazoa > Chordata > Amphibia > Anura > Ranidae > Rana > Rana kukunoris. The sequence continues at coordinate 324,679,348 of CM056053.1, forward strand.
TGAGGTCATCAAGATTACGGGATCTCCGCATAACTTCCTCTTTTACACTGTAGTAGTGGGGTTTAACCACAACATCCCTCGGGAGCCCATCTTGGCGGGGAGGCTGGAGTGCCCTGTGGGCCCTGTCCAGCTCGAGCTTGTGGTCTGGGATGTCGGGAATAACGGTTTTTATGAAAAGTTTCACTGTTTCAGGAATATTAGTGACACTCTCGGTATTCCCCTAATACGGAAATTATATCTCCTGCTGCGATTTTCCAACTCATCAATTTTAGCGAGTGCGACTTCAAGTTGGTCCTGCAGCGTCTGTATGCAGTTAGTGTTTTGGTTAGTGTGGGCTACAGTATTGTCCACTGCTTGTTCAATGGCTTCAATGCGAGCCCCAATGTTTTGCAGGTCTGCCTTAATAGAGGATGTGATCTGCGCTGCTGTTTGTGTCAGACCTGCTGCTAGCATGTCTAAGAAGCAATTGAGGAGTTGAGCCATGTCAGAATGGGGGGGCTGCAGGATGGGGGAAGGCATCTGGAAGCCAGCGTGGTTCATGGGGGATTGCAGCATGGGGGTATTCATCATGTCTGCCATTGTGCGGCTAAGGAGCGACTCAGTGGAGGCTGGTGAGGCTAAATGATTTGGAGCGGTACTCACTGGTGTTGCCAGCAGGGGTATAGCAGGCTGGATCGGGGACGCAGGGTCTGTAATTGTGGTAAGGTCCGCCATGTCACCGCAAGGAGAGGACGCGCCCGCCATCTTGGAGGCTGAGGGGGCTGCTAGGCCAAAGTCCAGCTGCCGGCTGATTCCCCACTTGTCACCGGGGCCAGACATCCAGGAACGAGCACCGTACCTTCCGCTCCCCTATAGGGCCGTCTTCGGCTCGGTCCTCCCACCTGTTCGTGTGCTAAGAGCCGCGTTGTGCTGGGGTGGCTAGGAGCTCCCGGTCAGTGCGTCTTCCTGGAAGTCCCGCGCATGCGCACCTCAAAGTCAGTACAATTTAAAGAACATATCAGGAAATCAATACATTTTGTTACATATCCTTAAATATTGAGACATCGTTTGCTGAAGTCATCACTACGTCATTTCTCAACCATACCTAAATAACATTCTATCTGCGATGAAAGGAAAACAGGTTCAACAAGGGAGTAAATTCTGACCCTAAGCCATATAGTCTAACCTGGGTAGCTCCCTACCCTCCCCCAAATCCTGCAGTTCCTATAAATCCGTCTAGGGTCCCTAGTCTACAGCAGTTGGGATAAATCAAAACCTTATTGGTCCAACATATATAGAAATGAGATGGGAAGGGCACCCTCCACCCCCAATGACACCCCCAATGGGATCACTCTGTGCCCGGGGAGGTAGAGTAATTCCCCCAAACCATCCCGCCCCCTTAGCAAGTTATTATAAATATTACAGTTTTGTGAAGTCCACTTCGTGATGTACCTCCATTTCATAAACTTAAAACTTCTCAAGTACCTCTGGTACGAAGTGTATAATATCTGGACAGATTTAATGAACCTAATACTAAAAGAATAAATAACAAGTTTGAAGAGAGAGGGAGAGGGAGGGAGAAAAAGAGAGGAGAATCCCTCTTCAACTTCCTCCACCCCTATGATAGAGGCGTAACATGTGTATATATATGGAGAACGTTTCCCAAACACAGATTATACAAAAAACCTGAACACAAGCACAGCATAAAACCAGAACATAGAGAAGAAAAGTAGAAGAGAAGGAAAAGAGGAATGTGACAAAGATGGAAAGAGAGGGAACGAAAAAGAGGGTAGGGGTAAAAGGGTAGAGAGACAGAGATCCTACCTGCCAGGTGTGTACATCAGCCTACAGTAAGTTATGTTATCATCCCTTTATGGGGTGTTGAGATCCCTAAGTACTTTATCCATGGTTTCCCAGATTGCGTTAAACTGAGTAAGTCCTATCCAACATTGAGCCAATTCTCCTTTCCTGTTCCATTATCCAGGTGATCTTTCTTTTCATACTTAAGATTGAGAACCGCCTGTTTTCTTCCAGGCTGCAGCTATAGTGATTCTAGCTCCTGTTAGGATAAACCATATCAGCCTTCTGGTAACCTTTGATACTTGTGGTATGAATCCATTCAGTAAGGCAATCGCCGGAGACTGATGTATATTACAACCCGTAATCCGTCTAATTATATGGAACACTTTACTCCCAAAAACCTTGTATTCTTGGGCATTCCCACCAGGGAGCCCAAGGTGTGAATCATGGAGCCCACGCCTTGGCATCCTCTGAAAGCATAGAGGTGAGGATGAAGGATATATGGTTGCCAGTCTTAGAGGAACTAGATACCATCTAGTAAATATTTTGACATTCGCCTCTATGAGTGACATGTTGATGATACCCTTTATAGATCTATGGAAGTTTTCTCCCCAATCTTCCAAATCCCACTCATCCTGAATTTCCTTCTCCCAAGCTAGCATATAGGGTAATTTATTGACATTGTTCGCAAGGGATTTGTAAATTACAGAAATACCACCCTTCCTTACTGGGGCCTGTTCACATTTTCGTTCATAGGGCGTAAAATGACCAGTTACAGCCTTGTCAGTCCAGAGTTTCTGTAC